>NQII01002820.1:25665-48690 GCA_002778355.1 Clitarchus hookeri | reverse complement strand
GGGGGGGGGGGGACTGCACTCGCGCGCATCGGTCGGCACTGCTCGAGAGCGAGTGTTGCCACATATTACTACTGTAGCCTCCAGCCACTGACCAAGAATTTTGTTGTTTCCGCTCGACGGCTGGCGGGCAGTGTTTTCATGACGCGGGACTGCTCTCGCGCGCTGGTCGAGTGTAACCACATACTACTGCAGCCTCAGGCCGCTGACGGAGCATTTTATTGTTTCTGCTCGATGACTAGTGGGAAGTGGTGTCGAGGGGCCGAGGGTACTGGCTGCCAAAATTGCCTCCATCGTTACTGACTGACAAAAAGGCCATCCTGGGGTCAGGGCATCGATGCAGGAACTACCTGGGATCTGGGACAGGGCATCATGAGAGGGATTTGCCGAGGCATCATCGCAGGGATGACCTGGAATGCAAGAGCACGAGATTTGGGCACTTGCTTACAAAATTGCCACAATTTGTACTGACTGACAAAATGGCCACTTTCAGGAAGGAATGCAAGAGCATGAAGTTTGGGCACTGACTTACAAAATGGCCACCATGGAATGTTCAAGGGAAAAAATTGACCTTGGCCTTTGACCTATATCCCAAAAAAAATTTGAACTTGACTTCTGACCTTGATTCCAAATTTTTTTTGGACCTTGACATTGGCCTTTTGTCCCTCGTCCACATGCTAATGCTGGTGCATCACAATCGGCCATTTGTAACTACTTGAATAGGTAAACTATTTAAGTCAATATAATGAGATGGCTTTATTTGGTGCTATATGGAAAACATTTGGTTTGTGCGAGCGCATGTAGCCATTCTGCTGTTGTCAGATAAGTTTCAAACACGAGCGGCAGCACTACAACTGTGGAAGAAATGGCGGAGATGATAATGTTTTATTTCAAGCATCTTAAGTGGATATTAAATTATTGCTGGATTTTGAGAATTTGAGCGAGGCGCAAAGACGATGGAGGACACAATTAAATAATGCGTCACCGTCACTTGTAACAATTACACGATTATCTGACAAGTTTGAGAGGGACAGAACTGTACGTGATGTGAAAAACTATTGTGCGGCAGGAAGATAACATGGACAGATGAAGGACGTGTGGGGGCTGTGTTCCACATATTCACATGTTCCCTCGGGAAGTCGAAGTCCGCACAGCAACCTGCATGTGAGTCAGGTGTCAGTAAATCAGGTATCCATCGCATATTAAATCAAGTAAAGTGGAGGCCCTACATTCCCACATTTCTTCAGACCATTAATGAAGACAACAGATGATAGACATGTCGAATTTTGTGAGTGGCTTGTGAACATTTGCAACGACAATGAACATTTTACTGGCGTGATTGTTTGGTCCGATGAGACAATGTTTAAATCGAATGGAAATGCCAAACGCCGCAACTGTGTGTACTGGGACAATGAAAAGCCCCACATTGTTGTAGAGCAAGCAGTTTATCTTGACATGTGGCACATATAGTATGTAGAGAATGTCGCTGCCACCGAGAAGGCAGAGTCGAGTGGTGACTTCAATGAGGAGCACCATGTCGAGCAAGTGGGAGTAGTCCAGTGCAGCCCCGCACTGAGAACGCATAGGCTGGGGTGGGGTCCCACCAGGGTGCCTCGCCGGGATGTGGTAGGTAAGTTATCAGTCCATTACAACCCTACGCCGTGAACGGGAGCAAGTGGTGAGCTTCAATGAGGAGCACCATGTCGAGAGGAAGCCAGCTGAGTGCAGCACACCAACAAGAACCAGTCCGAAGGCCGGTAACATGGCCACCCAACTCACCAGAACACAAGTTACCACCGCCGGAAAAAAGCCGGTAACATGGCCATCCAACTCACCAGATCTCATCTACTGCCAGAACAACTACCCCGCAACAAGTACAGATAAGTAACAACATTGTCACTCAGGGACGTGTCCTGTCACCCAATGCCCCCACAGCTGTGGAAACGTAGCCAGAACATTGTAATCAGCCCTTCAGGCCAAGAACTCGCAGGGTCGAAACGTATGCGTAAATTCTCGGCACAAGGTGTCGGGAAAGTATGTATAAACTCCCGGAAAAGTTTCGGGAATATATGAATAAATTTCCGGGCAAAAAATAAACATGTTAAAACCCAAAACGTGATGAAGTAATTTTTTGATATTCCCTCAACCTTCAAGGCACCTTATAGTCTGTGCCATCGAACATTAACTGAGGATCCCACTACCCGCTCTGTACACCACAGGTGGGGAGTAGCGTCAATCTTCCTATGTTAATAGTGTGGAGTGGTAAGTCTACCAGAGGACTTGTGGGTCAATTCTTCTTTGTTGGAACAGTGATAGGTGAAAGTTAACAAATAATGTTGCAGGAAAACATTGTGCCAGCTGTTCACCAACTCTACCCAGATGACGATTGCTTTTTCCAGCAGGACAGTGTACCGCCACATCATTTTAGAGACATACGGCCGCTCCTGGATAAAACATTTGTCAGGAGGTGGATTAGGCTTACGAGGAAGTGTTAGTATCCTCGCATGTGTTTGCCACAAAGCTACAGACACAGCATGTCATGATGGGAAAGATTGTAAATCCACTCCCATGGAAACCATAGCTACCGTTGGTCGTTCTATTCTACAGAATTGCAGATGATGTATTGCTGCTGTTGTATGACTATTTAAACATTTGTAACTGTTATTAACATTCACACACATCCAATATTTTCCATAGGCCTAAACAAGCAGTTTTGTCTCATAATCTTCCATAGTTTCTCAGTTATTCCGTTAAAAAGGGTAAACATAAGTTCAGGACATCCGATATACATTGGAAAAAAATTTCCGTCCATGCTATGTTAGTTTTTTTATGAAGTAATGTGTAGAAGAGTAGCATGCCGTAGGATGGATTTAATGATTTCCAGGCGCCCTTAACTGTCAGCAAGGTAATAGCAGTATTTTTTCAACACATACTTTTTATGTAATTGGATTCCTCCTGAACGTTTCTGGGGGCAGGCGAGTGTGTGTATAGGCCTACTATTTACAGCATTTTCACTCTTTTTTAATCAAACCTTTGAAAAATCACCCAATATATGTTTTTTTGTTGTTTCCTTGCCATTTATCACATTCACGAGCGTTTTATACTTCTGTTAACATAAAAGTATCTCATTTTTGGCTAAACTGAACTTTTACTTATATTTTAACTTAAGTAATAATATTTAATTTATAATTAATATGAATGAAAAGAGAAAGAACATAGGCATGTTTGCAATGACCAGTAAGAAATAGTCCTCATGCTAAATATTGTTAGACTGAGTGCGCACTAATGCGGTACATTGTCCCTTCGGTGTAAATTTCTAGGCTTGGTTAAGCTTTGCTTGCGTGAGGCGGAGGAATATCCCGAAGTGAAATTTAATCAGGGCTTCAGAAAATTGGGAAGTTACCGCACATGAATTAACTATAGCACTTTTATCGCGCACAAAATTTGTCTTTTAAATCACGCCTACATTAGTAAAAATTTGCATTACGCGTAGTATTCGGCGAAAATTTATGCGAGTATTAACAAAATTACGTAGGTGTGGATTTATCTATACGTCGCACACTAATGCACGCAAGGAATTCGCCGTATTCAACACACACGTCACATCAACGGTACGATTTTTAAGACACTTCACAGGGATTTGCGCGGTATCGTAGACGACTGTGGACGCTCGTCATATCGAGCCACAGATGCATAATATTTTCTTGCGCCGGTGACTGCTACCACTACCTTAAAAAGGTAATGTCCGAATTAACCATGGAGATTAAATGTGCTGCTTTTATTTTTATGTACATTTAATAAACGCAAAGCAGAATAATCGCAAAAATGCAAGGTTTACTGGATAAGCCCTATGTATGGAAACAGAAATTAAAGTTGTGTTAGTCAATTATTAAATATTTTATAGGTGGATTAAGGCATTTATAAAAGGTTTTGAATTTTGGATAAACTTTACAGAATTTAAATTTTAGAACAAACCGCTACTTTCAAAGCATGTGCATCTGTTAAATAAAGATAAGTTGTTGCATTACGTTGTATGACTATAGAAAATATAGAAGGCAAGCTGTCGCTGATAATTCGAGAAAAATGCGAAGCTCTGATATAAACATAAAAATATTATATTAAGGTAACTGAAGATAAATACTAAATATTATTTGTTACATACTTTGCTGTATGAAATGTAAACAGAAAGGCTAACATTATAACTGTGTAAAGTTAATGAGTTCAACAAAACACTACAAACGATTTTCTGTTTCGCTTGGGACCTGAATCACATAAGCGTTGTCCTTATGGAAGCAATGATGTCGAAGGACTTGGGCTCTAATTGTCAAAAAGCGAGTGGGTGTAGAAGCAACTGATGGTGATGTGAGTGGGATCTGAAAGGCAGGAAATGGACTGCTTTAAGAGTTAGAAGAATTTGAATACGAGCAGTTTTCAGCTTGGAACAGTAAAGCATTAATTGTGTGTATCAAAATTGCTTTTGTGCTAGCATCAAACTGATTAAGATTTCTGGTGTGATTCCTGACAGATACATAACAAATATATTTTCAAAGGTTGTTACAAAAATCTATAAGTTATTTTAACTCGAAAATTTTCCTTTTCGTCACGTCAAATGGATTCATTGTTATTTTCGTGCTAGAGTTTTGTGTCAGAACTGCAGCACACCTACCCAAACTTATTTACAGCAGTTCTAAGATTCTAATTACCTGCACATTACAACTTATCAATATTTCAAAAATGGTCCGTAAATTTTTCCGTGTAACCTTCTGTTCCCGAGAAAATGGCCTGACTTTGCCAGATATGTAATGGAAGTTTGTTTTGTTTCACCTCAAATTCAGGACACTTTAAATTTTTTTATAAATTCAGAACCTACATAGTTCGAAACTCTACAGCCCTACTGTGTCCATCATTTTGTCTGCTTATGCTGTAAAGTTAAACACCGCAATTTACTTTTATTTTAACGGTGAAATTCATACGCCTTTTTTTCGCACATGTTTATTATGCTTATATATTTCTCAAGTCTAAGTTAATAGGTGTTAATAAGTATCTCGTATAGAGCTGAATTTTTGTGCGTAAGCAATTTAATGAAAAATTGCTTTGTAATGTTCTGTTCGCGAGCGACTAGCACTACTAAATGATTATAATTAAAACAAGTGCGTTTACACTGTTTTCTTCTAAATAAATAAAATGACTCAGTATAATCGAGATTGATTATTTGGCATGCAACGGAAATATGTGAATTTTAAATGCAACTTGCATTTGCAACGCATGCAACGCATGCAGCATGCGTATTTTAAACAACAGCATTAAGAGCTAAAGGAAAATAATTTTTGCAACCTTGAAAATCACTCTTTGGGCTTTTAAGAATCCACCCATCAGCAGTGAGCATTGAATAATTAATTTTCTGGCAGTTACGTAATTATATGGGATTGGATATGATATTTTATGTGAATTAAACAAACATAGCTTTTACGGTTATTAACTTAAGTTTTATTCTACAAGTAAACCTAATATAGGCCATTCACACTTTTATGAAGCCCTGCTAAAGTTCTACTTTTGGTTACCGATTACGTATCCTTCCGCTACAACTAAATATTAACACTGCCATGTAAGTACGTATTAACTGCCAAATACTTGTTAACTGTTTTCAGCTGTTAAAAGAATTTAGTCATATTTCAAAAACAATTTTGTACGAATGCTCACAATTTAGGCCTATAACCATATTTAGGTCAGCTTCATGACTTTTAAAAAATAGCTATATTGAGGATAGTTCTAACGCTTATTATTTTACATTATTAACCTATTTTTTATACACAACATAGCACATTACACATAATACACGTTAATATTTTACAGCGACTGTGTTAAACCCTGTTATAACTGCCAGGGAAAGAGCTGTAGTATTTAATCTCTTGTTATTGATATGGGCTGGGTTATTTCGTTAAAAGGACGGTCTCAGTTGGAATAAAAATTAAAACGAACGAACAAACAGCCCAACAAAAAGACACAGTAAATTCAAGCACACAACTCGTGTCGCTTTTTTTTGTACGTAGCAGCGAAAAAATAAAAATATAGTGGTGAACATGCACACAAATAGGCCTACCGTAACATTTATTCTTCTCAAATTTAAATGGATTGGTACTTACTGTTTTCTAGGTTTATTAAATTACTAGCTTTTACCCGCGGCTTCGCTTGCGTGCTTATAGTAAGAAACTTATAGGGAGAAATAACGGTATTTGTTAGTAGACAGATGCTTATCATAAACACAGAACATAGCACTAACTATGTAATTTATTTGTGCTAAAATCGTTCTTTTACATAGCCACTGGTCGTCATTTATATTTCTTTGTGGACCTGGGTAAACGCTAGCAATCAGTTACGTATCACTCTGTACCAAATTACTAAAATCCTCCGCTAGTGACACACAGTCCTCGGCATCTGTTTCTAACCGCCCATCTCCAATTTTTAATAATGTATCAGAATAATGTCCTGTACTCTCATATTTGTAGTCAAACTGAATTTCTTGACATTTGCCCATAAGCTTGACGAATTGAGACAGACTTTGATTTCATCTGCAGGTGTGCCCCTCTGATTTACCGGTAGAGTTTGGCGGAAGTCATCAGCCAGTAATACAACCATTCCTCCCATAATGTGTGTATTGTTTCGTATACACTGTAGAGTTCGGTTTAGGACCTCTATCGCTTTTTTGTGTGACATTGTGCTTTCGTCCCACACTAACAACTTACATTGACGCAGCATTGTACCCCGAGCGCTATTTTTACTAAAACGTTTTTCCTGAATGAATGATAAATTTTTTCGGAATAAAAAGTAGCCTATGTCACTTCCCGGCCCTCCAACTATCTCTGTACAAAAAATGACGTCGATCCATTGCTCTTTTGCGACGTGAAATAAAGAACAAACAAACAAACACTCTTTCGCATTTATAACATTAGTTAGGATTTATTTAAATTTATTTTTCAGGACTTTATACTTTGTTGGGGTTGTGTCAAATATTCAAATCACAGAAACGTAAGCACGTCTCACAATTGTGTTTCAAACACCTAGGGCAAGGTTACAACGTTGTGATCAACAGACGTGACTTTCAAACAATTAATTACGTCTTAAAAACAGTTCACGGTTAAAACGTATACATTTCACAAGTCCGATATTTATAATTTTACACACACTGGTCCAATGTAATGTAAGGGCAACAATACTCTTTCACACACACAGCGACCACGACGCACTTTACAGTATATTTATTCCTGCCATGGAAAAACAGATTTGTCACATCGTAACTTGCCTAGGTAGGTTCAAAAAACACGAGTACGAACTTGACGCTTCGTTCAGAAACACACCATGTCATGTCGGCATCGCGAGTCACCACTTCTGGCAACTTCGGATTTGTAACCGTCCCGCCATCACATCTAAATATATTATAATAAGTATTCAAACAATTAAATCTCGTTTCAGTTGTAAATTACAAATTCAAAAATCATTATTTTTGCTGTAGCAAGTATGGAATAAGCTAAAATTGAAAACATGTATAATTTTCCTGCTACTGCAGGAGGTGTGAAACCTCCCGAGAGAGAGAGAGAGAGAGAGAGAGAGAGAGAGAGAGCGACAAGCTCCGCTGCGCCTATTGAATTTTCTACTTTTTGACGAGAAAAAAAACTGTGTCACAAGGGCCTACGCACGGTAATTTGCGCTAATATTTATAACTGTAATGATGAAATATTTTTCCTTAAATGCTACTTAAAAATTAAAATGTATCAATAGGCAACTTTAAGTATACAATTAGCATACCAAAAACTAGGTTAAAACAATATTTTAACTGTGAATTATTTCTTACTAGCCGTTGCCAAGACATCGCTGCTTTCACTGTTTTTAATTCGTACTTAATAAGAAATAAATATTACAAGTTATAAAAGACATTAAGTTAAAATTTAATTTATTCAAGAATACAGTACTTTAAAGTTAATCACCGTGTTATTTATGGTATACAAGTTATTGGAAAAACAAGTGGACTTGTTACGCATAGGGTGATTTTTAAAAGGTTCTGTTCAAAACATCCGAAGAAATCGTGAATGGACTATAGTTTAGCATTTTATGAGCTATATTTCAGTGAATGTTTTTACAAAGTGCAGTAGCTGTGTAACTTAAAAATTAATATAAAACTACAATCACTGTACTGATAATTAAATACTGAAAAAGAGCTCAACTAATTGTAAAGATTCGTTTCACTATAGAAAATAAATTACAGTTTGTGGTTGATATTTCTGAACCTACTACACAACACTTGCTTAGCTGTCACAACCAATGAACTGTAAGCTTCGTGTTTGGCTATAGTAATATGAACCAGGTTATAACCTAGATAGGCTAGGCAAATTAGGAATAATAGGGAAAAGTTTAGGTATAGTCGTAATCATTGTCATTCCTTATGTTTTTTGGGTCGCTGAACACGAATATGAGGTTTGCTAACAGAAGTTTTGCCCAGAACATGGTTTTTTTTTTTTTGCAAAAAACCTCGAAATGTTGGCACTTTTTTTGGTTTTCTGCCTATATCTTGGGAACTATGTGTTTTTTCGAAACGACCATTCCATAAAAAAATTAAAGTAGACAAAATTGCCTACATTTGTTGTTTATAACATTTTTTACTACGACTAACCGTTCCTCCGCTAGAGCGCGCCAAAAAGTGGGCAAAATTCCCAAAAATCGCAAAAACGCCATATTTCGACTTTCTACGCCCGATGTCCGTGGAAACGACTCATGTTATGATAGTTTTGACCATGTATGGTATTGAACTTGATGAAATACACTTAAAATAAATGTTGGCCCAATTGTTTTTGTTTTCAAAGAATTTTCTAAAATCAAATCGAAAGAAAGGAGACAAATTAGTGAAAAAAGTTATACTTAGCTATTGTTATATTTACATTAAAATTACTTAATACTAATAATACATTGCGCAATTGCAGGTAAAAGACAATTTGAAGAATTATGAAACTAAAACCGGTATTTGCAGGTATTTGTATGTACAGGTCCAGTCCATTTATTGGGTATTTTCCGGAGGGTGGGGTGTGTATTAGTGGTTATTAGTTGGTAATATTGGTAAGGAATATGCTGTAGGTAGGTACCTATGTACTTCAGAAATACTTACTGTTATTAACCTGTAGCGTAACTTGTGGGGTTTCACTCGTCGACTGAGGCTCGTTGGAGAGACACATCTGTAAAGAACAGGATGGAATTTGTGGCGTACTTGAGATATTGTTACAAATATAGGGATATGATGGTTCTTCTATTGGTAAAAGAAGTTGATAGGTACTACTAATGTGAAAACAAGGTTTAGAATTTTAGGTGATGTTACATACCTTTGGAGCTCGTAGCTGTTTCTTCTTCCTCCTCCTCCTCCTCCAGTGACACTAACGCTTCCTACTAAGTTCGCAATTGAATCCCAAGTTCGACTTGAAGGTCCCAATCTCCGACCTCGTCCTCATCGTCGCTTAGGGGCACCGCTGCGTTGTTGCATGATCTGTGCACGCAGTGGATGCACAGATCAATGAAGGGGGGACTAACCCCCTTCAGGCAGCTGCAGTTCCATGCACAGGGCTTGGTGCACTTGCACATTACCAACTGAGCAGTTCGGGGGGAGCGGGGGCTAGAAGAGTCGTGGTTGGTTCGAGCCCGTTGCTGGTCCTCTTCCAACCCAAATCCTCAGCTCATTTCTCGACCCTCATCCATTGCTGCACTTGAAGATACACCCTGTAACTGTGTTGTGCCGTTGCAGCTGCTGAAGGTGGTAGCGCAGCTATTTTCGACGAAGCCTTGAACGCTGCCTTCTTGTAGTTAAGGAAGCGCAGGTGGTTCAGAGAGGGTGGAGTCCTCCCACTGTAGCCGTATACTTGGACCAAAAGTCGTTCTCCGGCTGCTGCGATGGTCTGGGGAGTGGCGTTGCTGTCTTTGAAAACACTGACGACGTCAGCAAGGTCACGATTTTTAGTGAGTGCTTTTACAAACTTCAATTTCCCCTGGTTGAATGGTGCTGACGTCGTGTCACAGCCACTCATAGCATGTAAGAAGAGAATGTTCTCTGTAACAGTCTTGTTCTTTACATCGAGGAGTGGAGAGTATGTTTTTGATGGAGTTTTGTCTTTTCCTGGCTTTAAGAAGAAAACGTTGTTTTCCTTGCAGAAACGAATGAGAATCACCAACAGGTCTACATATTCTCCCACCACGACTACACTCTCATTGGATTTAGCCAGTGACAGCGCTTCTGTGACTACCAGCGTGTCCGCATCTTCTGGTGCTTGTTTTGCAGTCATGTTGTGTGAGGCAAGCTCCTTCATTATCATGGCAATCAGTCGTTTTTTGTTATTTGGGTTGGCCAGGAATTTTTCGTTATTTGTGGTCGGGGTCATGGTTTCATCAAAGAGGATGTCCGTGGAACTAGTTTTCATAGATCTTTTCAACCTTTCTGCACTTTTCGTTTCACCTTGCGCATGTTCGGGGTACCCATCAAAGACAACTCTTGTTTGGGATCCATATGTTGTTATAACGTATCCAACGTATCTGCCACATATTTTTAAAAAGATTGGTTGTCGGGCCAGACAACTTTGTGCAGCAAGAACCCACCATCGATCACGTACTGTACTTGACCGCTGAAGTCCTTGTTTTGAATGGGGACGAATTCTATGTACAACTTATCATGTCTATGTACAACATCGCATATCATGTATAGGACTGATCAGACAGGCTGCATCGTACCACTGCTCGTTCTGCAATGTAGGCTTCGGCCGATCTTGCGATGGTCGTCGCCATGAACGCAGCTGTTGGGCGAATCCCGATGCCGTGACATTGGCATGCGGGATCTGTGGCAGGATGTTTACCATATAAGATGCACTGCGTGCACATAGTGCAAAGTGTAATGGAACTGCCACAGCCTCTCGGCTGGCGAAAATGACACAAACAGCGAGTCCCCAGCCAGGCCTATCTCGTCTCACACCAGCTCGCGTTATTTCAGCCAAGGGCCGCCACACTCACCATGCGACTGTTGTCACTGGTGCCAGCGAGTGTAACGCTTATGAGTGTGTAGAGGCTGAGAGCGCGTTTCGGAGCGTTATGAAAACATACAATGCCAAAAATACCTCGAATGTGGGCGTAGATATTTGCAGCTACCTCGAGCAGATGAAGCAGAATAGCATCAGCCAGCTGGAGCAGGAAATCGAGGACCAGGGGGCGGTTAAATATAATATTTTCCTCGAGTGTGTATATGGAAAACCGGAACCGCACGATGACGAGACGGACCACCGAGCCTTCAAAACGAAGAACGTGCCCCTCTTTAATGTAGCAGACATTGAAGAGGCCGTAGCAGCTGCCATTGCAAAGCTATGTCAGGAGGAGGATGAGTACATGGGGAAGGGCAGTGGCTGGACCATACCTCCATGAAGCGGCTTCAGCTATGCGGCAATAAACTCGACCCACTGAGAGTGTCCTTCTACACCGCCCTGCCTGTAAGCATTGCAGATAAGCATGTGATTGCCAACCCACAAAACACGGACCAGCAGTGTTTTAAATGGGCGATCCTGGCACAATATGTAGAGGGTTGGAATCGTGAGCGTACCAACCAGCATTACATCGACCTGGAGACACGCTTTAACTTTAGTAAAATCGAGTTCCTCACCCCTCTACAGCAAATAGCTAAATTTGAGAGGTCCAATCCGGGGGTCAGCATTAACGTCTATGCACTCGACAAAAGCATAAAGATATTGCCAATATGGGTGACAGGTGAAGAACTGGCCCAGCACTTTGACTTGCTGCTACTCACCACAGCAGAGCTCCGGAACTGTCATTACTGCTTAATTGGTGATTTATCTGGACTGGTACGCTCCCAGGTGACATAACATGGTAAACATGTAAATATCTGTAAATGCTGCTTCAAGGTGTATGATAATCGACCACTTGTGATGGGGCTGACAGGTGCAGAGACTATGGCTGAGCACAGAAGGTATTGTAATGAGCATGCGACAGTTCGTGCCGACATGCCACAGATGGGACAAGAACGGCAAGCCTCCTGTGCTCAAGTTCCAGAATTATCAGAATGGCGATAAAGTACCTATAGTCATGTACGCTGACTTTGAGGCAATGTTGATGCTGGTTTGGACATGTCAGCCAAACCCAGACTCGTCCTAAACCTATAGGTACCAGAAACACGAGCCCTACAGCTATGGCATCTATTTCAAGGTATATAATGACATAATACCGGCCCCCAAGACGACCAGCCTACCCCCGAGTGTAATGTGTTACACAGGCGAATGTGAGTCGAGATGGTTCATGGAAGAAGTCGTGAGGATAGGCAATCTAGCGAAAGTCATATAGTCTGTCCGAGCCTATGCGTACACTGTCATTTGGCGAATGGACTGCCTATACGCTAGCCACCACCTGCTGCTTTTGTTCCGGCCTCTTCTCCACAAACCAGAAGGTGCATAACCACGACCATTTCACCAGCAACTTTATCGGGGCGGCATGTAAAAACTGCAACAAGCTCCGCCACCGCCCCCAGAGACAGCCTATTTTCATCCATAACTTGATGTACGATGCTAATTTTCTTATTAAGCAGCTTGGCTATAATGCCCAGGACATATATATTATTCCGCATACCGAAGAATGGATTATTATCATCAGTAAAAGTTTGGGCGACAAATATACTATACAATTTATTGTTACTTTTCGATTTATGTCTGCCAGCCTCGCAACCCTCACACAGAATCTACCACCCAACGACTTAAAAAAGTCGGCCAGATTCTTCACCACAGAACAGCTCGAGTTGGTGACCCGCAAAGGTATGTTCCCCTACAATTTTGTCGACTCATGGGGGAAGCTCGCCAAGCCACGGTTGCCAACAATCGAAGAGTTTTATAACCGGCTCACTGGATGTGGCATTAGTGCAGCAGACTACCAGCATGCACAAAAGGTCTGGACAGTGTTCGGCTGCCGCACTTTTTAGGGCTATGCCGAACTATATCTGAGGACTGACGTCTTGATTCTGTGCGATGTATTCGAGAATTTCCAGGGGCTCTGTCTGGACACATACGAACTTGATTGTGTTCGCTATGTGAGTGCTCCCGGATTCTCATTCGACGCGATGTTGCACAAGTCACAGGTGGGATTGGAGCTACTCGTCGACTACGACGTCCACCTGTTCATTGAGGCTGGTATCCGGGGAGGGGTGGCCCAGTGCATCAAACGCCACATGGTGGCTAACAAGTACATTCCTGACAAATATGATGTCAGCAGGCCATCTACCTACCATCAGTATGTAAATGCTAATAATTAATACAGGTGGGCAATGTCCCTGTCGCTGCCATACGGTGGTTTTGAATGGACTGCCACAGACATTGCCATCATATCCATGCCGGATGATGGACATGTCGGCTACATACTGGAGGTGTACGTAGAGTACCCTAACACTCTTTACGAGGAACATAGATATCTGCTATTCCTGCCGGTGAACAAGTGTCCCCGTGAGTCCAAATAACCTAAACTCATGACCACCGTGGAAACCAAAACTCATTAAATTATACATTGTGTAAACTTCTAGCAAGAATTAGGTCATGGGCTGCAGCTGAAGGTAATTCGTCGTTTCCTTCGATTCCACCAGAAGGCATGGCTAAAGCCGTATATTGACATGAATACAATGAAACGTCAGGCAGCCACGAATGCCTTCGAGAAGGACTTCTTCAAGCTAATGAATAATGCTATGCACGGCAAGCTTATGGAGAATAAACGTAAACACCAGTGTATGGAACTCGTATGTAGAGAAGTTCGAGCGAAGAAGCTAATTGCAAAACCAGCTTTCAAATGTAGAACCATTTACGATGAGTTGTTAACCCTCGTAAAGCTAGCCCACGAGAGCATTGCATTTGATAAGCCCATATATGATGGTTTTGCCATACTTGACCTGTCGAAGACTCTCATGTACCGCTTCTACTACAACGTGATGAGGGAGCGGTATAACAGTGACATGGGTCTCGTGTATACAGACACAGATTCCTATATCATGGAGATCGCCGCCACAACTTCTACATCGTCCTCGCCTCAGACCCGATACTTATGTCTGAGCTCGACACCAGAGCCTACCCTCCCGCTCATCCCTGCTACTCACCTGTCAACTCCAAGGTTATTTGTAAATTTAAGGATGAGTGCGGAGGTAACGATATTGTCGAGTTTGTCGGGCTAAGGGCGAAGCAGTGAAGCAAGCGAAGGGGATAAAAAATAGTGTTGTGCAGAATACGATAACACTTGACGATTATCGGCATATCTTTTTGGCCCAACACGTCATGAGAGTGCAGGTCAGTATTATTATCTCGTACCATCACAAAGCATATACTGAGCGTACCAACAAGTTGGCTCTTTCGTGGATGGATGACAAGCAGAAGGTCCTGGACGATGCCATACTCACCGTCCCCTATGGTTATCATACCTAATAAAAATATATCTCCGGGCCAGGCATGTATTGTTATATATATATATATATATATATGTGTGTGTGTGTGTGTGTGTGTGTGTGTCCCTGGAGAGAGTGTTTTTCCCAGTAGTGTACTAGAGCACGTGCAAGAGTCGTATTCCTCTTGTCAGGTATATTTTCGGGGGTGTTGGTAGCCATATGTCCCGTTTAGCATACTGTAGCACATGCAAGAGTTATTTCTTGCCAGTTATGCTGACTGGTAGCATACTGTAGCTCATACAAGAAGCACATTTTATCTTGTCAGGTACGTTACCTGTATTTGCTACTGTATTACAGCATACTGGAGCTCATGCAAGAGTCGTCATCTTGTCAGGTATACTGTTGTTCTGCTCCATCTGTTCCAGCATACTGTAGCACATGCAAGAGTCATATTCTGTCTTCTTTCCAGGTATGCTGGCTGGTAGAATGCTGTGCCTCTTGCAAGAGACAATCTTATCTTGTCAGGTGTGTTACCAGTATGTCCTGTACATGTTTTTTTCCAGAGGTATACTGTAGCACATGCAAGTGCCATCTTGCCAGGTATGCCAGCGATGCTGTTCNGTGCCATCTTGCCAGGTATGCCAGCGATGCTGTTCCAGAGGTATACTGTAGCACATGCAAGCATTGTCTTACCAGGTATACCATCGATGTTGTTATTTCCAGCATACNGTTCCAGAGGTATACTGTAGCACATGCAAGCATTGTCTTACCAGGTATACCATCGATGTTGTTATTTCCAGCATACTGTAACACATGCAAGTCATATTCATCTTGTCAGGCATGTGACTAGTATGTCTTGTTTTTTTCGATCGCACTGTGTTGGCGACACACACTGTAGTGCTATCCCCCCTTCTCACTATTTTCTATACTCTTTTCCTTCGCTATGATCTGTCTGTGCTTTCATCTGTCTGCTTTGTTTTCTTTTAGATGGTCAATTGCAGGGTTGTAACCCTCCTGTACACAATACTTGTGACGTTACCTAGGACATATTGGTGACATCACAAGCATAGTGTACTGCCCGGTCCCCAGTCCAGGGCCCATCCACATGCTCATACCATGTGGACAGTAAGTGGGAGGGCAACGCTGCTGTGTGTGTGCGTGTGTGCATGTGGGTGTGTGTGTGCATGTGTGTGTGATGTAGCGGACAGTATAGGGGGACTGATGGTGGGAGCCTCGTGTAGTTCATAAGTGAGTAGGGAGGAACTAGTAGTATTTAGCAGCATATGGAGACAACCTCGCCGGGCATCTGGCTGGGTGTAATTGGATGACGTCGTGACGGGGACGCGGGTGCATGACGTACCAGTTCTAGTAGGAATGAATTACTTAGTAATTTAGTACTACATGTAGAAGGAACCGTGACAGGGACGTCCCTTTGCTTTGGAGCACATGACGTATAAGTTCTCATAGGAAAGAATTACTTAGTATTCTAATTTAGCAGCACATGTAGAAAACCACGTCGGAGAGTTATGGTGGGAACAAGTCGTCGTGGCATCGTTACGGGGACGCCACCACCTCGTCGTGGCATCGTGGTGGGGACAACATACAGGGACAGTACTGGCAGACAAAATGGCCACTGTCGAACTGGCTAGGTGTTTGGGTGGCATCGTGGCGGGGTATCTGGGGTCGAGGCATTGTCGTGGGGACGACCTGGAATCTGGGACAACAGTGTCGTCGTCATGATTTACCGAGGCGTCGTCGAGGGGACGAGGGTACTGGCTACCAAAATGGCCTCCATTGGTACTGACTGACAAAATGGCAGCCCTGTGATCAGGGAATCGTCGTGGGAACAAATAAACCTCGCCGGGGCATATTTGGGGGATCTGGGTTTGGGCCATCGTCAAGGGGGTGAGAATACTGGCTGCCAAAATGGCCTCTATCGGTACTGACTGACAAAATGGGCACCCCAGGGTCAGGGCGTCGTCGTAGGGATTTGCCGAGGCGTCATCGTGGGGACCACCTGGAATGTAAGAGCATGAAGTTTGGATACTGGCTCATAAAATAGCTGCCATCGGTACTGGCAGNCGTGGGGACCACCTGGAATGTAAGAGCATGAAGTTTGGATACTGGCTCATAAAATAGCTGCCATCGGTACTGGCAGTCAAAATGACTGCGCCAGGAAGGAATGCAAGCGCATAATTTTGGGTACTGGCTTACAAAATGGCAGTTGTTGAATGTTCTAGGGAATAAATTTACCTTGACCTTTGACCTTGACCAAAAAAACAAAAATAGCCCTTAACCTTTTACCTTGACCCCAAAAATGTTCACCTTGACGTTGAAATTTGACCTTTTTTCCCGTGTCCTCATGCCAATGCCGGTGNCGTGGGGACCACCTGGAATGTAAGAGCATGAAGTTTGGATACTGGCTCATAAAATAGCTGCCATCGGTACTGGCAGACAAAATGACTGCGCCAGGAAGGAATGCAAGCGCATAATTTTGGGTACTGGCTTACAAAATGGCAGTTGTTGAATGTTCTAGGGAATAAATTTACCTTGACCTTTGACCTTGACCAAAAAAACAAAAATAGCCCTTAACCTTTGACCTTGACCCCAAAAATGTTCACCTTGACGTTGAAATTTGACCTTTTTTCCCGTGTCCTCATGCCAATGCCGGTGNGACCTTGACCCCAAAAATGTTCACCTTGACGTTGAAATTTGACCTTTTTTCCCGTGTCCTCATGCCAATGCCGGTGCCTAACAATCGGCCATTTCTAATTATTTATTCATAACGTATAAAGAGTGTAAACATTGATTTGACATATCCAGAATGTATTCAATAGCTGGCTCTTTAATAGTTTTACTTGGGAAAAGAGCTTGGAAAATTGGTTCATTTTTAACGTTACAGTGAAGTTATTCAGAAATAAAACTGTTGCTTATGAAAATTGAGAAAAACAATACAAAATTTGTAAATATTTCAGCGATGCAATTTTAGAAATAATAGTGATGCACATAATGTTTACATATTTATTAAAATAACATCTAAATGTATAATGAACTTTTCAAGAAACAAAAACAAAATTGTGTCAATTTTTTAAATTGTATTTGGTATATATGAGTTCCGCAATTGATAAAACATAGAAAGACATTTACAAAAATATGACAATAAATTTGCAGAAAAATCGGTTACATAAATATTTTGTTAAGAAACAAGAAGTTACTGATATAACTAATGAGCCTACTTTCCTCTACATAAGTGCATATAATTTTTAATGAAGTTCTTAAAATCTTAGATGATAGGTAGGACTTGACAATAGTAAAAAATAGATTAGTCGGGCACAAGGTACTGGGGTTCCAGAGCCGGAGCCGAAAAAAAAATTCCCTTTTTTCCATTTTTCGCTTAAAATTGCTCTTTTTCCCTCAAAATAATCCTTTTCCCTTAAAAATGTTCTGTTTTTTTAATCAATAAGCACTGGACCCTCATTTGCAAAGAATGATCCCCTTAATGCAAAAACGAGCCATTCGAAGAATTTGGGGGCTTGTTTTCACCTGTGACTTTGACCCATTACCTTGACCTTGACCCTGTGTCCATATTCTTGAATGACCTTAAACTCAAAAAAAATCCCCAGAAATAAAATAAAATCCTAAAAACATTAAAACATTTATAAAAATTAAATTTAAAAAAAAACTCAAAAATTACTTTAAAAAATATTTAAAGATGTAGATGTAGGTCTGGGGTTCAATGACAGGTGGATCGACTAAGCTCCCGACACAACCCGCCATCACCAGGTCAGCTAGTGTTCATCTCGTCAGCCATATTGGATGTAGGTGACCTCGACCTTGATCTGGATGACCTTGAAGACAATAAATTCTAAAAATCCCAAAAATCTAAACAATCCCAAACAAATTCCCAAAAAAACTTGACACTTGACCCAAGACTCAAGACATTTGTCTCAAGACCCAAGACTCTAGACAGAACCAAGACTCAATACACAAAAACCCAAGACTCAAGACACAAAAACCCAAGACTCAATACTCAAAACCCAAGACTCAAGATTTAAAACCCAAGACTCAAGACCAATGACTCAAAACCCAACAACCAAGACTCAAAACGGAAACCCAAGACTCAAAACCCAAGACTCAAAACCCAAGACCCAAGAATCAAAACCCAAGTCTCAAGACTCAAGGCCCTTGACTGAAAACCCTTGACCCAAGACCTTAAAACCCAAGACTCATGACTCAAAATGCAAGACTCAATTCCCAAGACTTAAGGCCCAAGACCCGATAATCCTGATCCTTGACCCAAAACACTTTACACTTGTCCCAAGACCCTAAGAACCTTGACCCAAGATCCTTGACCCAAGACACTCGACCCATTACCTTCTACCTTGACCCTTGTCCCAAGACCCTAGGAACCTTGACCCAAGATCCTTGACCCAAAACACTCGACCCATTACCTTCTACCTTGACCCTTGTCCCGTGACCTTAATCCCAAAAAAAAAANATCCTTGACCCAAAACACTCGACCCATTACCTTCTACCTTGACCCTTGTCCCGTGACCTTAATCCCAAAAAAAAAATCAAAAATTACTAAAAAACCGAAAAAAATCTAAAACATTTACAAAAAATTAATAAAATGTATATANAAAAAAAAAAATCAAAAATTACTAAAAAACCGAAAAAAATCTAAAACATTTACAAAAAATTAATAAAATGTATATATATTTATGAAAAAGGATGTAACAATACCACGCTGATTATGTCGTTCTGCTTGATCTCAAACTTAGCCATGTTCATGTTTTAACCATGCACACAGCTCGACTTTTATGTATATATATATATATATATATATATATATATACTACTCAGAATATTTTAAAATATATTTATATATGACCAATCCAAGCTCTTCATACGAATAGCAACCACCTAATCAAGTCATGTAATAATCCTACTAATATTATAATTGCGAAAGTATGTGTGTGTATGTTTGTTACCACTCAGCTCCATAACGCCTGAACAGATTTTGATGAAATTTGATGTGTAGGTACTTTAGGCCCTGGAATAGGACATAGGATACTTTTTATCCTGGTAAATTGTACGGGTCTTGCGGAATAACAACAAAACATAATTCTGCAACAGTTAATAAATTTTACAAAATATTATAAAATTTATTACAATCATGATAGAGTTCAAAAAATATATTCAGTTTAAATTGAACATTTATGTTTAATAATTTTATATTTGTCTGCAAAAATTTTATTATTCAGACATAATTTTGTTACTATTAAATTATATATATATATATTTGGAGAAGCATTACTCAGTTATTGGGATAATATTTTGGTATTAATTCAAGAATTAGTAATAAAAATGCAGCTATAATCAATATAATAAAATGTTTGTGCATTAAAATTTAATTAAATATTTATGAAAACATAAATATTTTATCAAAAAAATCTTATTGATAAGAAAAAGAAAAATGTGAAAAGTTCTATATAATAATCTAGTATAGTAAAAATCTTTGTTGGTTAGTCTAGTTTGAATTAATATGTTAAAAGTGAAAATTTTAATAATAAAAAAAGTAAGTTAATAATGCACTACATTATTAAGTTGGAAATCAAAAGTTTGATAATTTTGCTGAACAAACGAGGAAATATTGTACAAAAATGTTATATAATTTTATTCCCAATAAAATTTATTTAAATATATCCGATTGTAATGAAACACTAACCTGTAGTCCACTTAGTTATTTTTTAATAACTAAATTTAATAATTGTATTGAAAATAGTCAATTTAATAATTTAAAAATGTAGCTTTAAAAACAATGAAATAATGGAATTACGAATATAAAAAATTCTATTATATAAAATATGTGTTTTAACATTTAAATTATTATACTACAAACGAATATTTTCAAGAAAGAACTATGAAATGTGATAAAATGTTAAATTATAGTAATAAAAACAATGATAAAAGGAATAAATTTAGTAGGCATATTACAAAAATTATATTTCTCAAAATCTAAATTAATAAATTACATTGAAAATAAAATTTTGATAATTCAAAAAAGAAGTTGGAACTATAAGAAATTTAATTAACACGATCAAAGATATTACTAATGGATATGAAATACATACAAATTTAGTAGTTGATATATTAAAGGATGATTTTACTAATAAATAGAATAACCAATTTTAATAATTTTTTGAAAATGAAGTTGCTTCAAAACCTAAACAAAACAAGCATACTAAAAAAGAAAACTGTACTTCTTTTATAAAAATAATGTTTTACAATTGAATGAAAATTTTAATGAACAAATTAATCTATTTCAACATGATATACAAAGAACAAAACCTAAAAAAATAGAAATGATTACCTACAATGGAGATAAAGATGAAGATTTAAATAACTTAAGTATATATTATTAGATAAAAACATTTATCTGACAGAGTAGATGAACCAATATAAAATAAATTCTTTAATACATAATTTAAAATAAAATATATTTGACTAAATACATGTACACTGGAGAGCCAAAAAAAACTGCTATATGCGTGCGTATGCAAATAACAGAGGTATGGAACCAATCAGAGTAACGCGATGCGGCAGGCAGCGCCTATGTAAGACAACAAGCGTCTCGAAAAAATGCTAGATCGGTTACTGCAGCTATAATGGCAGTTTATCAAGATTTAAGTGAGTTTGAACGTGGTGTTATAGTCGGCGCACGAGAGATGGGACATAGTATATCCGAGGTAGCGATAAAATGTGGATTTTCGCGTACGAACATTTCACGAGTGTACCGTGAATATCGGGAATCGGGTAAAACATCAAATCTTCGACATTGCTGCGGCCGGAAAAAGATCGTGAACGAATGGGAGAAACGACGACTAACGAGAATCATTAAACGTGACAGACGTTCAACCCTTTCTCAAATTGGCGCAGATTTTAATGCCTCCTGCATACCTAGAGACATTAGTCGAGTCCATGCCACGTCGTCTTGCGGCACTTCTGCGTGGGGGGCGTACACGATATCAGGTAGGTGTACCAGTTTTTTTTTTTGGCTCTTCAGTGTATAATAATGGCGATTCATTATTTTACAAACTGCTGACAAGAGCGTGGAACGAGTTTGATTGTCGCGTAGATGTCGTTCGGGCTGCTCATGATGGTCACATTTAACATTTATGAATGTATGGAAAACAAACTTCACGGTTCCGCGGTTCATTTGATTGGTAAATCAAGGTTGTAGGTTGTTTAGTTTTGATAATATAGACATTCAAATGTGGGGTATTCTTTTATACTCACTTTTTATATCTTTTACAACATTTTTATATTCCATCTCAAACAACTTGTTCTAAAAATTTAATCTTCTAATAAATCTAACTCGGTTTTAATACAGTTTAACCATGCACCCCAAGATAAACCTGGTGCTATATAATACCAAGAAGGATCTCATGTATGTGTTTCTAAACGAAAATCTCTAAAATTTTCACATATATCAGTTAAAAGTAATCCATCTGATTTATTGAATAATTTTTTGTTTTCTTCTAAATTTCTTATATTAAAATCTTCCCAGTCACTTTTAGCATGAATGTAATCTTAATAAGATATATGAGTTTTATTAAACCTCGGATTGAATTTATCTTTTGTTGGTAATTTTGTTTATTAAATTTATTATATTGAACTTGTACTGTACATTCATGTGGATAATCACCACATTGAATTTTTAAGTCTAATTTTCCATTTTTAAAATATTTCAATGATTTCTCTAAACTGGGGTATTTTTTTATTATAAATTTTTACTTAATTTATTAATACTTCAACTCGAATTTCTAACGTATCTAAAACTCTTAACTCTAACCCATCTTTAACTTTTTTATAAAATGAATTATATGTTTCTTCATAAGTTGTAATAATAAAAGCACTATATGTTTTAATTTCAAATTATTTTATAAATAATTTTGTATAATATCCTAATAAATTATGAATATAAACTGAAATAAATTATATGATTACTTAATTTAGATTACAACACGAATGAGCAACTCCTTGATATGTTCATTTTAAATGATCACAATATCCATACCCTTAAAATATTATCCTGAGTATTCTCGTTTATGTATGATGTGTTGCAAAATATGTAAATTATTTGTGAGTGATGTACAAGGTCAGATGCTAGCACCAACGCAGATAACTTCTTTCTTTTTACTGACCAGCGACTGCAAAATTCAGAATGACCCAACCTATGTCAAATGTGTAAGTTGTGGTGAAAAACACTGCGCAAATTACCGCGCTTGCAAAGAATATGTATACGGCTGCAAAGTGGAGCCGCCTGCCGCAAGACGCCCGTCAGGCATTCTAGCAAAAAAAAAATGGTCATTCGCGAAAACAATTGCGCAAGAGCCTGACAGCAGGAACTGCAAATGACAGCCCATTAAAGGCAACAGCAGGCACTCCCTCCATCTCCGCAGTTCTCTCGCAGTCTGTTTGTGCTTCTTTGGGCTTATCAAACACAGCCACTGCCTGTCCCAATGCAGAAGAGGTTCGGGTATTTCTTGAGCGAGACAGAATTTCCGGCTCTCGCGACCCGAAAAGGG
>NQII01002820.1:541-25539 GCA_002778355.1 Clitarchus hookeri | reverse complement strand
AACGAAATTTTGGCATGGACCAGGGTGAGGCGAGTGCAGCCCCAGAGCCCACGGTAGTAATTTGACCGGCCACAGCGAACAGCTCAGCGCAACTCGCCACTCTAATCTGCATGACCAATCAGAGCGCAGCAGCCCCCAGACTGCAGCTACAAAAGGGGCCCGGAAATGAAATACTGCTGTAGAATCTACTGGTGATTGGGAGGGGAAGGGGGTGGAGAGGCCACAATTTTTAATCATTTACTGTCGAAAGGGCTTTTATGGTGTGTCTGCTGGTTTTTCCCTTTCTCTTCTTACTATAGTAGTTAAGCTATAAGTGCACTCAGGGAGGTTGTCATGGCCGAAACGAGGCCATGGCAACCCACAATCCCTTGCTGCCGCGATGCATGACTCCTTGCATGATTTCCTTCCCTTGCAGACGTATGGGGCTTATTACTGAGACGCAATAAACTCCCGTCCCTACCGCGGGCTCACGCCTAACACTTAGTTTTAGAGTAGCTTAAAAAAAAATACTGCCGCAGTAACCTGTTGGTCTTAAGATCACCGTGGTACAACAGGGTATGGTGGGATCATCACTCGGATGGGTGACCATCTGATAAATGACCCGTAGCCGAAGGCGCACATCAAACACTAGATAGGCCCACTAGTGCTATCACAAAGTTAGTCATGAAGGTGAGGTCATATCGACAAGGTACTCCATCCAACCTGTCCTAGACTGAGAAACCAGGCACAAGTGGCCCATTTTTTTTTTTAATGTGTTCAGTAGCGATGCCGAGCTATGTAAAAAAAAAACAGAATTTGCAGACGAGACAAGTTTTAAGCAAACATATCGATTTTTCATCCCAGGATATGTCATAAAGGAATGTGATAGGCCAGTAATTAAAAAAATGGTGTAGCTATTATACACCATTCAATCTCACACCACGAAATAATGCTTCTAGATTTTCCAGAGCTGGAAGTTGTTGACTTAGATCTAAAATTAGGCCAACATAGAACAAAACTGCTGTCAATATATTTCCTGCCAGGGTGAATGCTTACTGCAGCATTAGATAATTTAATTAATAATGTAGGACAAACCATTCTTGCCATTGGAGGTATTTATGCAAAACATCAAAATTGGCATTCACGAACCAGAACAGCTAATAGTGTGCTCTTACAGAGACACCCGGCGGATAACCAGAACGATCAAATTGTGGAACCACAAATGCTGACCCTAGCCCCCCAAAAATTACTCAGTACACAGGCGTGAAGTAGGCCTTCAACCACGCAGGCGAATGTGATTAACATTGAGAAACCCGTATTACTGCTACATACCTACACAAGCACTTCACTCATGCACCAAAAATTAGCGAAGCACTATCTGTTCACAGAATAAGGCAAAATATACACCGCACAGCCTCTGGCTTGGCGTCGGCCCTGTGAAATACATTGCAAACATACTGCTGTACCCATATGTGCTGAAACACTTCCCTCATCCGCCAGCTGTTTGTATGTATGGCCCCTCGCCGCAGCCGATTCCAATGCGTCAAGCGTTGTGTGTCCTCTGCAGCAGCTAGTGGGGGTTGAGTACAGGTACACCCACCATAACAAGTACATTATTGTACACACACAAAGCGCCGAAACACTTCTCTAATTCAACAGCTGCTTGTATGTGTGGCTCCTGCCCGCAACCGATTCCAAGGCGCCAGGCGTTATATGCTCTCTGCAGCAGCTGGTGGGAGTTGTGTTGAGGCACACCTATACTAACATGCACAATCAAACACACATGCAACTTCAAAAAGCTGCAAGCGAGGTTGGTAACATGGCGATGAATCATTACTCCTAACTATAATTTCTTCCCCTTTTAGTTGCTTGTAACACTAACACTTTATTTTTGTTACAGGGAGATGACTGGCATCTGTAGGGTGGGTGGCTCAGTTCTGTCCCCTACCACCAGGGCTGCATAGCGCGACCCTGGTTACATTCCAAATGCGCACTCATTTCATATCGTCCCGCACCAAACCCACACAGGTCTATCTTCGCTAACTAACAACTTTCATTACTTTCTCTTGCCCTAATCCAGTTAAAGGAATAAGCATTCATCCTCCGCGACTGTCGCACAGATATTTCAAGTGCCCTCCTGCTTTGAGCTGGTTTGCTGTGCCTTTCCATCTAGACCCTTCCACTTTCGGGGTGTGTCCATGGCTACAAGTGCGGCCATGGCACTAGACAACCCTGCTATAGTCGCGATCCATGCGCCCCTTTTAAACATAATAAACCCGACACAAAGCATATAGGGCTTGCCCTGAGATCTACCCCATTCTCCAACCGTATTTTTCGCAAGTGGGAATCGTGCCGGACAATGCTGCTGGTCGGCGGGTTTTCTCGGGAATCTCCCGTTTCCCCCGCCCTTGCATTCCGGCACTGCTCCATTCTTACCTCATTTCACCCAAATCGGCTCTCAAGATTTCGTTGTTAAGAGCTTCCCAAATCTCTCAACTGAACTCAACCCAACCGTTTTAGCTACTAACATGCATGCCGGAAGTCTCGCAGAAATGTAAAGGAGCTCACTATGTCATAGCGGGATTTGGGGGCTCCCCAGAATAATAAAAAACAAACCCATACGTGTTAGACATCGTGATAAACAAACAGTTCAGTACTGGATTTCCGTCAGGACTGAAGCCATACAACAAAGCATTTCCGAGCACCTTCCAGAGAAAATTGTTACAACAAAACTCGAAACATTTCCACAATTCATTGGGGACATTATCATCCAGAAAAACCAGATAAGGCTCAAATATACGGGCCGCAGAGATAGCTACATTAAGGCCCGTATAAACGGACTAAGTGGCCATATGTAGGGCTAGTATCTGGAACACTAAAATCGAAGAATAAAAAAACACACAAACAATCCATGGCTACTAAGTAAGCGCCTTCTAAATAGAACAGGTTTTTAAGGCCCGAAGGCCAGCAAACCCTCCATCCTCCCGCACTGCATCTGTACTCTGATGAGTAAGACAGTGCAAGGCACTTTCTCCTCTTGTTCTCTTCGGGCCATTCACTTTTCTTTTTTGCTGTTACTCGGTATTCTACCGGTTTTCTCGTTTAAAAACCTGCCCTCCTCGCCAATCCGGGGTGCTCCGACTTTCTTTTGTAAACCCTTTACCTCTGTACCCCATTATGGGTCATCAGAAAAATGTTCTCCTTGCCACTTGCAAAGTCCTCTAGCCTTCTTCCAATTTGTGTGGTAAATTCGTTCCAGATCTTGTTGAGAGCATTATTTTCCATGACATTTGCCAATTCCAAGTGAATGCCCTTTTCTTCCATTTTCTCATTTAACCATCTCCTGATGTCTTCAGTTTTCAGACAATTCATGATGACATGCTGGACATGTCATCCACTCCACAGACATCACACAGTGGAGATAGCACAAGTCGAAGGCTGTACAACTTTGCCTTGAAATTACCATGGCCAGTGTACAATTGCATGATGTAGTGATTTATACGGATCCAGTTGCAATCCAGTCTGATTCTCACATCATGTATTAGAACGTGTGTGTATCTGCCCTTAACAGACATGTCCCATCTGTCTTGCTACTGGTCCATTATTTATTCCATAATCTCAGCTTTGGTTTCCTTAGACGGCCTTTCGACTCGAGCTCTCTCCACTGTGAGTCTGCTGTACTTTACCAATAAGTCTATTGGCAGTACACCAACTAGTACAGGGAGTGACTCGTTTGGTACCATTTTATATCCCTTTGCAACCGTCAACAGTGCCGCTCTTTGAGCATTACTGAGTTTCCTCTTATGCCAAGTTAATTCGGCTCTGTTAAATCACATCACCGCTCCATACATGATGATCGCCTCAAAGACGGCTTGGTATATTACTCTAAGTGTTTTGCAACTCAGAACCCAGCTGGTGTTACCAATTCTTTTAAGTTTTTGGAAGACCACAAAGGCCTTCCGAGAAACATATTCCACGTGTTTGAGGAAACTCATTCTGTCATCCATGATAACTCCCAGGTACCTGAGTTCGTGCATGTTTTTTACTGAACTCCCTCCAAAGCGCACCATTTGCGGTCTCTTCAATTTTCCTTTTAAGATCATCGTCTTAGTTTTCTCTGTTGAGAATTTCAATTTGGTAGCTGTCGCCCAGTTGCTAATATTTTCCATGATCTCTGCGGCCTTATTTTCTAGCACACTCCTTGAGTTACTAGAGATTAATACAAGACCATCATCCGCATACCCAAAAACAGTGCACCCCGAAGGGAGGCCCAGCTCCAGGATCCCATCGAACAGGACATTCCACAGGATCGGTCCAAGAACCGAGCCCTGCGGGCATCCCTTCGTGAGTCTTTTCTTCGCCTGAGTAGATCTAGCAGAGTACAGGCTCCATCTGTTGTTAAAGAAGTCCTGCATCACCATGTAAATGTTTGCAGGACACTTCCTCTCTTTTAACTGATGCATCACCTCCGGCCACCAGGCATTGTCGAAGGCACCAGAGATGTCCAGGAACACACCCATGGCGTATTTTTCAGTGCATTCTCTGATAGTCTTCATCACGTCATGGAGCGCAAAATCTGTCCCTGTGCCTTTCTTAAAGCTGTATTGCTTTTCACATAATGAACCTTCTTCCTCTAGGGCCATGGTTAAGCTTATGTTAATCAGCTTCTCGAAGACTTTGCCCAGTACCGGAAGCAGCATCAGAGGTCTGTATGATTTAGGGTCATCTGGCTTCTTTCCACTTCCTCTATATAGCACTCTCAAGCACCCAAGTTTCCAAGGGGAAGGGAACACGCCTTCTCTAAGAAAATCATTAAAGATTTCGAGGATTACCTTCTTGATTCTTGAGTATCATCTCTGGAGAATCTCCGAGGTTATGCCATCTAAACCAGGAGAAATACCATTTTTTATCTTGTAGATAATGGCTGTGAGATCTTCTTCGGAAAATTCAGGAGCATCCTGCACCTCAGGTACAATTCCCATTTGTTGTCTTTTTCTCATATGTTCCTCCCCCTCTTCCACTAGAGAGTCATCTGGTAGGAGAGCATGGAGCAGGACTTCCATAGTTTTATACTGATCAGTCAACATTACACCATTTTCTCGTATGCACGGCGGTGGGGAGTTTCTCTTGAACTTATTTGCGGCAAGCTTGTAGACAAGACTAAACGGGTCTTCATTCCTAGCACGAGTTACGAACTCTTCCCACGATCGAGCTTTCTTCTTCCGCACCCTGCCGAAGTAGGCCTGCTTCTTGGTCTTGTAGACTCGGGAGAAAAGTTCTCGTGCCTCGCCCCGAAGTCTATGAAGCCTTCTCCTTGTACTGTGTACGTCTCTCCGTTCCTCTTCCAATTCCTTATCCCACCATGAAAGACTGGGGAGGCCCGGCGTAGTCCTTCGCAGCTGTTCTTCACATGTTTCTTTGATTATATCTGTGATAGCGCTTACCCTTTCTTCAATACTTGCACTTTTTAATGTTCTAAATAGAGCAGATAAAATTCCGCCACTAAAAACGAAAACTAATTTCCAGCCCTGTGATAGAAATTTCGCCACACAAATCCTCCGCGAAATAAGAATTAAGCATAGACACCCGAAATATCACGAACCAGAACCTACGCAAGCACAAGAAATGAAGATTGCTATACGCCATATGATGAAAAAAAAAGGCACCAGGAGAGGATGGAGCGAGTGTATGAATTAAGGAAACTCCCCTACCTGGCGATGGAGCGCTTGGCACTATGTGTAAATGCAATGCTCAAGCTAGAATATTTTCCAACCGCATGCAAGGCAGCGAATGTTTCATAAGCCTGGCAAAGACAAGAAGATGTCACAGAATTACAGGACGATTAACCTCCTTAATATACTCTCAAATCTATAAGAATATATAATCCTCAGCAGGATTAATTCACATTTTGAACAAAATAACATTTTACAAGACGAGCAGTTCGGCTTTACACAAAAACACTCGACAACCACCAGGTAGTCTGAGTGACGGAATATATTACTAAAGCTTTCAACTTTAAGGATTATGCTGTCGCGGTATTTCTAGACATTGAAAGAGCCTTCGATCGTGTTTACCATATAGGCTAAATATATAAGCTACTAGCGAACCGGCCCGGCTTCGCCCGGTAACACTTTAGTATTTACAGCGATACTTTGAAAGACAAAAATTGTTACTGTGGGTCATCCTAAAAAGATAAACATATGCTATCGCGGACGTTTCTATAGACCGTTTTGAGAGCTACAATTCTGTAGTATATTTATTTGATGTATCTCTTATGGTTTAGTCAGCGCAAGCCATGTAAGCGCCCTAAAAGCTGTTTTTTACGACTTGATTACAAACGGTTCGACATTTCTCTACTATCCTTAGGTTAAATATAAATGTATTATACGCCAAACCCTTCCCAAGACATTTTCTAAATGATGTTGAAAACCGCATTAAAATCTATCAAGTAGTTTAGAAGTACTAAGCGAATACACAGACAGATGCGGATAAGTGACTTTGTTTTATGCGATTTAGAGATACGAAATCAATCTTCCAGACTGCTATATTAAAATAATAAGCAAATACCTGGACCAATCGGATGCGAAAACCATGTATGATGGAGTTCCATAAGGCAGTATTTTAGGCCCAGTATTGTTCAATATCTAAATTAACGATCTACCGACACCTGCCCATAGACTTGAAAAGTTCGGTGGTTATGCGGACGAGTCGTCCGCATTTTCAGTCGCTCCCACAACTTAAAATTAGCAACCCAAAGCCTTCAAGCCACCCTTTATTCCTTAGAATACAACTAAACAGTATCATGGATAAAAATTAATGTCGCGGAAAGCGAAGCCATTGTCTTTACCCGCGGAGGCTTACCCCAGATGGAAGACAGCTACAAATAAATCTATTTGGCGAGTAGATCCTACATAAAGATGTTGTCAAGTATCTAGTCCTACATATGGATCGAAAGCTTACTTGGAAGGCGCACATAGTTGCTAAATGTGTCGGTGCCCATGTCAGACTATCTGCCCTTTACGCTATATTAAACCAACTAGGTGCAATGACCCGAAATTAGGCCGTATTACTATATACAATGCTGATAGGTTCGATATTAACTTATGCTGCGCCCACCTGGGAATATTCAGCAAAAACCCATTTAAAACTACCCAAAATAATTCAGAATAAATGCCAACGAATAGCAGTAGACGCGCCATGTTACTGCCCTATAGCATCTTTACATAGCGAATTAAGATTGAAAATTAGATAAACACTTCGTCGAATTAAGGCAAAAATTCTACACTGATAGTGCAAACAGTACGAATCCGATGATATATTGCCTCGGGGGTTATGACCATGAAGAAACTCCAAAATATAAGCGGCCAAAGAGCACCCTGGCTTACAGGTCGCCCTAACTAACCTAAATATTCACAATAGGCTTCCAACTAGCAAGATAGATCCCGCAACAACTCACATGGCGAAGTAATATGCCACCTCACTTAGCTAAAAATGCTTTTTATTGCACTTGGGTGTGGAGACGGGCGGTGAGGCTGCCACTGCATTAAACACATATGCGAAGCAATATGGGCTCACAGAAAAAGGCAAAACAAATGCCTCACAGTCCTTGGCTCAGTGTCAACCCTGTGATGTGCATTGCAACCTCGACATTCACTACACACACATATGCTGACTGCTACTCCCATCCGACAGCTGTGCGTATGTATGGCCCTTTGCAACAGCCGAGTCCAAGGAGCAGGTCATGTGTGCTCTCTACCTCAGCTGGTGGGAGTGGTTTAAAGACATACTTACGCATTACATGCTCTATACAACAGTGCATTAACATAAGCTGCAAGCAAAACAGTAATATGTTTATATCGCTCCTACCCTCCTTTCCCCTTCCTAATTTTTCTATTTTTAGCCAACATTCCGAAGGAAAGAAAGTCTTATGAGATCACTTTCCTGTCTGTGTGTGTATGAGTGTGTATGTATGTGTGTCTGGGTGTACTCCCCCCCCCCCTTTCCAGCATAGATTTTTGAACACATTAACCTAATTTCACCTGGCACTTACTTTCAATATGGTGGCCATTTTAAAATTTAGCATGATGTCATCTCAGGAACCATTCAACTCATTAAAACCATTTTTTTTGCTGACAGCGCAAGTTGTAAGTATTGAATTCAGAGGTGGAATTTGTTGTTTGTCTACCATTTTGGAAGATAGCACCATATGAAAAAATACCCTTTTACATTATATCTGGAAAACTACTCAACCAATTTTTGCCAAATTTGGCACGTAAGTAGTACTATAATAGGCCAGATAAACGTAAGCTATTTAAATAGGCACTTATTTTCAAAAGGGTGGACCGACAGATATTTGAGGTTTATTTTATATAACTATCGTACCGTTTAACCAATTTCAACCTAATTTTGTATGCTGACAGTATCTATAACAAGTATCATATAAACCAAAAAGCAACCATTTTTGTAGGCGATTTTGTAAGATAGCACTAAATAAATAAATAAAGTTTTTGTGTAATATCTCGGGAAACAATTATCAGATTGCCTAACAAATTTGGCAAACAAATAGTACTGCAGCAGTTCATATCTACCAATATGTTTCAAGTATGTCAGAAATTCGTTTTCTAAATGGCGACCATCTACCTTTTTTCATATAGTATGCCATATCTTCGAACCATGTAATCAATTCCAACTTAACATTGTATGTTGGGAGTATTCACTGAAGAGCCAAAAAATCTCGTACACCTGCCTAATATCGCGTAGGGCCCCCCGAGCACACAGAAGTGCCACAAGACGACGTGGCATGGACTCGACTAATGTCTGAAGGTATGCAAGAGGCAATTCGCACCATTAATCCTGCAGGGCATTCCACAAATCCAATCTGTGCCAATTTGGAAAGGGTTGTACATCTGTTACATTTAATGATTGTTGTCAGTCGTCGTTTGCCCCGTTCTTTCACGATCTTTTTCCGGCCGCAGCGATGTCGAAGATGTGATGTTTTACCAGATTCCCGATATTCACGGTACACTCGTGAGATGGTTGTACGCGAACATCCAAATGTTATCGCTACCTCGGAGATGCTATGCCCCATCTCTCGTGCGCCGACTATAACACCACATTCAAACTCACTTAAATCTTGATAACCTGCCATTGTAGCAGCAGTAAGCTATCTAGCTGCCGACCGCATCGCGTTACTCTGGTTGGTTCCATACCTTTTTTATTTGCATACACATTCCTATACCAGTTTTTTTTGGCTCTTCAGTGTATATAACAAATTTCAAATATGTCTACACAGAGCCTCTTTTATTCTACATTTTATAAGATAGTGCCAAACGAATGAATAAAGTTAAAATGTCATATATCGGGAAATAATGAGCGATTCCTAACAAATACGGCAAACAAGTTATGCCACGATATGTGATATTAACTGATAAGTTTTAGGCATGTCAAACCCTTTTTAGGCTACTTTTCAAAGGAAATAAAGACTTATTACATCAATTTCCTGTCTGTGTGCCTGTGTGTATGTGTGTGCCTGTGTGGGTCTCTGCATGTGTCCCCCTTTCAATTTTTTAATGCATTAATGGAATTTCACCAAACTTGGTAGACATATAAAACTTAGTAAGTATATATGACTTTTGTAGTTTTCGACTTTATCGGTCTCTTACTTTCAAAATGGTGGGAATTTAAAATTTGGGGTTATATATCATATCTTGGGAAACATTCAACCGATTTAATCCAAATTTTGTATTCTGACAGCATAAATTAAGCATTAAACTTTGATAGGTATATTGATGTAAATCTGCCACTGCTAAAACTAGCACCAATGAATAAATAGAGATTTTACATTATATCTCGAAAATTATCAAACCAATTCTCACCCAATTTGGCAGGTAAGTAATACTATGATAGGCCAAGAAACATTTGTGATTAAACATAAACATGATTAGGTACTTATTTTCAAAATGGTGGCCATATAATTTGACATGTGACAAGTGCATAGGGTAGGAATTGCGCTGTATTCACACCCTGGGAGGAATACCCTTGGGGGATGTCCCAACATATAAGGGCATGAGGGGAAAAACCAAAGTTGAGAGGAACAGGGCAAGTCCCTAGAAGTAGCTGATATAGGCCCTCGATGAAGGAAACACAGGGGAGCCCCCTACGAGAATTAACGCAGACGCAGCTCCTAGGAATCCCCAGAAGACGACTGCAACACCCCCCCCCTTCCTCTCCACATTAGTTTGAGAGCCCAAGTAGCTGACGAGACACGAAATCCTACACAAAAAACGTGCGAGGTACATAGGGGATTTCCCGATTTCTCTCTCGAGAAACTGCTTACAGCTAACTTGAATATACCAGGAGACAGGTTAAATTGAGGCGCAGCCAAGGTTATGGGTCAGTTGTAATCAGTTGTTCAAGATGAGTTGTTCAACTGTGATGTGAGGCGTACAAGGCAGTTAGTGCGAGAGGCAGTCGAATCACCAGGCTGGAGTTCAGACCCAACCCAGGCAGTAACATACAATCAGTTATGCACAGTCAGTTGTTCGGGAGCAATTATCGCCAGCCGAGACGGGAGTTGTTTGGCAGTACAGCCACAAGATGAGATAGATGCAGCCGAAATGGTAGGCAAATCAGACAACGAAGTAATCAGTTGTGTGACGAGAACAGTGCCGAGAATATGAGTTAATTCCCGGAAACGAGTGGCAGCCCCATTCCGAGAGGCGCCATTCCCCGAGAAGACATAGTCGTGCGCTGGATGGCGACGAGGCAAGCAGTCAGTCAGTCAATAGTGATGACACCGGGGAGAGAACCCTGGAACAGCCGAAACTTCATGTGTAAATTCCCGAGACAACCCCAGTAAAAGTGCCGAGAACTTATGAGTTCATTTCCGAAAATGTAGTGGCAGTTTCCGAGGTGGGGAAGCCAGAAACTAGAGCCGGACCATTGTGGACGTCATCGCAGAACAAGGAGATGTGCTCTCCTACAAATAATGCCAGCAGAGGTCGCCGAGAAAGTACAAAGTCCCGGAAACCCATCCCGGACTTCCGAGAGAGTCAGTCAAAGCCGCAGGAAGGAGCCAACTGAGTACAGCATACCAACGAGAGCCAGTCCGATGGCCTGACAATGGGCCACCCAACTCACCATGCCTCAGCTGCCAACGAATACAACTCCTAAAAAGCCTCAGTCACAGATAAGTAGAGAAATTTCTCCCTTCAACAACCTTCCCCGGTGCATAGTATTCAGCCCACCACCCCTTCAGGCCTACGACTTGCAGGGGGGCTCAGTCTCGCCAGTGTGTGTAAATAACTATGTGACCTTCAGAACAATAAAATACTGGTGTGTAAAATAACGGACAATACGAGTATTTGTTTACCTCTATCGCAACAACCACAGGTGCCCTTAATCTGCACCAAATAATTTAACTAAATAAACTACTAGCTACCACTCTGTATAACTCAGGTGGCCTAATAGTGACAAGTTAAAATGGCGCCCAATGTGGGGCATGTTAAGGCATGGCAGGGCATTTTAAGACATAGTTAAGTCTGTATAGACTGAAACAAGAACCATACTAAACCCGAGAGAAGCAGTTCACCCTTAATGAGCTAGTCAGGCCAAAACAGACTTCAGGGAGTCTATCATAAAACCCTATGGCGTCCAGTTCTCAACATTACATAACGAGTCACAATAACGAAGCAGGCAGCCGAGGAATTAACGAGTACGAGCGAGAGGAGCAAGTTAGAGAGCGTCAGGCAGAAGAGCAAAGGGAGATTAGCGGAACCATGGGCCACAGCCCACTGGATGGCGGGCAATAAAATGGCGAGCATGACGAGAAATGACGAGAGAGACGAGAAAGAATGGGCGGGCGAAATTAGCGAGGAGACCGAAGGGAGAACACGAGAGCAAGAAGAGGAGACGAAGCGAGGTGCATAAATAAGCGAGGCAGAAATTAGCGAATGGGAGCAGAAAAGGAGACAAAATACGGGCAAAATACGTAGAAGTGAAGGGAGTTTAGCGAAGAAAGGAGGTAACTTTCACTGGATGGTGGAAATGGCGTGGGGTCAGGCGGTCAGGTTAACAAACCGCGCCGATAAATTACAGTAACTGGAGCGCCGGTGAAAGAAAAAGTAGGAAAAAGTAAGTTACTAATTCCCTGGATGGTGAATAGTGACATTTTCCGGAATAGTATGTCAGTATTTCCACCCGCCGCCGTAAGACCACTCGGATGAGCGGCACGGAAAGGGAAGGAAAATAGTTTCACTGTATGGGATAGTGACTGCGAGATAGGGGCAAAAGCAAGATGCAACACAACCCCAGTGTTATCACGCAAGTTGTACCCAAAGATAATGCACACAAGTAAATACGCCAGGAGTTAAAAAGTGGCCGGGACGACGGCCGAAACTTAACGCGCGCAGGGAGCAGTGTGTAAAGAAGACAACGCGAGAGGAAGCAAATGTCGAAGAGTGTGGAGCAACGCGAACGAGAGTAAAAGGAGGCAGAAACTGTAGCGCGCGCGGGGATAGGCGTGTGAAGCAGACAGGCGAGAAGGCGAGCGAAGCGAGAAGTAGCAATCGAAAGAGAAACGCGAGACAAACCGAACAACAGAACAGGCGACCGAGAGCGAAGAAGGAAGTGAAGGAAGATGGAAGGAGGAGTGGCAACTCCGCGAGAGGAAGCAGGAGGAAGAAAGTGGACGACCGAGAGCGAAGAAGGAAGCGAAGGAAGATGGAAGGAGAATTGGCAACTCCACGAGAGGAAGCAGAAGGAAAAAAGTGGAGAAACGAAGAAAATACATCGGCAGAGAATCGAACTCAACAAACATCAGAGAGGAGAGGCAGTACCAGGAAAACCACAGCCAACCCGGAAACGAAGCGGCGACAGTCCAGCCGCCTGGAGGTGCCAACTGAATGAGAGTATGACGAGGTACCACCCTCCCTCCTATAAGCTGTCCAGGTCCGAAGTGCGAGGCGAGAAGAGGCGTCCCTCTTCCAGCTGGAAGTAAACAAGTACCGGGAGAGACGCAACTTCTACATCCAGTCCAGGGGCTGAGAAGACATTCATCCCAAGGTAAAGTGTTTACTTCACAACCCCCACCTCTCTCATACAGCAACAAGAGTGAGACAGTGCAGCAAGTATATATTTTGTCTACCGAGTGCACAGTGAACGATTATTTTCAGTAATTTCAAAATCGTAAGTGCTAAGTGTTGAGAGGCCTTCAGCCAAGTTACCGAGGTAATTTTAACAGTGTAATTATGTGTGCAAACAAGCGCAGTAACACCACTCAGAAATTCGCGACAAAAGATGCGGGACATCATCCTCGTGGTGTACCAGTGTTAGGATTAGAGATCAGTAGCACTGTTTCCAAGTGTTTACTTTTTGTTTACCATTGTAAATCATCAGTTATTTTATTGTTTACCATGGTAACGAATTGTTTACCAGTGGATTCCCACAAGGTTTGCATGTAGTCATTTTATTGTTTACCGATGTTTATAAATTGTTTACCAGTTGTTTACCGCAAGGTTTGCTTGTTGTTAGGTGAGGGATATTAGTTATATATGTATTAGGATTAGAGATGTAGGCCATCAGCCATTATAAGTTATTTGTTAGGGTAATATGGGTTAGAATTAGAGAGTTAGGACATCAGTCGAGATCAGAATATGTGTGTTTTTGCCGCCAGAGTCAGAGTGTGTAAAAAGGCCGCTAGGAAGGAGGTATGTGATTCTATCCGCCCGTCTGTATAACTCAGGTGGCCTAGTAGCGACAAATTATTTTAGGTTTATTTGGTATATCTACCATACAACTTACCAAATTTCAACGAAATTCTGTATACTGAAATTATCTAGTACAAGTATCATATACATCAATGCATAACAATTTTTTAGGCAATTTTGGAAGATAGCACCATATGAATAAATAAAGTTATTATGTCATATCTCTGAAAAAATGTACCGATTCCTACCAAATTTGGCAAACTAGTAGAGTACTGATGCAGATGATATGAAGTGATATGTTTTAAGCATGTCAGACACTTATTTTCATAATGGCCGCCAAATAGTCATTTTAGCTATATATTATATAAACGAAACCATTCAATTGATTTTAACTTAACTTTGCATACTGGCAGAATATATTACAACAATCTACTGTATATACACAGAGCATATTTTGTCTACCAGTATGTAAGATACCATAATGCGAATAAATAAAGTTTTTATGTGAAATATCGCGAAACAATTAAAAAATGTATATAAAATGTGAAAAACAAATGGTATTGTGGCATATTATGTAAAATTTCATGTTCGATTCCTTTCTAATTTGATAAACAAGTAGTACTGAGGCATATTATGTTACATGGTATGTTTTTAGAATGTCAGACACATATTTTCAAAATGGTGGCCATATATAAATTTTAAGCTTAGAATACCTTATCGTCAAAACCATGTAATAAATTCCAACTTAACTTTGCATGTTGACAGTGGATATTACAAAAATCAACTGTATCTCCATTGAATATTTTTGTCCTCCATTTTGAAAGACATTTCTACGTGAATAAATAAGGTTTTTATGATATCTCGGGAAACAATTGACAGATGCCTATCAAATTTGGCGTGCAAATAGTACTGCAGAAGGTGGTGTGAACTGGTATGTTTTAAGTAGACTAGGCACATATTTTCAAAATTGTGGCTATATAAACCATCTAAATTAACTTTGTATGCTAGCAGTACCGTTAACAGCCATAAAATTTGTCTATGCAGTGCCTCATTTCACTGCAATTTTGTAAGATAGACCCACCAATAAAAATAAAGTATTTATCTCATATCTCGGGAAACAATCAACACATTCTTACAAAATTTGGCGAAGATGATGTACGGCAGTAGACTGTGTTAATATATGAATTTGTTAAGTTTGACACACTAATTTTTAGAATGGTGGCTTTAAGGTCATTTTAGTTTTGTGTGATATATCTACGAAACGATATAATCTATTTCATTTAAACTTTGTATATTGTCAGTATACAATCATCGAATGTGCTACTACATTACTATTTTGTCCTCTATTTATGAAGATTGTCACACGAAAATTATGGAGATTTGATGCCATATCTCGAGGGTTATTGAACCGATTCCCACCAAATGTTACACTAGAACATTTAAACTAATTTGTACCAAGTTGTGCACACCACAAATGCTACAGGTGGCAATGTAAACTTTTATGATTTAAATGGGCCAGACAACGATGTTCAAAATTGCAGCTTCATAAATAATTTAGCAAAGTTTGCCACATATATTAAAAAATTTAACCAAATTCAACTAAAATTTGTATGTAAACAGTATACATTAGAAGCATCTTATATAGCACCTCTTTTTCTGGTAATTTTTTACGATAGCTTCAAATAAGAAAATAAAAATTTGATGCCATATCTCAAGGACCAAGCAACCGATTTCCACCAAATTCTTCACACAAGTAACGCTATGGAAGGCCATGTAAACTTACATGTTTTAAGTAGCTCAGTCAATTATTTTAAAAATTATGTCCCTGTTAATATTTTAGGTTAATTAACCCTATCATTCCAATAATTATACTGATTAAATCCGAAGTTGATGCTCCGAATTCGACCTCCATAATGCAGTCGATTGAATGCTATCTTATAGTAAGAGATTTTCTGGGTTCGAGTCCTGATAAGGTAGACGTGTATTTGCGATTGTCTCACTTCTGTTGCATACATTTCTGGTTTAATTTCTAATGTTATTTATTTCAAAGAGAAGTCAAGTCCTACATACCAACTCACCTTTTAAGAACTTATTAAAAAATTAATTGCACTCATGTTGAAGAAAGTGGACTTATTAATTATATAGGTAACTTCTTGTTTATTACTGGAATCCTAATCTAGTTTTTCCTCTGTTCCAGAAAGAGGGTTGTTATCTAACAGATGGAAGGCTCACTTCTGTCTCCCGCCACCAGGACTACACAGTGCGACTCTGGTTAACAACTCATCTCCGCCCTCACTCATTTCAAACTACCCTGCATCAAAATCAGTTGAAGGGAATATCTATATTTATACATATTTTTATCCCCTGACACTTTTGCACAGATTTCCCAGTGTATTCTCCACTTTGCACTGGTTTTCTGTACCCTGCCATCTAGACCCATCCTCTTTCGGGGTTTGTCTATGACTACAATTGTGGCCATGGCACCATACAACCCTGCTCAGCTTCGATGCATGCACCCATTTTTGATCATTTAAACTCGACATAAGGGCTTGCCCTGAGAAATGTGTGACTTGCCCTGAGATGCATCCCATTATCCAACTCTCTTAACCACCAACATGCATCATGGAGAGCCCACATACAGGTGAAGGGGATCATGCTTGAGTAGCGGGATTTGGGAGCTCACCAGAAAAAAAAAACCCTGAGAAACAGTGTTTGATACATCTAGCCTCGAATATAAGCACATTTGATAAAATAAGTAAACTGAATGAATTATGTGAAAATAAAACCAACAGATGTAGCTTAGAAAAAAGGAGGCATTCAGTGCTGCATTGGGAAGTGACGGTTATGCGAGGATTGCGAAGTCTTTTCGCAGTAAGTACGAATCCCTTAAAAAAGACAAAAAACATGCTGCTCAAAGATGGCTGATGTTCACAACAGGTGGTGGACCATAAGAAGTAAGAAATGGACGGTTCGATGCCAGCATCGTGCGTGGGACACAGGGATGCCGAAGCTTGGTAAGAAAACCATAAACATAATGATCTTGCATTCAGTTTCGATAGTGGCCATCTTGGCAGACAGTACGAAAACCACCTGCTCTTGCATTCCAATTCGATGGCAACCATTATGTTTTCAAAATTTTCCAGAATGTTATTTTTTCAAAAATTTCCAATTTTTTTTTAATGTTTTAAATTTTTTTCAAAAGTTTCAATTTTTTTTTTTAGAAAAATTCTATGGCGGCCATTTTGTTTTCCTAAATAGCCTCAGGCTGTGTCCCTAGCACGATGGCCCCTTCCCATTAAATCGCCCAAGGAGACGAGTACAAATAGCCTGAGGCTACAAGACTTTGCGAGTTTTTTTGTCATTTGGACAGGGCCATGGTGACGTAGTGGATAGACGACATTTTAAAGTTCATGCTCTTGCATTCCATAGCGAGGGGTGCACCGCGGTGGTGGGGGTAATAGACATAGCCTCAGGCGTGTCCCTACAACCACACACACCACGACGCTATGACATAGCCCCAGGCTACAGGATGCCTCAGTGGTATAGTGGATAGACTACTCGCTTCTTGGGGGCCACGGTGGTACAGTAGATAGATATGGCATTAGGTGTGTCCCTACAACAACGCCCCCACGATGCCATGACATAGCCTCGGGCCACAGGGTGATGTGGTGACATAGCAGATAGACAACTCACTTCCCGGAACCCATGACATAGTCCCAGGCTACAGGCTGTCACGGTGAAGTGGTGGATAGACAACTTGCTTCTTGGGGAGTCGTGGTGGAGCAGTGGGTAGACACTATGTAAAACTTCAACCTCTCGCATTCAATAGCGAGGGGTGCAGCGGTGGTGAGGCAGATAGACGCCTCGCTTCTTGGGGGCTGCAGTATGGAGATGGATAGACAACTCCTTTTGTGGGGCCGCAGTGGGGTGGTGGATAAACATAGCCTCAGCCGGGGCTCCCCACGGTGACGCCACCTTACTTCATGGCATATCCCGAGACTTCGTGCGATTTTCGGAAAAATACACCTTGAAATTTCTTTTTAGCATCAACACACCTCATAGCCCTAGGCGATGCGTGATATTTCGAAACGTATTTGGAAAATTTATATTTTTTTGTTATAATGACTCAGATGCTACCGGCATCACCGAGAAATGATTTTAACAGTGACAACACTCATAGCCCGAGGCATTGCAAGATTTTCGGAAATGTATCTTGAAATGTATTTTTAGCTTCAACACTTCATACCCCAGACGATGCATGATATTTCCAAACATATTGAAAGAGTTTGACATTATTCCCCACCTGTGGGTACTAGAGTCCTCAATTAATGTTAGATAGCACAAACTATAAGGTGCCTTGAAGGTTGAGGGTATATAAAACAATGCTTCATTACATTTTGGATTTAAACAGGTTTATATGATGGGGAATTTATTCATACATTCCCAGAACTTTTCTGGGAGTACACATACTTTCTCAGCACCTTGTGCCGAGAATATACTCATATGTTCGTGGCCCTGCGAGTTGTTGGCTTGAAGGGCTGATTACAATGTTCTGGCTAACGTTTCCGATTCTGTGCGGGCACTAGGTGACATGACATGTCTCTGAGTGACGACATTGTTACTTATCTGTACTTGTTGCAGGGTAGTGGTTCCAGCAATTGATGAGATCTGGTGAGTTGAGTGGCCCCTATTACAGGCCCTCGGACTGGCTTTGGTTGGCTTGATGCATTCAGCAGGTTTCCTCTCATCATGGCGCTCCTTGTTGAAGCTCACCACTCGCTCCCATTCGCTGCATAGGGTTGTACTGACTCCTTCCCTCCCTATCATGTCCCGAAGAGGTGACCCTTGGTAGGTCCCCACCCCAGATCTCGGCGCGGGTCTGCACTGGACTACTCCCACTTGCTCGATATGGTGCTCCTCGTTGGAGTTCACCACTCGACTCTGCCTTATTGGTGTGTAATTGTAACTGACTGAATGGTGACTGGTGACTAACTGACTTGACTGACTCGAATCCCAGCATTGTTTGATGCTACTCATCTAATGTTACTCTGGTAATGGTTTAACTGATTCTGCCGAACCTGAAATCTGGCGATGGCTGAATGAATCACTCTATCGGCACGGAGATATGACTGACTATTTAATGTTGTGATTCTCCTGACTACCTGCGCATCCCGGTGTGGCGGTACCGAATGCCGTGCCACCTGCTGCTCGTCACTCTGACTGTCTCTGCGAACTGACACAGCCTGGGCTCCAATCTCCCTGGCCTCGGTAATGGCTGCACTCACATCCTCTCTCGGCTCGCGATTCTATCTGACTGGTCAACGTAACTGATTCTCCCGGCGCAGAGTATCGCAGCCTCCGACTGCCCCGATATGACTGACCGACTGACCCGATATCACTGACCTCTCCCTTGTGCCGAAAAATGGCTTTTAACTATCTGAGCTCCCTCGGTATATTTCTACACATGTCTCCCTTGTTGGAGGAGGGGTGTGGAGGAGGGTGCAGTAAAAAGAATACTTCATACATGCACCATGGTTCTTGTTGTAGGAAGGACGGGTGACTTGCACCCTAAAACTTACCCTGTCAGCTCTCCTTCTGCAGTGCATGTCCAAATTGCCCCTCGGTTTGCTAAGGGGGGGGNTGTATAACACACACGAAATTGAAGATAGCGTTGAAGCTAGTATGCAGAAAAATTTTGACGAGGAAGAAGATTATATAGGAAAGGAGTAGTTAGATAATGTTCCTTCGAACGCAGGTTCGATGGTGCGGAGCCGCGGAGCCAAAGATGAATGCAAGAGCATAAAAAAGTCATGAAAAAAAAGTGTCATGGCAGCCAGTGTCCGCCATGTTGGCAGCCAGTGTCCACCATTTTGCCAGCCAGTAAAAAAGTTATGTAAAAGTTATGTAAAAAAACCCAGTAAAAAAATTTATAATTTTTTTCTGTACCGAGCGCGAGGGTTTCCTCCGAGTCTTCCATGACCGCCGCCGCCATTTTGCCAGCCAGTAAAAAAGTTATGTAAAAAGTTATGTAAAAGTTATGTAAAAAAAATTCCCCTGCACCAGGGTGGGGTGGCTAGCCAGTGTCCGCCATGTTGGCAGCCAGTGTCCGCCATTTTGCCAGCCAGTAAAAAAGTTATGTAAAAGTTATGTAAAAAAAGGCAGTAAAAAAATTTATAATTTTTTCTGTACCGAGCGCGAGGGTTTCCTCCGAGTCTTCCATGACCGCCGCCGCCATTTTGCCAGCCAGTAAAAAAGTTATGTAAAAACTTATGTAAAAATTTATTAAATTTAAAAAAAAAATGTATTGTATGAGGCATGCATGTCGGCCATGTTGCCAACCAGTACAAGTTGGCCGCCATTTTGCCAGCCAGTAAATTAAAAACTTATGTAAAAACTTATTTAAATTTTTTTAAAAAAAATTATGTATTGTATAAGGCATGCATGTCGGCCATGTTGGCAGCCAGTGTCCGCCATTTTGCCAGCCAGTAAAAAAGTTATGTAAAAACTTATGTAAAAAATTTATTAAATTAAAAAAAAAATGTATTGTATGAGGCATGCATGTCGGCCATGTTGCCAGCTAGTACAAGTTGTCGACCATTTTGCCAGCCAGTAAAAAAGTTATGTAAAGCCATTTTTTCATACAGTAAAAAAAGTGATGGAAAAAGTTACGTAATTTTTTTCGTATGTCGCAGCGTCTCGTGCGCGAGGGCGCGCCCAGCCTCACCCCTCGTGCAGCGATGTGAAACTCCCCTCGTGCAGCGAGGTGGAACCCCCCCACCGAGGAGGAGGGGTGAACGCTCGCCACCCCAGTCTTCTCACACACACTTGTCAGTTTTTTTTTTAATCAGACGTAATAACAATAAAGTATTAAGAAGTAAGTTTCCCCAACCATAAGATCTATATTTTCTTAGGCGGTAAAAACACTTTGTTTTTAATCAGGTGTAATAAGAAGTGTTCATATAGTGTATTCAGGAGGAGGCAGTGTTTAACTTGTAAGAAGTAATCATGGGTTTTATAACTTCATTTCGTTTGTATTCATGAGGGATGGTTGGGGTTTAACTTGCAAGTGTTCAGATTTGTAAGTATTCATGTGATGGTGTCAGTTTTATAACTTGTAAGTGTTCAGATTTGTAAGTATTCATGGGAGGGTGTAAGTTTTATGACTTGTAATAATTTCACTTACCAGCAACGTCCTCCCGCTTACCAATCTGCATGGAATAACCATGCAGACGGACCCCGGACTTGGAACCGGCAGTACTCTATTCCTACAACACTATCAATACATATAAATAAATATATATTGGTAACGTTATAGATATAGCGAACAGGTGGGTTGCGAAGCGACAAGAGGGAAAACAATGAAGCGAGTGCTTCAACAACTGGGAAACGGGAAAAAATATATGCGTGCTAGGATACTGCAGTACGACATTAACGAGACGGGTGTGATGACAACACACACAGTGCGATGGTGGGAAACAATCATGTGGATTCTACATAAAGTGGCTAACAGAAAACGCACAGTTGTTTTGCTTGCAGACTCTAACTAATTGAAACAGTAGCGACGAGAAAACAAATCTAAGATATACAGGTAAACAATTTATTTTTAGCTTGCAGACTTTAACCAATTGAAATAGTAGCGATGATCAGATAAGCTGAAAAACAATTTCCTTTTTTTTGCTCTAACTAATTGAAACAATAGCGATGACGACAAAACAATTTTNGAAAAACAATTTCCTTTTTTTTGCTCTAACTAATTGAAACAATAGCGATGACGACAAAACAATTTTTTAAGATACACAAAAAACATGTACAGGACGTGCTGGTAACATGCGTGACAAGACTTTTTGCATGCTACCACCCAGTATACCTGACAAGTCGAAGATTGCAACGCTTGCATGAGCTATAGTACACTGAATCAGACTGCGCGGACCAATGTTTGTATACCTGACAAGCCCTCCAGGCCTGCATGTGCTCCGGTATACTGCAGGAATAAAAACCGATAATCTACCTGACAATGTTAGGAACTTGCCTCTTGAACGAGCTACAGTAGACTATCAGCCAGCATACCTGGCAAGCCTGCAACACACTTGCATGTGCTACAGCATGCTTATCGAGAAATATGACTACCAAAACCCTCGGCCATGCACCTGACAGGCGGAATACGAATACGTCTGTACGTGCTACAGTACATGCCGGGAGAATAAGCACTCTCTCTGCCAACACAGAGCTGTTTTTCGTATTAGGCCTGATAGCCATAGGGGACGGTATGTATGCCATCATCCAGGACTTTCCGCTTATCGTCCATCCACGAAAGAGCCAGTTTGGAGGATTGCTCTGTATATACTGTGTGATGGTACGACCTAATACCCGCGACCTGTACTCTCATGTTGCGCTGGGCCGAAAGAATGCGCCGATAATCGTCGAACGTTATCGTATTGTCAACTACGCACCCTTGTATCCCCTTCGCGCGCTTCACTACCGTATTCAGGCATCGGTATGCATACAGTTTCGCCCTTAACCCTACAAACTCAACCATTTCGTCACCCGCACATTCATCCTTGAACTTCCCAATCACCTTAGAATTGGTAAGTGAGTAACAAAGATGAGTGGGCGGGTAGGCGCTGGTGTCGAACTGCGACATGAGCGTAGGGTTAAGGTCGAGCTCACAGTAGAAGTCAGGACTGGCAATCTCCATTACAAAGCTATCTGTATCCATGTAAAGGAGGTTTACCCTGTCCCCATACCGTGCTCGCATTACATCGTAGTAAAACTTGTACATAAGTGTCTTTGACAGGTCGAGTACGGCAAACCCAGCGTATATGGGCTTGTCAAACACAATGCTCTCTTGGCATAATTTGACTAGACTCAATGACTCATCGTAAATAGTCCTACATTTAAACGCAGGTTTTGCGATGAGCTTCTTCGCCCGAACTTCCCTACACACGAGTTCCATACGCTGTCGTTTGCGCTTATTTTCCATAAGTTTACCGTACGTTGCGTTATTCATTAACTTGTAAAAGTCCTTCTCGGAAACGTTCGTGGCAGCCTGACGTTTCTCTGTGTTGAGATAAATAAAGGGCTTAAGCCACGGCTTCTGCAGGAATTGAAGGACTCGGTGAACAGCCTTCAGCCGTAACCCATGACCCAATGGTTGCTTCAAAGTAACGTAATGCACGATATAGTGAAGTTTGCTCTCCAGTGTCGTCATGAGTTTCGTTTGTTTGGANAAGTAACGTAATGCACGATATAGTGAAGTTTGCTCTCCAGTGTCGTCATGAGTTTCGTTTGTTTGGACCCCGGGGGGGACACTCGTTCACTGGCAAGAATGGGAGGTCCATATGCGCTTCGTGAAGAGCGCAAGGGTATTCTACGTCTACCTCCAGTATATAGCCGACATATCCGTCGTCCGGCACGCTCATCACATCGATGCTCGTGGCGGTCCATTCAAAACCTGCATATGGTAATGGTAAGGACATTGCCCAACCGTAGAGATTATTAGCATCTACATACTGCAGGTAGGTAGATGGTTTGTCGGCATCATATGTGTCTGGTATATGCCTGTTATTGGCAACTGCGTGCCGCTTAACACATTGAGCCACCCCTCCCCGGATGCCAGCCTCAATAAACAGGTGCATGTCATAGTCGCAGAGCAAATCTAATTCCACCTGTGTATTGCGCAACATTGCGTCAAACGAGAACCCGGGAGCACTAACATAGCGTACACAGTCGAGACTGTATGTGCGTAGACAGAGCATCCGGAAATTCTCAAAGACGTCGCACAGAATCAGCACGTCCGTATTCAAGGAGAGCTCAGAATAGTCCCGGAGGGTACGACATCCGAACACAGACCAGACGGTTTGTGCGTGCTGGTAGTCCTCGGCACTGACATTCCCTCCAGTAAGCCTATTGTAGAATGACTCTATAGCCGGTAATTGCGGTTCGGTGAGCTTCTCCCACGAGCTAACATAGTCGTAGGGGAAGACACCTTTCCGGGTTACCAGCTGTAGCTCGCGCTCTACCGTGAAGAAACGTGACGTTGTGTGGAATTCACCGAACGGCAGATTCTTAGCGAGAGTTGCCAGACTGGCAGACATGAACCTATACGTGTCAATAAACTGTATAGTGAACTTGTCGCCCAAACTCTTACTGAAGGTGATGAGTTTCTCTTCGCTATGCGGAATAATAAATATTTCCTGGGTATCATATCCTAGCTGCTTAATTATGAAATTGGCATCATACGTCAGGTTATGGAAGAGTATCGGCAGTCTCTGGGGTCGGCGACGAAGCTTGTTGCAGTTATTACACGACGCCCCAATAAAACTACCAGTAAAATGGTCATGGTCATGCACCTTATGATTTTTGTCGGTGAACATGCCAGAACAGTTGCAGCAGGTAGTGGCTAAAGCATAGTCAGCCTGTTCCACATGCGTTAGTGGGCGCATCGGTTCAGACTGGCTATATATATCTTTAACCAGGTGTCCTATCCTAACCTCCTCTTCCATAAAGTGTTCCGACGCACCTTCGCCCGTGTAAACAGTTACACGCGAGGGTAGGCTGGTTGTCTTATAGGCGGGGATAATCGAATTATCTACCTGAATGTATATGCCATATGAATAGGGCTCATGTTTTTGGTACCTATATGTGTAGGATGTGTCAGGGTTCGGCTGGCATGTTTGTACAGGCACAAGCATGGCCTCGAAGTCCGAATACACTACAATAGGCACCTTGTCGCCATTCTGATAATTTTTGAATTTGAGCACAGGTGGCCTGCCGTCCCTGTCCGGANGAGCACAGGTGGCCTGCCGCCCCCGTCCGGCTGTGGCATGTCTGCACGAACAGCAGTATGGGAATTGCAGTACCTCCTATGCTCAGCCAGAGTTTCGGCAGCTGTCAACCCACTAACACGTGGAATATCTGCATATGTTTTAAAGCATCGTTTACAGATCTCTAATTGTGAATGGTTTGACGTCACCTGGGATCGAACCATCCTCGAAAAGTTCTTGATATAGCAATAATGCGAGTTCTGGTCCTCCTCCCCCTCCTCCGCTGTGGTGAGAAGCAGCAGGTCAAAATGTTGGGCCAGTTCTACATCTGTCACCCGTATTGGCACGATTTTCGTATTCTACTCTAGTGTGTATATGTTAATACTAACCCCCGGATTGGCTTTCTCAAAAGCCGGTATTTGACGTAGAGGGGTGGGAAAATCTATCGTTGAAAAATCAAAACATGTTTCAAGCTCGGTGTATCGCTTGTTTACACGCTGCCGATCCCTCCCCTCTACAAAACGTGCCAGTACAGCCCATTTGAAACACT
>NQII01002819.1:275087-311084 GCA_002778355.1 Clitarchus hookeri | reverse complement strand
CACGCAGCACGACGAGAACACTGCACGCCAGTTCAGAGCCTTGCGCTTAGCGGCGATGGCGTACTTGATGCGCGTGGCAGTGTCGCCCTTATCGCTCCCGCGCTTCTCGGCCTAAACGTGGGAAAAAGTTCCAGGTAGACGGGCGCCTTTTAAGTGCGAGTTGAAGATGCAGAGGAGAGAGTTTTTGCATTACCTCGAACTCCATGCGCACGAAGTAGGCGCCGTCGCTGTCCACGGAGTAGATGGTGATGAAGCCGTCGCCATCCGCGGTCACCACGTCTCCGTCCTGCTCGAACTGGATGCTGGTCACGTTCGTCCGCGACGGCTGTGGCAACAAGTAGTTCATTAACTCTCCCACCACTACCAGCTTCTTCCACAACACACAAGGAACTAAAAAAAAATAGTATCTGCCCAGTGCGTGGCGCTCCCTAGTGTATAGCACATTCAGGGTTACTTCATACTTTTCTGAAGCCCAGCTGAAGTTCTACTTCCAAGATATTCCTCCACCTAAGGAAAAAAAAAAAAGCTTAACCAAGCGTAGAAAATTACACTCGCGCTCGCATTGTAATAATATTTTGTATATAGTCCATTCACGGTTACTTCAAACTTTTCTGAGGCCCTGCTAAAGTTTTACTTCCAGGATATTCCTCCGTATCGTGCCAGCATAGCTTAAACAAGTCTAGAATATTCCACCAAAGGGACAGCGCACCGCATTCGTGCGCACTCAGTGTAATAATATTAGGAATAAGATCTGTATCTTACCAAGCTTTACCAACACACCTGTTTTATCACTGTGTTTATTCATATTAATTATAAATGAATATTTTATAATTTACAGATAAAATATTAGTACAACTTCAATTTAACCAAAAATAAGGTACTGTTTCGTTAACAGAAGAAAAAAAACTTGTTATACATGGCATTCTTATAAAATAACCAAACGCATCGTGCATGGGGTGATTTTTCAAAGGTTTGATTCAAAAAGTGTGAAGAAAACGCGAATAGACTATAAGAACTATTTCCTACTAGGCGTTACCAAAATCCATATTTTTCTCACTTTTTCTGGTTCATAATAATCATAAATTAAATATTACAATCGACAGATAAAATTTAAGTGAAAGTTCAATTTAACCAAAAATAAGGCATTTTTATGTTAACGTAAGTATAAAATGCTTGTGAAATATGACATATTTAGGGGGAAAAAAAATCAAGTACGCCATACATGGGGTGATTTTTCAAAGCCTTGGTTTAATAAGTGTGAAGAAACTGCGAATAGACTAATAGCGATAATATATACATTGGGACAGGCTTCTAAAGTAGATACCTACTTGCTTAGTATAATATAAGCGCGACATAGAATTATATAATAAAACCCAGCATCGAAGAGTTACACTGATTAAGACTAACGTGACATAATGTATAGCATAGCTTAATAAAATAAAACTTAAAATACCATAATATTCCAAAACACGTTAGATCAGAACCAATATCGTGGTTGGATGGTTTTAACCTGCACGCGTTAAGTATCTGCCAACCAATAATGGATGTTCAGTGTCAGAGTAACTTTATTCTGATTGGCCCAGTCGAGTAGAAAAGGTCTTCTCACACAGATATGCGGTCAATAACCAAAGGAAATTTGGAAACTTGCACATAGGAAGTTGAAGTCTAGCTTCAGCATAAATATTTTCGCGAGAAACACGTCGCTTTAAATATAACACAACACAATTTTACACTGAAAAAAAAAAACTGGTATAGGCGTGCGTATGCAAATAACAGAGGTATGGAACCAATCAGAGTAACGCGATGCGGTCGGCAGCTAGATCGGTTACTGCTGCTACAATGGCAGGTTATCAAGATTTAAGTGAGTTTGAACGTGGTGTTATAGTCGGCGCACGAGAGATGGGACATAGCATCTCCGAGGTAGCGATAACATTTGGATGTTCGCGTACGACCATTTCACGAGTGTACCGTGAATATCGGGAATCCGGTAAAACATCACATCTTCGACATCGCTGCGGCCGGAAAAAGATCGTGAAAGAACGGGACAAACGACGACTGACGAGAATCATTAAACGTGACAGACGTGCAACCCTTTCTCAAATTGGCGCAGATTGGATTTGTGGACTGCCCTGCAGGATTCACGGTGTGAATTGCCTCTTGCATACCTTCAGACATTAGTCGAGTCCATGCCACGTCGTCTTGCGGCACTTCTGCGTGCTCGGGGGGCCCTACATGATATCAGGCAGGTATACCAGTTTTTTTTACTCTTCAGTGTATATAACGTAATTAAATATAACATAACTTAACATAAAATAATATAAAACACATAATCCTGTATTTTGATACCAAATAATTTATTGGACTTATAACCGTCCCTGCTTCTACGCCTGAAGTCAAACTGGGAAAAGCTTTTAAAGTACACTAACATAATCATACCTCTAAAACAGGTACACTATCATGGCTTACCCGGGATGACAATAAATAACCTCACTGACCGAGGTTAACGTATTAGTGTCCTTGATTATAGAGGTCGCCTTGAGGGAAACGTAACACTTATAAAATTCGTAAGTAAATGTAATTCTCTATAAAACACGCCATGCTGTGTCGCCGCTGTTATACAAGCGCCAGTGGAGTGTGGTGAAGTGTTGCGAGGTAAGCTGGTGCTTGCTCAGTGCTGTACACACTCGGCGCACGCAGCAGGAACCAGTAACCATAGCGGAGACGTGAGAAACTGAATGCACTGCGGCCACTCACGAGAGAGCGGCGAGGCACCCATTACACACATGCTGTGACGTCAACTGCACTACTGAGTTCAAGTTGCCGATGTGTAAACCAGCAAACGATTAAGTATAGCACAGAGCAAAACACAGCTTATCTTGCAACAGTTCACCACACGCCGTTGAAAAGTGCGGTTACACCGCAATATGCGAAACGACGAAGGTCTTTAAGAGCGAGCAGGTCTGAAAGGCTAGGTAATGTAGGTAGGAACCCGTTGATAACAATAAAAAAAAATGACTGTCGCCACGTGTCAGGGAACACTCCATATAGAGCCAGTCTTAAAATAAATCTTATTTTCACCAATAAGTAGGGCCAGTGACTTTTCGCGTAAAAATCGGAGCATACAGTAGACTTCAATACTATATACACACCTCAGCTGTTGTTACACCTCCGTTGGCTGTTGGTGCCGTGTCCGTCTTTGACCAAGCCACTCAGGACTAAGTAACTCCGACACTCAACCATCGTGATTCGTGCGCAAACGGTTAACACGGGCCAGAACATTTTTTAGCCAATCGAAGAAGCTGGACGACCCTACAGTGCTTTGGACTGTATCGTGTCTCGAAATCTTTTCGCGAAATATCGCTGCCCCTACCAATAAGAAATGTTTTCCTGTTTGAACAGACATTATGAAATCCAAGGCATATGCGGTCATCCTGTATGTGAACACAATTCTGAATTATACTGTACTTGTGGTAGTTATGACTCTCTTGCACGCAAGTTTTTTGTCCAGGTGAGTAAGAAGCTTCGCAAAAAAAAAACGCTAGGCTCATTATGCCGTTGCCAGATTTCTGACGTTACCGGCCAAGAGCTGGAATTCTTGGAATTACTCTTATAGTAAGGATCTGCTTTTGTTCCGTGTCTGAATGAGAAGTGGAGTTTAAGTTCCTGCTAGGAAGCATTTTTTTCCGGGTAGAATTTTACGAATATAATTATTACTGAGACAGGCGATATGGACTTGAGCTAGTTACTAAATATCAGATTTAAAAACATTACTGTGGGAGTCTGACAGGGATAGAATGTGCTCCAGGGAAGATATGAAACTACTCAGTCGTTTGGAAGTTGGAACACGCACAGGGAACGTTTAAGGACGTTCAAAGAGCTTACATTATTTTCTACATTTTTAGCATATTACATATTTTACCATTGTGGCATAAAATAATAGCGTGGAAAAAGTATGGCGATGGAGGAAAACGACTTTTTAAAACAGAATGAAACCGATTACAGGAATTATGAATTTATATCCTTTCCGTACAAATATGAAAATGTAACCAAATAAATCAATGCTTTAGTCTAGAGGTTAAAATAATTGTTAACGTTAAAAGAATGTCACGAAAAATGTTTCTTGTCAATTTTTTTAGGTGGTTTTCTAGTATTTCAGTTTTAAATTTTAAGATAAAGTTAAATTTATAATATATGCAAGTTAAATCCTTGCCGAAAGTGATTAAAGTGTCAGATTCCAAAGAAATTTCTACACGTGACCACGAAAAATTTGTTATTTTATACTTGCGGCATATACTGTCCAATTTCTAAACATTATCAGTGGTTACTTTCTCGTTGCGAAACTTTTTTGATAATACGGATTTTGCATAAATGCATGCCAAAGTCACAATTTTTGTTTTAATGACCTACAAATAATGAAAACTAACTAACATACAGTCACGAGATAATTCACACTGAAAGAAGATGCAAAAAGCTACTTCAAGACGTCTATAGAATTATGCAAAGAAATGTTTTTGCGGTTCCAAAAAAAATGTTGAAAATAAAAAAATTCTTGCATTTTTTTTTATTAGGACTGCCATTTAATTTTTGTAAAATAAATCTGCACCTCTAAAAAAGGCCGTATATAGGAATTTTCTTCGTGGAGGGTCAAGATGACTGAAGTTTATTAGATGATGAAACAAAGTAACAAGTAAAACTCCTTAGGATATATATATATATATATATATATATATATATATATATATACATACATAAACACACCTAATAGGATTACGTTATTAAAAATTAAAAAAATTAAAATCCCTTACTAAACTCATTTTTTGAAAATAAATGAAAATAATAACATTGAACAAAATTAAAATTTTTGGCGTTAGTACAATTAATTGAATTAACTGCTTAAGTCTGGACAATCACAAATGAAGCTTTCTTTCTCCTCGTAGTTGAATAGAAAGCAATGAAAATTAATTTGCTGAGAACATTTTAGCAATAGTGGTTTATAGTTTTAAATCATTATTTTTTTCCCCACCATAAATGCAGGGTTTCACTTATGAAGATAGAAATATAATACTTTTAACGCTCCTATGCCCGTCGTTCCTGTGACTGGACAATTTTTGTTAAGTAACGTTCANGATAGAAATATAATACTTTTAACGCTCCTATGCCCGTCGTTCCTGTGACTGGACAATTTTTGTTAAGTAACGTTCAATTTAAGCCTGTGTGGATATGAACAATTTTATGTAATCATCGAGACATTCTGCGATAAAGAAATTTTACAACCCGTGTTAAGATTATAAACCGTCCACTTTTTTTTTTTAAATTTGTGATCGTTTCCCCCTTAATTTTCAGGTGTGGCCAGGGGCCTTAAGCGACCCTGCACTTTCAGTTCATATGTCCACTACAGTGGACCTGTTGCAGAGGAAGGAGACATATGACCAGAGTTGTACACAGCTAGTATCATGGCGCAATACAGCCAGCTTATTTCCCACAGTATCGTGATTTGTGGGCATTTCCACAACTCTTAGTTTGTGAGTGCTTTCCTCCGATATATCTTTTGCACCGAGCACCGTATTTCATTCGTCACGAAAATGAAACATCTGTTGAATCAGTATAAGTACAGCACAAGCCAAGATATTGAAGGCTGCTCGCGATTATCTGATCACTTTTGAAATCAACCTTTAAAAATGCCACTGCCCCTGCCTGCATGTATTTTAACGGCTAAACCGACTTTCATACGCCCAGTAAAGTTTGTAACAACGGAGAGAGAGAGCAGTTTCACGTCTTATGTTAAAGTAAAAGTTTTACGTAAACATTTACAAAAACTGAAATAATTTTCTTTTCTGCGTGTCTTTTTTAATGGAAATAAGTGAAAAATTTGGAAAATTTGTAAAATGTTTACTTTCTAATAATTTTAAATTTTCACTTGGTCGACGCATGAATAAAGTGATGGAACCCCTAGCAATGTTAATTTTCATATGGTGGAAGAATACACAATGTGCATAAAAGTAGATCTTGAACAGGGCTTTCAGAAGTGCTCAGTTTACCATGAACATACTCTATTTGATTTAAACACTCGAAACCATAAATTATTTAAAGCCAGACTGAAAGGTGAGTGAAGAGTGAAGAGATTTGGACGGCTCTTAACAGCGAGGTCTTGAGAGCCGATGAGGGTGACTGAGGTGAGAAAGGAGCAGCGCCGGAATGAAAGATCCCAGAGCAAAACCCACCGACCAGCGGTATCGTACGGCACGATTCCCACATGCAAAAATCCGGGAATGACCCGGCCGGGGATTGAACCCGGTTAACCTTGGTGGGAGGCGAGCACAGGCTAACCGCTCTGCCACCGCGGCCCCCAGACTGAAAGTGTTAAATGTACGTCCTGCGTCTAAGTAGTGTGTATGCAGAGTGTTGTTGGTCGCAGATGGCTACTCACCGGCTTGATGATGTCGGTGCGCTCGAAGAAGCCGTCTTTGCGCCTCGTCCAGAAGGTGAGGTGTCCCTTGCCGTGCGTGATGAGCAGATTGTCGTCCAGGGGATGGAACACCGCGCCACTCAGGTCGTCGTGCAACGTCTACAAACAACAAACCCACAGGCGTCACAGAGATATTCTCCAAGAGGAGGCAGAGGAGTTAGAAAAAGTTCCCTTCAGAGGATTGCGAGATTTACAACTGCGGTTTACCCTAAATGCACGCAACAAACGTCCACGAATTCTAACGTCAATACGTCTGTTTATCGTTAACAACATACGATATAATATTATACACAAATGCACAAACGAATACGTAGGGCCAGTGACTTTTCGCGCAAAAATCTGAGCACACAGTAGACTTCAATACTATATACACACCTCAGCTGTTGTTATACCTCCATTGGCTGCTGGTGCCGTGTCCATCTTTGACCAAGCCACTCAGGACTAAGTAACTCCGACACTGAACCTTCGTNCTGCTGGTGCCGTGTCCATCTTTGACCAAGCCACTCAGGACTAAGTAACTCCCGACACTGAACCTTCGTGATTCGTGCGCAAACGGTTAACACGGACCAGAACATTTTTCAGCCAACCAAAGAAGCTGGACGACCCTACAGTGCTTTGGACTATATCTTGTCTCGAAATATTTTCGCGAAATATCACTGCCCCTACAATCACGAAATTAAATTATGGGGAACTAGGAAGAACTCAATTACTCCTCAAAGCAGGGGCTTGCATTTTGAAGTAACGTCGCTAGTAAAAATCAGTTTCCAGGAGGGGGAAAGTGCCCCCGCCTTGCCCCCTCCTGCTGACCCCAATGACCTTCCATCACCCAACAACCACTTATCTCCAGTAGCGTTCACTTGCACTGCAAAGAAAATATGTATTAGTGCAAGGAATTCTTTGGAGCCTACCAAGAGTTCTATAATCTGGTTTCACGGTACCGCCAACCATACTTTCGTACCAGCGATAATAGTTCCGTTAGTTGCGAGGACGAGCCAGATATTGCTGAAGTAGTTATGTTGAAGTGACTATCTGTTCTGTAGGAGGGACAGAATGCTCTGCTGTAGGAACTGTGATCACAGTAGCAGATACAACCATGCGAGAGACCACAACACACAGTTGCGTAGCTGTTACTATCTACGTAAATAAGTATTAATGTGGTACCAACAACATGTCTGATTGCTGTCCCTATATTAATATTTTTTTCAGTGTATCGATTCATGCGTTTGTAAATTGTTAATAGGCGTAAAATATTTATTTAAAAATATTATTGCAAAATACTTTTAGGTTGTTTGTCCAATTGTCTTAGTAAAAAAAATTGATAAAAATAAATGTGTACGCTTGTCTTTTTGGGCTGCGTGTGATACTTTCCTTATGTTTTTGCTCCAATATTTTTTTACATATAAATTTTGTTAGTACCTACTTCGGATACGCGCGGAAAGTGCGTATTTGGCAAGATACACCTAATGTAAACTTATAGCCCATATCTAGCACCAAAATTTTGTTATGCCTCAGTTGTCTTTATTAAGAGTAGAAAGCAAACAACAGAGATGCGCGGGTAAACCTTTACTTAACCGTTTTCTTATTAAGGGCTGTTCACGGTTGGTCGAGAAATTTTGAAATCAACCTCTCTAAAATTTCACCGTCTCTAGCTGCAAGTATTTTAACGGGCATATTTACCTGCGTGCACCTAATAAAGTTGGCAACGACAGAGGGAAAGCAGATCCACGTCTTTACGTTGAATTAGAATTATTAGATCGATCTATTGAATGATGAAGTTGTTTATTTTGGTTTTTAAAATCCATTCAGGTGCAAAAATAAGCATATTTGTAAATTAACTTATTTTTCTTAACAATTTCACAGTTTCACTTGACCGACGCACGAATGAAGTGATATGGCTCATGACAACGCTAATTTTATATATATGATGAAATAATACACACCGCGATTACAATTAGATCTTAAGCAGGTCTTTTAAAAATGACTCAGTGTACCGCGAACAGTACACACGTCTACTCGCTGTTGCTGAGAACGTGTGGACAAGTTTGTGTGACTGTGTGGCTTTGTTGCGTGGGCGCGCTAGCGAGAACTGAAGTCGAATAACGAAGTAGTTGTACAGGGTGACCGGGTTAGGTGGCAACGGCGTCTGGCTGTTGTTCCCGAGCCGGATGTCTTCGAGACGCCGTGTTTTATCGCCAGAGACGGGCTGGCGCGGCATAATTATCACAGCCCCGCCGGAACAGCCCCTCGGACGTGTCTGGACGTCGAGAGAGAGAGAGAGAGAAGTAGAGAGAGAGAGAAGTAGAGAGAGTCACAGCCTTACAAGTGGGTTAATGACGTGTGAGACGACGAGCCTCATTGGTCGGCTGTGTGCGCCGTCAGACACGTGAATATTCATGACGCGGCGACCGGCCAACCTCGGGCACAGTACGCCGTGCACGTCTCAGAACTTCAGCTACACTTTCCAGGTTGGAAAAAACAAAAAAACAACCAACATGACGCCCGCACGAAGTTCCCGACTGTAACGTGACACAGCGTCGACTCAGAAAAAGGGTCGACGGCAGTGAGCGGCAACAAAGCTCCTGCACTGGTCTGGGCGACTTATAACATCGGAGTGGCCATGGGTTTGAAGCGAGGTTGACGTGGAGCATCGCCGGAGTGCGAGGGCGGGGGAAAACGGGAGACGCGCGAGAAAACCGGCCGACCAGCGGCATCGTCCGGCACGAATCCCAGAGCGAACCCGCCGGGAAACGAACCAGGTTCGCCTGGGTGGTAGACGAATATAGTCTAACCACTACGTCAACGTGGCCCCAAGATCTCGAGATGATGTGAGAGGAGAGCAAGCCGTAGACTGATGTTCGTATTCTGAGCATGTACCAATCGTTGACCTACCCCAAAAGAAACACAACTGTCAAAGTCACATGGTCAGTTTGTTTGCACCTCATTTTTTCAAACGACAAACATTTTTATATGAATAAAATACTTGCGTCAATTTGAATTTTGATCAAAATGCGCTGCAGATTGATTTAGAGGAAGTATACATACATCTCAAAGCAGTTGTTTACAAATCAGTGTTCTAACCTATAAATCCAATCCATGCCGTTAATGCATGTCGTATCTGCAGAAAAGCAGTTCAATTCTGGTACACGGAGACTGGTTGTGCGCATTGTTTGTGCGCAGCCAGCGAGATCGGTATACCTAATCTTTACTCTGTGGAGTTACCAGTCGCTGTTTGGCAAACGGCTTTCCGACACGTTGCTGGCTAGCGACGCCATCTTGTTGGCGTGTGTGTGGGCGGAGTTCGCGGAACGAAGGCGCTGTTTCAGCTCTGTATTCTTCATTACTCTGTGGCTCGACCATAAAAATACGCGAATGAGCTGATAAACTTATTAACACTATTTAATCGGTTCGCTGTTGTTATAGCTGGGCGTTCACGTGACCGCGCCCTAGAAAACAGCGGGCTATTTTAGTCCATTCACGGTTACTTCACGTTTTTCTGAAGCCCTGCTAAAGTTCTACTTCTAGGATATTCCTCCGCCTCATGGAAACTAAGCTTAACTAAGCCTAGAAAATTACACCAAACGGACATTGCAGCTGCAGTCGTGCGCACTCAACGAAACAATATTTTACATAAGAACTATTACTTACTGGGCATCACCAACACACCTATATTCTCCCTGTTTTCATTCGTATTAATTATAAATGAAATATTAACATTAATTGATAACAAAGAAGTAAATGCTCGATTTGACCAAAAATTAAGTACTTTTTTTTTAAAAATATAAGTATAAAACGCTTGTGATACATGGCTAGAGACCTGAATAATTCACGGATTCATTTTGGGACAAGCTAGAATTCATAACACGTGTGTTTATATAACTTCAGCCGTTGGCCCACGCGGTATTTGACACTTCCTGGAGAACGCTGGTCCAATCGTCGCCTTCCACTGTGACAGCATGCAACCAATGCGCAGTTGATGTCGTCGTATTTGTACATAAAACTTTAGAGTCAAACTTGCAGGTCATTGAACTCGCGAATTTTTCCAGTCTCTATACGCGGTATATTTAGGAAACAACCAAACACGTCATTCATGGGGTGATTTCTCAAAGGTTTGGTTCAAAAAGTGTGAAGAAACCGCGACTGTACAACCTATCATCGGTTCACCTGTGGAGCTGTAAGTGGTCAGAATACACGGCGAAAGCAGTCAGCAATGGCCAATGAACAGGGCCAACTATTTTTTCGCGAAAAGTGTAATGCTCAAGCTAGACTTCAACTTCTTGCGTGCAAGCTCGCACATTTAATTTGACTATTGGCAGAGTGTCTGTGGGGAAAATACATTTTATACTCGACTGGGCCAATCAGAGTAATGTTACTCAGGTGCAGAACGTCCGTGATTGGCTGGCAGACACTTAAGGATGAAGTAGTTTTAACACCAGTCACTGTACTGTTGTGAGGATGTCTGTAAAAATTATACCTCGAGGAAACCAGATCCGTCGTGGGCGGTCATTCCCTGTAGAGCGAATCTGTACGTGTAGCTGAGAATAATGAAGCTCTCTTCTGCAGTCGTAACTTGCTTTACGAAAACTTTTATCTTCCTTCATAACATCGCAGTCGAAGGAACCGATATTCCGAAAAAACAGGTCTTGAAATATATCTCTTCTTATGACAACGTGCTCGCCTCATGGCTCAGTTGGAGCGGATATACATCCGCTGATTATTTATCATTGTGCTTATGGGTAATCGCCGAGGTCCCGTCGCGACAAGCGCCTAGATTTTCTGAGCGCTGCCGCGGAGCTCGTAATCAGTAGTAGGAAATCGTTTGTTCTGGAGCAGTGCGTTTTTAAGTATGGCCTATTCGCGCTTTCTTCACACTTTTTTAACCAAACCTTTGAAAAATCACCCCGTGTATGACGTGTTTAATTATTTTCTAAATATGCTATGCATCAGCAGCGTTTTATATCTCCGTTAACTTCTAAGTATCTTACTTTTCGTTAAATTTGAATTTTACAAATATGTTATTTATAAATTGTAATTTTTAATTTATGATAAATATGAATAAAAACGGCGAGAAAGCATTTGTGTTGGCAGCGCCTAGTAAGAAATNTGTTTTCATTCGTATTAATTATAAATGAAATATTAACATTAATTGATAACAAAGAAGTAAATGCTCGATTTGACCAGAAATTAAGTACTTTTTTTTTAAAAATATAAGTATAAAACGCTTGTGATACATGGCTAGAGACCTGAATAATTCACGGATTCATTTTGGGACAAGCTAGAATTCATAACACGTGTGTTTATATAACTTCAGCCGTTGGCCCACGCGGTATTTGACACTTCCTGGAGAACGCTGGTCCAATCGTCGCCTTCCACTGTGACAGCATGCAACCAATGTGCAGTTCATGCCGTCGTATTTGTACATAAAACTTTGGAGTCAAACTTTCAGGTCATTGAACTCGCGAATTTTTCCAGTCTCTATACATGGTATATTTAGGGAACAACCAAACACGCCATACACGGTGTGATTTCTCAAAGGTTTGGTTCAAAAAGTGTGAAGAAACCGCGACTGTACAACCTACCATCGGTTCACCTGTGGAGCTGTAAGTGGTCAGAATACACGGCGAAAGCAGTCAGCAATGGCCAATGAACAGGGCCAACTATTTTTTCGCGAAAAGTGTAATGCTCAAGCTAGACTTCAACTTCTTGCGTGCAAGCTCGCACATTTAATTTGACTATTGGCAGAGTGTCTGTGGGGAAAATAACATTTTATACTCGACTGGGCCAATCAGAGTAATGTTACTCAGGTGCAGAACGTCCGTGATTGGCTGGCAGACACTTAAGGATGAAGTAGTTTTAACACCAGTCACTGTACTGTTGTGAGGATGTCTGTAAAAATTAAACCTCGAGGAAACCAGATCCGTCGTGGGCGGTCATTCCCTGTAGAGCGAATCTGTACGTGTAGCTGAGAAGAATGAAGCTCTCTTCTGCAGTCGTAACTTGCTTTACGAAAACTTTTATCTTCCTTCATAACATCGCAGTCGAAGGAACCGATATTCCGAAAAAACAGGTCTTGAAATATATCTCTTCTTATGACAACGTGCTCGCCTCATGGCTCAGTTGGAGCGGATATACATCCGCTGATTATTTATCATTGTGCTTATGGGCAATCGCCGAGGTCCCGTCGCGACAAGCGCCTAGATTTTCTGAGCGCTGCCGCGGAGCTCGTAATCAGTAGTAGGAAAGCGTTTGTTCTGGAGCAGTGCGTTTTTAAGTATGGCCTATTCGCGCTTTCTTCAAACTTTTTTAACCAAACCTTTGAAAAATCACCCCGTGTATGACGTGTTTAATTATTTCCTAAATATGCCATGCATCAGAAGCGTTTTATATCTCCGTTAACTTATAAGTATCTTACTTTTCGTTAAATTTAAATTTTACAAATATGTTATTTATAAATCGTAATTTTTAATTTATGATAAATATGAATAAAAACGGCGAGAAAGCATTTGTGTTGGCAGCGCCTAGTAAGAAATAGTTCTCATGGAATATATAATTACAAGTGAGAGCGCACGAATTCGGCGAGGTATCGTTTGGTGTAATTTTCTAGACTTAGTTAAGGTTAGTTTGCACGAGGCGAATGAATATAAGGAAGTAGAACTTCGGCAGGGCCTCGGAAAAGTGTGAAGCAACCGTGAATGGATTATAGTTGTGAAATTCAATTAGTTTTCACATAGTCATGACGCGAGCACGTTATTATAAGAAGAGACACATTTCAAGACCTGTTTTTCGGAATATCGGTTCCTTCGACTGCGATGTTATGAAGGAACGACTTTTGGAGTACAGCCAGTCGTGGAATCTCTTTGCGAAAAACATCTGGCCGTAATTATTACTAATTTTTCATTACATACAACCAGATATATCATTGTGGAGGTATTGGTTAATTAAGCTTTATTTTGCATATCGAGGTTTTGAAGCGCCCAGAACGAAAATACGCTTAAATTTTAATCAAAATAAACACATTCAATTGATTTTTAAATAATTTATACCGATAAATTTCAGCAAAATGGTTTAAGTGTTAAAAATTACATGCATTATTCTTTCACATGCAACATAAAACGTACTTTTCTGATGATTTTGGAAGTGCGTGTTCAACTATTTAAAGAGTTCTGCATATTGTACAGGGTAGGGCAGCAAAGACCTACCATTTTTAAATTTGTACAAGTTTATGACGGAGGTCAAATATAAAACATTGTAGTTAGAGGTAGTGGGACGCCATTTTAATAACCAACATGACGTCACCAACAGCGACAAATGAACACACATGTACGATGTAGTCTGCTGGCTGCAACACCATAACACCATTTGTTTATTTCTTGAAGATAACGCCTGCGAGGTGTCGTCCATCAAACCGGAAACACCCTCGTGGACGGGATACACAATTGTCCACAACATGCGCAAGTGTTGCGGCTGCTGGCGTGGATGTAACGTCGTCCGCAATCCGCTGCTTCAGAGCGTCAACGTCAAAGTTCCCGGTGGAACCGGCGCTTTCCTCGCCAAACCTCCCCTCATGGTGGCCGATACCTATTAAAAGGTCATACCAGTAGCACTGACTTTCTACTTTTGCGTTATCCCCCGCAAACAAAAGCTAGATCGGCTCTTTTGTATGGCAGGGTAACACCGGGAACTTGCGTTTTTGAAATCCGCCATGCTGACCGAACAGAATCTAATTGGAAAACCTAGTGATTTTAATCATGCATACCTAACGCGTACCGCGCGAGTCTTTCTTTCACGTGAAATTAAGCATGGCGGCATACCCTTAGCACAAACATGGCCCAGTGCGCTCGAGTAAGGGACTGGACTTAGATTTGGGGGACAAACGGTAAACCAGTATTGCTCCCCACCTCCTCGCCCACCGAGCGCAAAGAGCACAGCGTTGACGTCAGCTGGATGTGTCGCGAACGCCCTACTCTCTGAGGAATCGCCCCAGGATGAGGCCACGCACGCAGACAAGTCGGGTGATCTGGCCGGCCAAGGAATGCCGCCAGGTCCGGACTGTACGCGATGTTGAAACGCCGTCCGTAAAGTTCTCACGGAGTGTCGAGCAAGCATGCGCTGTCCTCCCAGCCCTGGTGAAAGTAAACTGTCTCCAGGTCAATGTCACAGCAGCGTAAATCAGGGAGCACAAGTTCAATCAACATGCGCCCATGTGAGGTAGTGTTGGTTATTAAAATGACGTTCCTGTGCCTATAGCTACGCCGTTTTATCTCTGACCTCCGTCATGAACTGGCTAATTCATACACATTTTAAATTGGCAGGTCTTTGCTGGCCCATCCTGTACTTGTCGGAAGAAGTGATTGTTTCATTGGAGGCTACTCTTGTTATATTTCGAGAAGCTCGTGTTTATGTTGTTCTGTGCAATAATTTACGGTAAACGTTTGGAAACAAAAAGAACGGAAAAAACCACTCTGTTTTGTTGTATGTGAAAATGTGCTTGTTGCAGTATACGTGGCCGTATGGAAACAAGTATAACGTTGGATCTGGCTGCAGTGTAGAGTCGGCAGGTAGTGTCTACATAGCACGTCGTTAGAGCAGGTAGAGTCATGCAGGTGCGTAGCGGTGTATACTCACGGCGACCTTGCCGAGCAAGTGTCCCCACTGCCATTGCCAGACGGACAATATTCGCTCCCTGCCTCCGTCCACAGCCAGAACGTAGCTGCCACCGTTCTGAAACACAAACACGTCCACATTAAACCCTACCTGATCCTTGCGCCACAGCCTGGACATTAGACACACGCCAAGTGGGCGGCTATTAACAGAGAGGTGAGTATGGAGCAGGGTGGGAATGTAAGGGCGGGAGAAACGGGATATCACCGAGAAAACCCCCGCCGACCAGCGGCACGTCCGGCCACGATTCCCACGCGCGGAAATCCGGGCAGCGACCCCGCCGGGAATCGAACCCGGTTAGCCTAGGCGGGAGGAATTGGCGAATGATTTCATAGATTGTGTACGGCGCACTCTAAGCCCGAATCAGCGCTATCAATCAGTGAAATGACATTCACTGAAAGTCAGTTGATAAACTACTGCCGACTGGCAAATGAAAGGAAAATTAACTGGGGACAAGCGACTTACGTTCGTGTCACAAATAAAACAGTGAAATTCAGTCATCGTATTAATTAGTTATCAGTAGGGCCAGTGACTTTTCGCGTAAAAATCGGAGCACACAGTAGGCTTCGTTACTATATACACACCTCCATTGGCTGCCGGTGCCGTGTCCGTCTTTGACCAAGCCACTCGGGACTAAGTAACTCCGAAACTGAACCTTCGTGATTCGTCCGCAAACGGTTTAACACGGGCAAGAACATTTTTTTTAGCCAATGAAAGAAGCTGGAAGACCATACAGTGCTTTGGACTGTATCTTGTCTCGAAATCTTTTCGCGAAATATCACTGCCCCCTAGTTATCGGGCACTGATTACCAATGATTTGGCTCAATTCTAGCTGTTTCGGATTCAGAGTGCGCGCAGTAGGTATGCGCGGAGAGTTGTACTGACCAGCTGAGAGAAGGCGACGGCAGACACGCCCACCTCGAACTCGCCCATGCCGAAGACGTAGAGAGTGAGCAGCGTCTCCGTGCTCCAGATGCGTATGTGGGCCTGCGTCTTCCGGTTCCGGCCCGCGCGCTGCCCCGACGACACCATCTCCCTCGACGGGTGCAGGTCCATGCTGCAACACGACACGCACACACACCCAGTCCAGCTTTCACGAACCCATGTTGGAGTACCACTTCCAGGCGATTCCTTCGCCTAGCGCAAACAAAGCTTAACTAAGTCTGGAAACTATTTCTTACTAGGCATTACCAACACACCTCTTCCACTTCTCTTGTATTCATGTTAATTATAAACGAAACATGGTAATTTATAGAAAATATAAGTAGAATTTAAGGGAAAGAAAAATATATTTTTTTAATCATAAGCTGGAATTCAAAACACGTGCGTTTATATAACTTGAGCCATTGGTCCACACGGTGTTTGACACCTCCTAGAGAACGCTGACCCAATCGTCGCCTTCCACTGTGACAGCAGACATCCGACGTGCAGTTGACATCGGCATATTTGTACACAATAGTGCAGAGTTCAGCCCGCAGGTCGTTGAACTCGCGAATTCTTCAGGCCTCTAGGTATGGAGGATACTTTGGAATAACTTTTACAGCGATACTGGTTGCCACACAAGTAAAGACGAGTGCATTTTTTACGATTTTAATTATGCAAGTGCGGCTTTCAGGAACAATGTCCGCTCACGACTTCAGCGTCATGCACAGAGTTTTGTTGCTATAACTGGAACTTTAATGTTATATATTAAATAAACACGCATGTTTACATCAATCTTCACACTATAGAATCAGTAGGCATTTCGTGGTGTTTTAAGTACTATTTATTCGTGTTTAATAGTTTTACGCTCTTTCTCAAAATAAAATAAACAACATTACTTTACCTCTCCCCCCCTCTCTCTCTCTCGCTCTGATTTGTAACAGTGTATGCATTTTTCCGTAAAATATATTTTGCTAAGCATTGACCTTTCAGTCACCCATGTTAAATTCTCTGAAAATATTTTCGTTTATTCTATTTGTACTTAAAATAAACAGCGAAATTGTGATTTTAAAATGTCATAATGCCAAAAATTTGCGATCTAAATTTTTTCATGCGAGGAAAGAGTACTTACTAGTAATGTGTAAAAAAGGTAAGCAGTATTCCGTACAAATATATATATATAAAAAATGAACTGTTTGGTGACCAGCAAATTCAAGTACCAACGAAGCACGTATAACACGTCTTACTGGTACTGTGTTTCTGTTATAGACGGTTCACGGAAAACTGAGCACTTTTGCAAGCCCTACTAAAGATCTACTTGTATGAACATTGTGTATTCTTCCACTATGGATAACATTGTAATGAGCCCGATCACTTTATTCATGCGTCGGTCAAGTGAAACTGCGGAATAAACATTTCACAAATTTGCTAATTCTTGCACTTATACGCATTAAAAAAAAACATAAATCAAAAGAAATATATTCAATATTCACAAATGCTCATCTAGTAGTTTTAATTCAACGTCAAGACTTGTCGTCATCAACTTAACTGGATGCATTCCAGTCAGTATTCCTGATCAAATATATGGAGATATTAACAGTGACGTGATTAAAAGGTTGATTTCAAATGTGCTCACTTTATCGGGTGATTGAGTGAGTGATGAGATTTGGGTGGCTAGTAACAGCGAGACTTTGAGGGCCGATGAGGGTGAAGTGAGGTGAGTATGGAGCAGTGCCGGAATGAAGGGGNGGCTAGTAACAGCGAGACTTTGAGGGCCGATGAGGGTGAAGTGAGGTGAGTATGGAGCAGTGCCGGAATGAAGGGGCGGGGGGAAACGGGAGATCCCCGAGAAAACCCGCCGACCAGCGGCACCGTCTGGCACGATCCCCACTTGCGAAAAATCCGGAGTGAACCAGCTGGGGATTGAACCAGGTTCGCCTTCTCGGGAGGCGAGCAGTCTAACCGCTCAGCCACCGTGACCCCCACTTTATCGAGAACCACCTTTAATTTTGCACTCTTTTCCAAAGAGTGCAAGAACTGCGGAAGTAGTGGGTCCTGGTAAGTTCCGCAAGTTTGGAATGTAGAAGTATCCTTCTGCCCTCCTTTTGTATCCGCCACTGGTTTGCGGCTTTCCACGTACAAGGGTGGCAGTAATTCACTGTCCTTCCGCAACGTCTCTCTAGCACTCAGGTGCGGTACTTAACAACCACTTCATATGCCGCCTTGGAAAAAAAAAAAAAAAAAGAACCACCTCTCTCCGACGCTGTAAGCGAGTGCGATCGATCCGCCTGTCCCCATTCAGGTCTCGCAAACGTGCAACTTTTACAGGCGCTGAGATTATGGCGTCGTTTCCCCTCACCACTCGCATATTTTCCTGTTCCTTTCTCCGACACTTGTTTACACTCCATCTCGACTGCAGCGCAAGAATATTTATTGCCAGGGGCGAGTGGGAGTGTTTACATTCCGTAGTGCTGTGTGTTTTCTTTTTATCAAGGTGGCCCACTTGCAAGACCAAAGCAAGCTATCGGATGAATTATACCGCTGCGGAAGAAAGACTCAGCGTTGGCAAGGTTTTATTCTACTCAGGTTAGGAACGAAACGAGGTCTATTATGGGAGAGTTTAGCATAGTGGAACTTTCCGCCGGTAGGTTCGCAGTGTTCCAAAGAGGTCGCCTTTACACTGGCGGTAAATTGAGAAATTTTATATATATTTTTATGTAAAAGTTTGTGTCCGTCTTAAATTGTAATAAATATTTGCACCAGCCAATGTAAGAATCATCATTATACCATAAATCTTATTCACGTCCTTCAATGGCGTATACAAGAGAAAAACAGTAAAAATACAACCCTGTTTGGCATTGGGCATTCACAAGCAAGCTTATTTCAATGGGAAAACATTACTAATTTAAGTAGGAAAAATGCGGAGTTAACCGGCCGGGGAGGCGAGTAGTGGAACTACTACAGCTACGCGGAGGAAGGTAGTCGGTGGACACGCGGTGGGTAGGAGTCTACTCACCACTGGATGTCCTCAGTCGGTGGACACGCGGTGGGTAGGAGTCTACTCACCACTGGATGTCCTCGGTGTGTCCGACGTAGTGCCGCTGGCTCTCCTCGTCTCTGTCGTAGAGCACGGCGACCGCGGACACGAAGTAGAGTATCTCCCCCGTGGGCAGCACCCAGAGGTTCCTGCGAGAGTCGGTGCCCCTGTAGCCGTACCTGCGCTCAGCCGTCAAGGACAACCAACAACCACTGTGCGTCTGCCTCGACACGCGACACCGCCGACGTTAACCCTATTCACGTTGCGAATAAGACGACATTTCTCACGTCAGAGTTCGGCGCGACGTGAGCGAGTGAAGAGATTCAGACGGCTCTTAACAGCGAGGTCTTGAGAGGCCGATGAGGGTGAAGCGAGGTGAGCGTGGAGCAGCGCCGGAATGCAAGGGGCGGGAGGGAAACGGGAAATCCCCGAGAAAACCCGCCAACCAGCGGCATCGTCCGGCGCGATTCCCACATGCGTAAAAAACCCGGGGAGCGACCCCGCCGGGAATCGAACCCGGTTCACCTAGGCGAGAGACGGGTTGTCTGACCACTAGACCACCGCGGCCCCGGTGGCGGTTCAACCGAAGCACCGGGAGGGCGGTGCTGTGGAAGGATACACCCAGTTGAGCTGCAGTCTCTTGTCGGGCGGGGAGTTGTCGTAGGGCGGGTGGTGCATCGGTGGGTAGAAGGTCTTGCGAACTCCTCTGATGGTCACCTTCACCGGGTCCTCCTTCATCACGTCCAGTAGCGTGTAGTCTGCAAGCGGGACACGCCATCAACGCTTTTTGAAATATACGAGATCCCATAGGCTGTTCACGGTAAACTGAGCACTTTTGAAAGCCCTGCTTAAGATCTACTTGTATGCCCAGTATGTATCCTTCCACCATACGTGAAATTAACATTGCCATGGGCCTCATCACTTAATTCGTACTTTGGTGAAGTGGAACTTAGAAATAAGTGAATGGTTTACAAATCCGCCAATTCTTACACTTATGCACATTATAAAAAACGAAAGCAAAACAAATAATTTAATTACTAACAAATGTTTTCTTAATATTTTTAACTCAGCGTTAAGTCACGGAACTACTTTTTCTCCATCGTTACCAACTTTGCTGGGCGCATGCCAATCGGTGTTCCCGTCAAAATATTTGACAATTTTCAAAAGTTGATTTCAAAAGTGCTGATTTTACCGTGAACAGCCTTTATATATTTATTCTGTAATTTAGCTGGTTCACAGCACTGTCATAATAAAACTAATAAAAAAAAAATGGTTGCCTGTAAAGTCGGTTTTACGGGCGAAGATTTTACGTGACAACGTAGTGCTGCGCGCGCGGCAGACCGATCATAGTTGAGTGGGAGAGAGACGCAAGGCATTCGGCGGGCCTCTCTCTCGTTCGGTGACTCATCGTAACGTTACCGAGCGTTACACTTTTTCATAAGTGACTCCCAGCCGCAACCTAATTTAAGACGTTGTCACGTCCATAAAATAAAAAAGTTTTAATTTACATATAATAAAGCTTAATGTCAACATTAGAAACAATGCCATATAAACCAAACAACCACTTTAATTGCACATTCCCACACACATTTAAGAAATTTAAATTAAATGTTTTAACATTTTAGCAGTGCTGATGAAATAAAACTGAAACTTTTGTGTCGTATGGGTTGTAAACAATCATTACGCTTAAGTTCACTTAAAACTACAAAGTGAGTGATTGAGAAGTCATAACTTAATACATTTAACAAATTTAGTCTTGTTGAAATTTATTACATTACTTGGTAACAAGTTAAAAAATCACTGACTCTGGGAAACGTTTTATTGTTTTTATAAAACTTTTCCATTACACAACAAGGTCCGTATGTTTTCTCGTATTACAATAATGAACATCGTTTACCNCTTGACACAACAATGTCCGTATGTTTTCTCGTATTACAATCATGAACATCGTTTACCAAAGCATAACTAACTAAATTATCTCTAGTTGCAATTAGACTCTGTACAATACTGTAAATANCCATAAAATAAAAAAGTATTAATTTACATATAATAAAGCTTAATGTCAACATTAGAAACAATGCCATATAAACCAAACAACCACTTTAATTGCACATTCCCACACACATTTAAGAAATTTAAATTAAATGTTTTAACATTTTAGCAGTGCTGATGAAATAAAACTGAAACTTTTGTGTCGTATGGGTTGTAAACAATCATTACGCTTAAGTTCACTTAAAACTACAAAGTGAGTGATTGGGAAGTCATAACTTAATACATTTAACAAATTTAGTCTTGTTGAAATTTATTACATTACTTGGTAACAAGTTAAAAAATCACTGACTCTGGGAAACGTTTTATTGTTTTTATAAAACTTTTCCATTACACAACAAGGTCCGTATGTTTTCTCGTATTACAATAATGAACATCGTTTACCAAAGCATAACTAACTAAATTATCTCTAGTTGCAATTAGACTCTGTACAATACTGTAAATNCATGAACATCGTTTACCAAAGCATAACTAACTAAATTATCTCTAGTTGCAATTAGACTCTGTACAATACTGTAAATATATTAATAACTGTAAGAATACCGGTTTAAATTAAGTACGGCTTACAATGCTCAAGGTGATTAGCACTACGAAGAAGTCTGATGGCTTTATTTTGTAGCAATGAAATGCTGTGCAAATGGTGCAGTTGAATCCAACTCAGAAATTTGTTGTACTTTCTCCATTGTTAAAATCGATAACAATCAAAAACAACCGCATGGATGACCGTAGACTGATCAAGAAAATCTTCAACTACATTTCGGGCCTAAAAAAGCCAACCGAATGGCTCACAGAGGTCAGAGCGGACCTGCAAAGCTCTCAACATCACGGAAGACGCCATACAAGACTGAAACACTTACAGGAAACTGATCGACTCCACAAAATTTGAACCTAAAACCAGAAAGAAACGCAACTACATTTTCTTCACAGAAGAAAGAAAACAAGCACAATCAGAGAAAACGAAGAGGCAGCAAGAAAACTCAACCAAAATGGTTCATCACGCTCCTAAGATGGGCAAACTTAAATAAATAAAAAATAAAAAAATTAATTTTTTTTTTNAACCAAAATGGTTCATCACGCTCCTAAGATGGGCAAACTTAAATAAATAAAAAATAAAAAAATTAATTTTTTTTTTAACTAAACATAGTAACACATTAACTATGTACGAAAAACTCGGAGACAATCAAATCTGTATCACTTNATTTTTTTTTTAACTAAACATAGTAACACATTAACTATGTACGAAAAACTCGGAGACAATCAAATCTGTATCACTTGTCCATTCATTCCCAACTTGTTTCAGTTGAGATACCACAAGTCTTTACTGTCCGGAATGTTCTGGATTGTCCCAGCGCTCCCGCACACACAGCCGCACTCTACTCGTCAGGCAGCTTGCCCACGGCAGCTGCATCATTGCCTTCCAATAACGCAGGCCCATCCGCCATTGCGTCTGAATCACGTTAGGTTGACAGTCGTGCCAGCAGTTTCTGCGGCAGTGTTCGGGCAGAATACGGAAATTAGTGTGCCTCACTTTTAGACTACGACTTTAGCAAACAAAACCAAAACTAAGCTAACGTGTTGGATCCCTCAGTGTTGTTATACCATGAACGATACTGGCACAGCACCATGACAACCAAACCATCGTGGCGAATCGGCTAATTACCATACTCGTTCAAAATAAAATTGTATTGCAGATGGGAACATAACGCACGGGACATACATTTTTCAAGTAAGTTAGCAGTATCGACACTAACAAATTCTTGGCAAAAATGTTTGTTCAGAAATAGGAATGGTAATTGCAGGGAAATTGAGGACGTTCTAGTCTATGGATAGAGAACATACAAACTAAATATAGTTATCAACTAGAAGCAAGGAATGCAACAGATTAGAAACAAACTATATATAAATGTCCGTGAATTGAGAATGTACTAGATAGACGTTGGTGAGAAACAGTGACCATTCTAGACAAAGACAGTGAAGGTACTCGAGTACAGACATGGAAGGTATTGTTCCAGGGACATCGAAGGTAACTGGCTATATTTGAGGAAGACACTGCCTAGGAATGTGGAAAGTACTGATGAAGAGCAACTAAGGTACTGTATAGGATAGTGAAAGGTACTGGTTAGGAGTGGAGAAGGTACTTTTTGAGGGCAGAGAACGTTCTATCTATAAGGGGAAGCTATTAGGTTCTGAATAAGGAAGATACTCTGTGGACGAGGAAGAAAATATCTAGGGATGGGGAAGATACTGATTAGGAGCGGGAAAGTACAATACAGCAGTGGTAAGTTACTACTCGTACCTAGGAGCGCGGAAGATACTCAGTAAGAGCGAGAGATGCGCCGACTAGTCTAGAAATAGATGCACTGGCAAAAAGATGGGAAGGCATTGACTAGGAGCGGGGATGATGCTAAAAGCAAGAAGGTGTTTACTAGGTATGACAATTCATTGTCTAGAAGTGGGTAAGGTACTTGTATGAAAATGATGTGAAACGGTACTGTCTAGTAGTTGAGAAGGCACTACTCTAAAATTGGGCGAGATATTGGCCCATAGGTAGGAACGTTCTGACTAGGAGCATGAAATACAGTGTGAGAGAGAGAGAGAGAGGAAGGTACTCACTAGGATTGGAAAAGGTACTGCCAGTAGTTGAGCAGGTACTAGTAGATAAATAGGTGAGGCACTGTCCCGGAGATTGGAAGATGCTAAGAGCAGTATATATGCTGACTACGAATGCGAATAGTATCATATAGTAGTGGGGAAGGTACTACTAGAGAAGCAGGCAAGGTACTGGCTCAGAGTCGGGAAGGTGCTGACTAGAAGAGAGGACGGCACTCGTCTAGAAACAGGCGAGATACTGGTCCAGAAGTAGGAATGTATTGACTAGAAGAAAGGATGGCACTCGTCTAGAAGCAGGAGAGGTACTGGCCCAGAAGTAGGAAGGTGCTGACTAGAAGGGAATAAGGCACTAGTCCAGAGGCAGACGAGGTACTGGCCCAGAAGTAGGAATGTATTGATTAGAAGAGAGGATGGCACTAGTCTAGAAACGACCGAGGTACTGGCCCAGAAGCAGGAATGTGCTAACTAGAAGGGAAGAAGGCACTAGTCCAGAGGCAGACGAGGTACTGGCCCAGAAGTAGGAATGTATTGACTAGAAGAGAGGATGGCACTAGTCTAGAAGCAGGAGAGGTACTGGCCCAGAAGTAGGAAGGTGCTGACTAGAAGGGAAGAAGGCACTAGTCCAGAGGCAGACGAGGTACTGGCCCAGAAGTAGGAATGTGTTGACTAGAAGAGAGGAAGGTACTGGTCTAGCAATAGGTGACGTACTGGTGCAGAGGCGGGAAGGCCGGGACTAGAAGGCAAGAGGGCACTGGCGGAGGAGCCGAGCAGCACACAGACCTGGTCCCCTGACGACGTCGGTGTCGGCGTAGAGCACGCGGCCACGGCTCTTGCTGCGTGCGCGCCGCTGCTGGCCCGTGTCACGCAGGTCCTCCACCAGCGTGCTGTGCGAAGCTGCGCGGGACCGGGACCTCCTCACGGGCGACGCCAGCCCACTGCTGCTCAGGTAGAAGGTGTCCACGTCCGCGAACTCGTTCCTCAGCTGCGAGAAGCTCCGCACCTGCGCACGCATCACACACACACTACTCTGTGTCTCTCCCTCCTCTGGCACAGCCGGGACCGTGGTGGTGCAGTGTTCAGACTACTCGCCTCCCACCAAGGCGAACCTGGTTAGATTCCCGGTGGGGATCGCTCCCACATTTTCCTACGTGGAAGTCGTGTCCTACTCTAACAAATTATTCGCAAGTTTACTACACGCTGTTCGTGGTGAAATGAACACTTTCGAGGCCCGAGCTACTTTTTTTAATTCAGACATTTTTTTTGTCCTTTAACCACCAAACAATTAGTTATTTTTAATTTATACGAAATATTATTCAACTTGCAGGCATTACTTGCAAGTACAATATCTTCGCATTACATTTTTAGACAGCTTATATATATATATATATATATATAAGTTTTAATTATTTACACGTACCAGAAANCAATCTCCGTGTTTCTGGTACGTGTAAATAATTAAAACTTACACACCTACAGTAATGAGATAATTGATATTGAAATAATACACGGAGAGTACCTTCAAGAAATCTTAAAAATCTTGCTATGAAACGTTTTCGCTATTTTTAGAAATTGCTTAAAATAAGAAAATTTTTCTATATCTTTGATTTGTAGCAGTCGAATGATTTTTTGTATGAATCAATACATAAACTTTCAGTCACCCTCGTNTTTTCTATATCTTTGATTTGTAGCAGTCGAATGATTTTTTGTATGAATCAATACATAAACTTTCAGTCACCCTCGTTAAATCTTCCGTAAATTATTTCGTTTATATTATTTATACGTCCCAAAAACACTAAAATTGTGATTTCGACATGACATGATTCAACAACTATGCTTCAAAAAAGGATGGAAGTAACTGTGAATGGACTATAGATAGGTACTTGAAANTATGACATGATTCAACAACTATGCTTCAAAAAAGGATGGAAGTAACTGTGAATGGACTATAGATAGGTACTTGAAAAATTTCGATAATTCATCTTAGGACAGGCTATACTTTAAACAAATGATGCATTTCTCTCAGGTTTGCAATTGGATCACAATTTTTATGACATGCCTGGGAGAACTCTGAGATAATAAAATGCCTGTATGAAAACAAGCATTGCACCTCGTGCCACCTGGTCTGAGGTAAAAATTGCTACAAAATGAGGCAGCAGCCAATTAAAAAAATAGACGAGGCTCTAAAAAATGCATAGTACAGCGGAGTCAAGCATACAGGTCGTTTAAACGCGAAATGTTCTCTCCCTAACTATAGAGAATACGTGTGTTAGAGAGAAAGGGAGGACAAGAGTGAGATAAAGAGAGACTAGGAGCTGACCTCCTGGCCGGAGACGGTGAACATCCTCTTGGCGCCGTTCATCTTGAGCACCTGTCCGAGGTCCTCCAGGACCTCCTCGAAGGGTTGCGATGTCCTTAGGTTCAGCAGCACTCGACACTGCGCACACAACAGCCCTTTCACATCAGCGTCACTCACATTTCCAGTCGAGGGGCCACGGTGGCTCAGTGGTTAGACTGTTTGCTTCTCACCAAGGCGAGCCGGGTTCAATTCCCAGGCCTGTTCATTCCGGATTTTCGCTAGTGGGAATCGTGCCGGACGATGCCGCTGGTCAACGGGTTTTCTCGGGGATCTCCCGTTTCTCCCGCCCTTTAATTCCGGCGCTGCCCCATACTCGCCTCGCTCCACCCTCGCCGGCTCTCAAGTACTCGCTGTTAAGAGCCTCCCAAATCTCTTCACTCACTCAGTGAATTTGCGTATTTCTCATGTCTGTAATTATACACTGAAGAGCCAAAAAAACTGGCAAACCTGCCTAATATCGTGTAGGGCCCCCGAGCACGCAGAAGTGCCGCAAGACGACGTGGCATGGACGCGACTAATGTCTGAAGGTATGCAGGAGGAAATTCACACCATGAATCCTGCAGGGCAGTGCACAAATACAATCTGCGCCAATTTGAGAAAGGGTTGCACGCCTGTCACGTTTAATGATTCTCGTCAGTCGTCGTTTGTCCCGTTCTTTCACGATCTTTATCCGGCCGCAGCGATGTCGGAATATGTGATGTTTTACCGGATTCCCGATATTCACGGTACACTCGCGAAATGGTCGTACGTGAACATTCAAATGTTATCGCTACCTCGGAGATGCTATGTCCCATCTCTCGTGCCAGACTATAAAACCACGTTCAAACTCACTTAAATCTTGATAACCTGCCGTTGTAGCAGCAGTGACCGATCTAGCTGCCGACCGCATCGCGTTACTCTGATTGGCTCCATACCTGTGTTATTTGCATACGCACGTATGCCAGTTTTTTTGGCTCTTCAGTGTAGATGAGAAATGGTGACGATGGGAAGAGGGGTGGTTACCTGCACGGAGTGGTCCATGTTGTTGATGATGCGTATGACGCGGCCGGAGCTGGGCTTGGGGCCGGGGGGCCCGCCCCCGGGGGGCGGCAGCTCGGCGTCCGCTATGGACGTCTTGCGGCTGTGGGGCGGCTTGCTCCAGCCCTGCGACGACGCTGGCACGCCGTACCACACGCCGTTCTTCTTGCCGTAGCTGGCCGTCTGCAACATGCACCGCCTCGCTTCTTAAACTGTTCGACTCGACGTTCCCGATACACCGATACCATCCACACCGTGATTTTTTATTTCATGATCCGAAAGAAATTTGTTTTATAAAAGAACCACATAAATGTAAATATCTGTAGTCCAAAGATTATAGTTTTCAAAATATAGCACCGAAAAGTAGAACATTTCGGAATATGGGTTTCCAAGTTTCTGTGATCTTAATTTACTTTGCCAACTAAATTACATATCACGTGATCTTTATCATAAACACAATATATTAATTAAGTTCAAGGATATTTAACAATCGGTATTCGGTTACTCCCATCCAGAATATGTTTTAAAATAGGATATTAATGTTTTTGCCAACACTGTTTTATTCGTCTGAGAAAAAAAAATTATATAAACATTTATTACTTTATCTTGGACGAATGAAAATGTGTTGGCAAAAACATCAATACCTATTTTAAAATAGATTCAGGATACCAGTACCCGAGTATCCATTGTTAAATATCCTTGATACTTAATTAACATATTGATATATATGATATAGATCACATGACATATGATTTATTTCACAATGTTAATTAGGAGCATGCTTTGAAGTTTTATACTTTTCGTTGCAAAATTTTCAAAACTATAACAATTTATCTATACATATTTAAATTTATGTGGTCCTTATACAAATCTCTTTCAGATAATTAAATAAACAAGTATCGTGAAGTATGGGCTTAAATGAAAAATTCCCTCGTACACACGCCACAATGGTAAATGTCCGAAGTATTTTTTTCATTTTATCAGCCACCGTAAGCTAAGGTTACTTTGGCCCTTGGAGGTAACTTTAGTCCAAATATTGGAAAGTGGTATTTACTTTTATAAGTATTACAAACTAAAATTTATGTTCTCTTGCTGCTCTCTGATAACTAAACCACAAAAGAGAATAAACCACAATTTTCCCCCATGGTTAAAACAGTAAATAGGATTACCTAACATTAGGGTTAAAGTTACCCTAAGAGTCTTACGGTACCCCCATTTTACAAGTATCGTTCAAAGAACAGTATCGATAGAACCACAATTCAGATATAACTGGAAATACTGACTTTATTGCATTATCGAAAACATCAAAAATCAATATTACTTTAACTAGAAGTAAAATTCATATAGCATATCTCCATGCTAACTAGAAACCTCGTAACTCCACAGCGAACAATTCTTAACTTCATTATAATACATTATTAACGAATAATGGTAACACACATAGATACATAACTAACTCAGCATTTAAAATTATATATTTTACCAGTTTTTATTTGTTAAACAAATATGGAAAATAATTAGCAATAATTTTTTGCTTCGTGTATTTAACTGGCCATAATTAACACAACTAAAAAAAGTGAAAACCAATATTTTTACATATTATAAACATGATTCATAATTAAATATATGTATATATATCAGAGGCAATGACATCATAAAGAAAACATTTTTCCATTATACTAATAACGTTATTTGTTGATATCGATAATACGACATCGATATAACAAGAGTTACCCATAAACCCATTTATGCGGGGCCGCGGCGGTGTAGTAGTTAGACTGTCGCTTCCCACCTAGGCGAACCGGGTTCGATTCCCGGCGGGATCACTCCCGGATTTTCGTATGTGGGAATCGTGCCGAACGATGGGTTTTCTCAGGGATCTACCGTCTACCTCACCCTTTCATTCCGGCGCTACTCCATACATCCTCATCGGCTCTCAAGACCTCGCTGTTAAGAGCCGCGCAAATATCTTCACTCACTCACACACTCAAGTAGGTTTTAATTATTTTGAATTAAAACCATTTGAAATATCGATTTTCAAAGGCATCTTCCTCCCTTGCGGATTACTGTAATGTTTCTATTTCATTTTGCATAGGGAATCTCCACACAGCTTTTGCGCTTTTAGTTCAGGATCAAACCTGTATACACGCACACATACACATAACAACAGTTAACGAACAACTAAACATTTCCATTTTACTCTGTGTATTCACGACAAGATAAACTTCTCAGATGAATCTCTCTTCGACTGAATAAATCACAATGGATTAAAAAACCCGCAGGCTCACATAAATCTTTATTTAATCGCGAAACTTTTGTGATTAACATCAATATGTTTTCTTATATGGATCTTGTTTGGACAGTACGTTTTCACTCTTTACTCTAAAAGTAGGATACTCTAAACTCCGAGAGCATGAATGGGCGGATACGAGTTAAATGCACTACGAGACATGCGTATGCAATATATACAGATTTACTCATATGATTTTGTTGGAATATAATTTTTTTTGATGACTTTAAATATAACTCTATTCAATTGATCTTTTCAAACCCGCGCTTCAGCAGAAAGAGTAAACCACATTAAAAATTTATGAACTATTTCGATGTATATATTTCTTTAACATTTATTCCAGTTTAAAATTATTTATGTATGCAGCCGTTGTTCTAGCGTTGAATGGGTTGTTGTGATAAGATACTTCATTCCTGAACCGCGACGAGGTGTAAGGAAATAATGAATATCCTCAAGTGGCACGAGTAACACGCATTTGAATCCAATGGCTTGTCCCACAGGATGTTGCCCGCATGCCTGATAACCACCGCCGACAACGGGGTTGCTGTAAGTATAGCCTAGACAAGTTGTTCTACAAAACTTATTCCGGCTTACGTGGTTTCTCGCGGCTGGAAAAACCTCTTGAGCCCGGCAACCTGCATTCAAACATCTATGAAGGGAAGTTCCCCGGCGAGCTATTTGCGAAGTCTTATTTCAAGGTGTTACACCAGCTCCTTTGGCGACACCGGAAAATAAAAAAATTGAGAAATATTCTACAACGTGACACACCTCCGTGTCTGACGGTTGTTCGTCTGAATCTCTTCGTACGACAATCAATCCGCGGGGCCGCGGTGACTGAGGGGTTAGATTGTTCTCATACCAAGGCAAACCGGGTTCAATATCCGGCCGGGTCACTCCGGATTTTCGCAAGTGGGAATCGTGCCAGACGATGCCACTGGTTGGCCGGTTTTCTAGGGGATCTCCCGTTTCCCCCGCCATTACATTCCGGCGCTGCTCCATTCTCACCTCATTTAACCCCATCGGCTCTCAATACCTCGTTGTTGTCAGATATGAGCTTGTCTGTTGACTATTATTTTTTTATTGAACTACACTATTGTTTGTGAAAATTGCAACACCCAGAGAGAATGCCCCGAATGAATACAAACTTGGAGTATGTGTAGAACAGTGTACTAGCAATAAGTGATTACGATTGTAGAGAGATGTCGTCCTTATAGGACCAGCAGCTCCCCCTCGTGTGTGACCGGAAAGGTCAGTGTTACGCCAAGCTCAGTCAGCGAAAAGCCGTCAAACGAAGTGAAAGCAAGTGCCGGTATTCCTCGTCGACGTCAAAGGGTGCCATATCAGCATGTAAGTGAGTTCAAATGGGGCAGAACGATCGGTCTCCGGGAAACGGGTTTGTCATACCGCGACATTTCGGCTCGTACATGGCATGCTGCTACGACAGTGATGCGTGTGTGGAACCAGTGAATAGAAGAGGGTCGTACGCAGCGACGCGCGGGTACTGGACCACGCAATGTGACCACAGCACGGGATGACCGCCATCTTGTCCGCATGGCCGTAACGGACCGCACAGCCTCGTCCACAGTGTTGGCTCGACACTGGAGCACTACAACATGCGTGGACCCGTCTGCGTTGACGGTTCGACGCCGTCTGCTGCCGGCTGGACTGGTGACACGCATGCCATTGCGTCGGCTTCCATTGTCCAGAAACCACAAACTCCTCAGACTGCAATGGGCACGTGAACGCCGTCGCTGGCGTGCTGAGTGGCAAAATGTAGTGTTTTCGGGCGAGTCCCGCTTCAACCTGCCGTACAGTGATGGCCGCATACGTGTTAGACGCTACCGTGGTGACGGCAATCTGGCAGCCTGCATTGTGGAGCGGCATAGCGGACAAATGCCAAGTGTGGTGTTTTGGGGCGCCATTGGATACAACATGCGATCTCGACTCCTACGTATTGAGGGCAATCTGAACAGCAACCTCTACATCAGGGAGGTTTTGGAGCCCGAGGTACAGCCCCTCCTTCAGGCGACTCCACAAGCCATATTTCAGCAGGACAATACCCGGCCACATGTGGCGAGGAATGCGCAAACCTTCTTCAATGAACGACGGGTACCACTGCTTCCCTGGCCTGCACGTTCGCCCGAAATGTCGCCCATCGAACATGTCTGGGATATGGTTGGTTGGCGACTTGTTCGTCACAGTCCTCCAGCAACCACTGTTGATGCTTTGTGGACTCGCATAAAAACAGCGTGGAGGGAGATTCCCCAGGAACATATCCAGGTCCTCTTTGATTCAATGGCACGATGTTTAGGAGCTCTGATTGCAGCACGTGGGGACTTCACACCATACAGAATTCTCAAGGGCAGAGATCATGCATAGTTCTGTAATCCTAATCAATTGTGTATTGTCATGTATCTAATCTGTTTTAGAAAGTACATTTCAATCACGTTTAACCTTATTGGTGTTGCATTTTTCACAAACGTTAGTGTAGCTCTTCAAAAGTATAATAAATTGATGAGTCGTCTCAGTAATTTTATTTTCACGAGTGTTGCTTAAATACTGTTATGAATGTTGAATGCAAGACGTGGACTACGAGAGCTAGTGAGTTATTCAATACTAAATGTTGTAGCTAATTTAACCAGAGAGAAGTTTCTCAAACAAACTGAATTTCTACAAAATCTTTTTAATATTTACTAACTTCTAATATTGTTTCCAGCTTTGATATTCCTACTCTTTCACTGTGTTCCACAGATCAGGAGTAAGTTGTGCACTTTGAAAGCTTTCATGATAAAGTTCATTCATCAAGTAGTATAATAATCTAATACTCGTAATATCTACAGGGCATTCGCGAGGTCGAAAAATACTGTATCGTCACAACAATGCTTTTGGAAACTTATAAAATAGAAATATATCTACACTGACATGCCAAAAGTCATGGGATAAGAACCTAGCATCATCCAGGTCCTCCTCTGGCCTCGCGAAGTGTAGCAAGAGGCATGCATTCCACAAGTGGACTCGACACCTGTGGAGAGATACTGCCCCATGCCGTCTGGATAGCTGCCCACACCACCATGTTGTTTGAAGGTGCAGGATCTTAGGTGCGAATGAACCTCCCCATCGCGTGCCATAAATGCTCGACGGGGTTCACAGGCGAACAAGGTGGCCGCGGCAGTCGGTGAAACTCTCCATAATGCTGCTCGAACCAAATTCTGGACAACTTGGACGCGATGCCATCGTGCATTATCATGCTGAGATATCACATCGCTGTGAGGGTATTTGAAGTCCATTGCAATGCCATTACAAGCACACACTGCGACGTAAGAGCTCAACTGATACAGGTCTGGGCACTTCCAAGACATAACGTTGCGGTCTCGTCACCGACTATTACCTTTACATACTGCTATCCCCTGACTTTTGGCATGTCAGTGTACATCTAATACCGAATTATAATTTGTGGAAGAGTTGGTTTCTACTGTAAGACCCGTTTTGTTAATCAACATGATGTTATTAAATGTTTCAAAGTTATCAGGTTGTTATCATAAGCAGTAAACCTGCACAAAGTGCGAATATGGCGTACAACTAATCCCCATGCTGTTGTCAAACAGGTCCGTGGATCACCAAAGGTTGATGTGTTTTGTGCTTTGTCAAGGCAAAAAGCCCATGGACCCTTTATCTTTGCATAGTATACGGTCACTTGACATTCTTACCTGGACGTCCTTCAGCTTTGGCTCGTGCACCAATTGCAAGAGGACAGTGATAATTTCATTTATCAACAGTATGGTGATCCACCACACTTCCACAACGATGTTAGTGCATTCCTGGATACCGAGCCACCAAAACGATGGATCGGTCGTGCATCTGCTGGCAACCTGCAGTTGATAGCATGGCCCCTCGTTCACCGGACCTCACACCCTGCGATTTTTTCTTGTGAGGGTTTCTAAATGACTGTTTTCAAACCTCCATTTTGTCACTATACGGCTGAATTATGGGGGCGTATCACGGCAGCTCTGTCTGGTATCGGCGGGGACACTCGAGGGTGAGTGTGGGCAGAATTGGAATACCGACTCGATGTGTGCCGTGTGACTGAAGGTCCACGCATAGCAAATTTGTGAATATGGCAAACAAAACTTTTTGAGTTACTCTTTCCATACATATACTCACATGATAGCTTATCTCAATACCAACACAATTTACAATCACTTGAAAGTGTCAAGATATTTCTGAATAACCCTATTTTATAACTTTTTCAGCTCAGAATTTTACACAGTTTTATGAAATGCTTTACACAAATGGTTTCCTCCAAAATTTAAATTAAAGCTTGAAAAATGTGCTGTCATATTAAACGCATCTTATGTTGCAACGCACGACATTCTTTAAAGTTTTGATCAGGTGAATTCAATATATCGCTTTGTTCAGCTACAGTAATCAGGTGGTAAGTTTGCTGTAAGATAAAAGCAAAAGGAAGAATTTTTTTTTACAAAAAAAAGCGACGAACACAAATAAATTTGAAAATCATTGTTATTTCGTCTCAGAAATATCTAGTCATAAAACATTTTTAGTTATATGCATGTAAATTAATTTTACCAGTGCAGAGTTACTTCTTCTGCAGCATTTCTCGCAGTTGCGCAAATAAGAGGTAGTACTTGGCCAACTGCGGGTTTGCATTATGCATGAGTTGGCAAACCTGGCGGACGTCTGCATTGCTTTTCACTGCCGGCGCACAGCACGTAAGTGTTTTTCCCCGCAGGATGCAGCCCACTTAAAGTAATACAGCACGACTGCGGTATCTACATACATTTCGAATAAAACATTCGAAAAATTACCCAATGTATATAAAGTTTTCGGGTGTTTTATAAATATGCCATGTATCACAAGCGTTTTATATCTCTGTTAACATAAGAATATATTAGGTATTTTCAGTTAAATCGGACTTTCACGTACATTTTATCTATGAATTACGATATTTAATTCATAATTAATATGAATAAAAACAATGGGGGAAATGTGTAGGTAATGCCTAGTAAGAAATAGTTCTCATGCAAAGTCAGTGCGCACAAACGCAGCGCCTTTGGTGGGCAATTTTCAAGACTAAATCCTGTATTGCCACGATACAATGTTCCGTACAAGCTTGGGCGGAAGCTTTCTAGACACTTGCTACCCGAGCCTGCATGCAAGCAGTTATGGAGGGTTCTCTGGAATAGCCTATCCAACGATACTTGATGCCATACAATTAGAGACTAGTGGATTTTTTTATGATTCTACTTCTGCAACTGTGATCCAGGAACAATCTTCACTCACGACTTCAGCATTAGGTAGGGGTTTTATGCTCAGAGCCTAGTTGATTATTTGTTACAATTGGAACTTAAGTGTTGAAAACATGGATGTTTACCATATTATTTACATAATGCTGCTTTAGAGTCAGTAACAATTTCCGCAGTTTTTTTTATTTACTATTATTCGTGTTTAAAATCTCACGCTTTTTCTCAAAACAAAATAAACAAAATGACTACACCATCCTCTCTCTGTTTGGCTAAGATTTCAATCTTGTAGGAAATTTTACATCGAAAATATCACTCGACCAAATACGAAAACGTCCATGGAAACGGCCAGATCTTTCATAGAACCTTCCATGCAAACGCTCATGCAGGTTTGCATTGAAATCGTTCGCGGAATCTTCCATCGTGGCACACAGGTTATAGCTTTGTTAGCATGAGGCGGATGAATATCCTGAAAGTAGAACTCCTGAATGGATGGACTACAGGAAGGTAATTAGGGAGTACTTGTCCGGACCGTACTCCGTATTACCGCACGGCATCGAACAACTGCGATAAGGCAGCAGTGTTTATGAAGGCTGCTGCTGGCTGCAGACAGACACGGCGATAAGCAAGAGGGTCAGGCCACAACGTACTAAATAATACAGAGGCGAAATAGCAGAATATTCCCTCATTCCACAGGGTTCGCGGTGGCTGAGCGGTTAGACTGCTCGCATCCCACCATGACGAACCGGGTTCACACCCCCGGGCTGGGTCATTCCGGGATTTTTGCAAGTGGGAATCGTACCGTATGACGCCACTGGCCAGAGGGTTTTCTCGGGGATCTCCCGTCCCTCATTGCATTCCGGGGGGTTGCTCCATACTCGCAATTAGGATGGTAACAGTGTTTTTGAGTGCATTTATTGATACTTGATAATGGTATGAAAAACCCAAATTAAACAATATTTTTTTGGGACGACCGAATAAGGACAACCAAAATAATTTGGTTTCAACAACAAAGCATTTTATTGCACCTATACTAACAATAATTTTGTTTGCGGCAAACGAAAGAACAAAATAATTTTTTCTCGGCGCAGTTGCGTCTTTTCGCCTCCGTGTACTTATACAATCCGTGTCCAGGTGGCGGCAGTTTGTTTTTCCTTCGTCCGGCATTAACGTGCAGATTTACGTCGGTCACGCGGTGGTAAAACTGCCGAAATGGAAGGTATAGGTGGTAATAGCAGGCTTGTAGTCAAGATGATTGGTGAAGGGGGTCGCTAGAGGGGAGAAATCCCACTCCGCGGGCCAAGCAAACACTTCATTTACACAAATGATGTGAGG
>NQII01002819.1:229611-266326 GCA_002778355.1 Clitarchus hookeri | reverse complement strand
GGTGCCGGAAGGACGAGGCGCATCAAGGTATCTGCTGCATCCGCCAGGTCGGCGATCGCTGATGTAATATTCATGGCGCATCCGGCGTCTCGCCACGGCATGCAGTCCACTGCCGCAGCCAATCTGCGCGCGCCCTCAGGGATACCCTCGCTTCAACGTTATGTAGGCCAGCAGCTCACAGGCCGGACCTCATTTCTTCCACCCCAATTTACAAATTACAGCTCATTTCAGGGCCCTACATCGCCACGGCGCCACAGTTTCACTGGCTTTACCTACCTTCCTTTTTCATTGGATATTCTACAGCTGTGTTCGTATGCGTCACGCTCATAAGAGCGTGATTGTTCGAGCACAGTCACCAGTACGACCCAGAAAATTTTGAGCACCGGGGGCCACTGTTTGACCCTTTCAGACCCACTTTTATTTACGGTTTAATGTGTTGCAAACAAAAAAATTATATTATTAGCGCTGTGCTTAATGAGCTGTAGGTAGGGGCAGTGATATTTCGCGAAAAGATTTCGAGACAAGATACAGCCCAAAGCACTGCAGGGTCGTACAGCTTCTTTGATTGGCTAAAAAAATGTTCTGGTCCGTGTTAACCGTTTGCGCACGAATCACGAAGGTTCAGTGTCGGAGTTACTTAATCCTGAGTGGCATGGTCGAAGACGGACACGGCACCAGCAGCCAATGGAGGCATAACAACAGCTGAGGTGTATATATAGTATTGAAGTCTACTGTGTGCTCAGATTTTTACGTGAAAAGTCACTGGCCCTAGCTGTAGGCTATACGTTCGGCTACAGTTATATGAACCAATCATGACCTAGTACCAGTATGACGGTTTGCGATTATTCACCGACAGTTAAGATTATTTGTAATTGAGCTTCGCAGTGTGCAGTACACATCAAAAATTACTTATACGTGCGTAATGCACATAATTGTGTACACTGGGTCTGACTGTGTTAAGTGGCGCGGATAGGTTCCGTCGCGCATAACCTTGTGGTGTAAAACCACATCTTTTACTCTCCTACAGTTTTACCAACCCCATACACTCAAAATGCTGCAAGTATGGTAGTTATAGTCCGTTCACGGTTTATTCGGATGTTTTGAAACGAACCTTTGAAAAAACATCCTAGGAGTAACATGTCAACCTGTTTTTTTTTTAATAACTTGTATACCACAAATATATAACATTATGATTAACTTCAAAATGCTGTTTTCTTGAATAAAAGAAAATTTTACATACTATGTTCTATAACTTGTATTATTTATTTCGTATTAAATACGAATTAAAAACAGCGAGAGCAGCGATGTGTTGGCAACGGCTAGTAAGAAATATTTCACAGTTAAAATATTATTTTGACCTAGTGTTTTACTACGTTATTTGTAAATTAAACGATGCCTATGTAGAGATTTGGCCGGCTCTTAACACCAAGGTATTGAGAGCCGACGAGGGTGAAATGAGGTGAGAATGGAGCAGCGCCGGAATGCGAGGGCAGGGTGAAACGGGAGATCCCCGGGAAAACCCGCCAACCAGTGTCATCGTCCGGCGCGATTCCCACTAGCGAAAATCCGGGAGTGACCCGGCCAGGGATTCAGCCCGGTTCGCATTGGTGGGAGGCGGGCATGCTAACCGCTCAGCCACCGCGGCCCCGAGCACGGGAGAGTCACACTTACAGGTTCGGTTCTGGACAACCGTCGTGTTAGCCTGAGATTATCCCCGGTGAACGGGCTTGTCTCGATACCCCTGCCCATTGGGCCACGAGAACAAAATTCACTCATTTAACCCTTTCATATCCATTATAGACAATTGTCTACATGTTGCACAGGAACCTCATATTTGAACGTAACTGTACTCTGCGAGGCTTAGTGTCCAATGATCTTTCCTGGGGATAACTGATTAGTAGAGACCTGAAGAATTCGTGGATTCATTTTGAGAGAAGCTAGAATTCAAAACACATGTGTTTATTAATCTTTAGACATTGGTCCGCACGGTGTTTGACACCTCCTGGAGAACGCTGACCCAATCGTCGCCTTCCACTGTGACAGCAGACAGCCAATGTGCAGTTAATATAGAAATATTTGTACATAACACTGTAGAGTCTAGCCTGCAGGTCATTGAACTCGCGAATTTTTCAGGTATCAAATGATTAGCAGGGACAACCAAATTTCGCGAAAACGTTTCACTGCAAATTGTATTTCCTAACAGCTAAGCTCAGATCCACTTTCTTGATTGGATGATCCAGGTGTTACGCATCTTAGGCGCATGCCCGCGAATCACAGACGTACAGTATCGGAGCTGCCTAATTCTGATTGGCCAGTCAAGTAAAAAAAAAATATCTTCTCACAAAGGCACTCCACCAATAAGAAAAATAAAACTGCCGGTATGCCCGTAGTGTATTGAAATCTAGCATACGCGTAATTCTTTTCGTGAAATTCGGGCGTCCCTAATTATAAGTAAACAGTGCCACTGCGCTACGTTAAGACTGGGTCATATCACTTATCACTGAACACAAAATCCACAGCTTACTGGCTGTGCTAATGAAGCAAGTACACGCCTGAACAAAATAATCCTCATTTGCAACACCAGAAACTATAAATCAATGTGGGGATGAAAGGGTTAAATTGGTGAGCACATCACATTTCGCTGACCGTGTAGTGAAAGCTGAAAATAAAATGGCGTGTGGGGAGTGCACCCAGGGCAAGGCGACACCCTCCGAGCGACGGTCTTTCAGCTGGGACCCGTAGGTGACCGTCATCCCCGGGCATGACAGAAGTGAGGCCCTAGAATGGAGCGGAGCTGGAATGCAAGGGCGGGGGAAACGGGAATGCCCTGAAAAAGCCCGCCGGCAGGCGGCATCGTCCGGCACGATTCCCACATGCGAAAGTCCGGGAGTGAGCCCGCCGGGGATCGAACCCGGATCGCCGTGGTGGGAGGCGAGCGCCCTGGACACTACGCCACCGCTGCCCTAAAGCTGAACAATTCATGTGATGATACAGCGATAACTAAATCAATATGTTTGTGGGCAGATTTTTAGTACATAATAAGTTTTTTTTGTCAAGCACAGTCAACACTGATTTCGTCAACGGTTGTTATCTGTGCTCGCTTATCATAAAGGCGACTGTCACCAGGGACGCTACAGAGGTAGCCTAAAATCGGCAGGCAAAGAGAAAGCGCATCACAACAGACGTTTAAACTGCCAAGACTAAGCCATATATTGTAGATATAGTCTATTCACGGTTTCTTCATACTTTTTTAATCAAACCTTTAAAAAATCACCTCATGTATGACGTATTTTGTTATTTTAGTATTTCGTTATTTATCACAAGCGTTTTATACTTCTGTTAACATTAAAGTATCCCATTTTTCATTAAAATGAAGTTTTACATATATTTTATTTATAAATAATAATATCTACTTTATAATAATTATGAATAAAAAAGTGATAAAACATATGTGTTGGTAACGCCTAGTAATAAATAGTTCTAATGCGAAATACTATTACCACTGAATGCGCACTAATTCGGTGCGTGGTCCTTTAGTGCAAATTTCTAAACTCAGTTATGCTAAGTTTGCAGGAGGTGGAGGAATATCCTGGAAGTAGAACTTTATCAGGGCTTCAGAAAAGTGTGAAGTAACCGTGAATGGATTATAACCTTTATATAATTGACTGAAACACATGAAAAATATATTTTAGTAAACAGTCATAATAAATTTAAATTTTTACTAACAAGTTAGTTTTTAATTTAATTCGACTGAAATTTCGCATTTATGGAAAGCTGTATTTCATAAACTAGAGCAAAGCAAATATTTTCCTGGTAATATTTAATATCCTTACATGTTATTAATGTAAAATATTTAAAAATAAATTAGGATACAAATGACGGAGGGGAATAAGTTCCACGTCTTAACGCTGAATTATAAGTAGGGGCAGTGATATTTCGAGAAAATATTTCGAGACAAGATACAGTCCAAAGCACTGTAGGGTCGTCCAGCTTCTTTGATTGGCTAAAAAAATGTTCTGGTCCGTGTTAACCGTTTGCGCACGAATCACGAAGGTTCAGTGTCGGAGTTACTTAGTCCTGAGTGGCTTGGTCAAAGACGGACACGGCACCAGCAGCCAATGGAGGTATAACAACAGCTGATGTGTGTATATAGTATTGAAGTCTACTGTGTGCTCCGATTTTTAAGCGAAAAGTCACTCGCCCTAATTATAAGTGTTAAGAAAACATTTGTGATTAATCGAATTATTTATTTTGCTTCTGGTTTTTTAAATGCAAATACACTTAGTAAGAATGAGCAAATTTCAACAATTATTAACTTTCCTATAAATTTCACAGTACTCGCTCGACCGACGCATATTTAATCAGGTGATCAGGTCCACGGGCTAATTATACGTTTACGGTACGCATTAAATATTCAAAACACTGTATGTTTGTCTACCTTTCTCGATTGGCTGCATTAACATGTTTACTCTTAGCACGCGAATATTTTTAGTTCACTGCCAAAGTTGTTGAATTATAATTGGCCCTGTTGAAAAGAGAAACTGCATCTGGCACTAGATCGCAGTAAATGCGGCGCATTTTATTGTTACGTAGTGATTTTTAAATATTGCTGAATTATTGATTTTTTTTTAAATGTTTGCGAGATGTGTGATTTGAATATTTATTTATATTTATGATGAAAGGCCCTAACTGTTTTATTTTAAATAAGTTCGCTAATTTATATCTAATAATTTACTTTGAACTTTACGTTTTTAAAAGTTTTATTCTTTATGCTAAATAATTAAGACCGAACGAGGACAGCACTAATTAGCATTTCTTCACATCCGTCTTGAGAAAGCCCACCTTGCACGCCCATTGTTTACATTTAAAACGTGAACATTCCACAAATGCGCGCGAAAGTCTTCTTCTTTTTCCGTCATCTTAGGACACAGCTTGGAGCAAAAGTTCAGTTTCCTGGCCACAGGTCGGCTTGGGTACATATGAAGTTGCGACAGCGCCGTAACGCCAGAGGGTCGCGTGCACCAATCAGCGCACCCCTGTCCTAAGACGCAGGTCGGAACAGCGCAATAGGCAGGCCGTAAGGCCCCCGTCTACACGGCTCTTGAACTGGGTTGCAGTGTTATTTGAAATACACAGTTTTTCAAAGAAACTTTTAAACGTGCGTCCAACATGCTGACATACGAAAAGAACACACTCTTCAGACGAGGGCTGTCGAGTCCTTCCAATACGTTGCGTACATTAGAAACACTATTCCAGACCATTCCAGAACGGCTAAAAACGGCATTTTCAAGGCGCCGCATCTGAAAATGTACGCAGCAGATACATACAGAACTACGCAAGGGTCTTGCGCCGAACCTCCCTGCAGACTTTCCATCAATAAAATAACAGGGTCGCCGCTGAAAGTCGTGTAGGTGCACCGCGCACGCAGGTCGACGAGAACACTGAGCGTCGACTTGCGTTTAGTGGCAACGACGCACTTGCTGCGCGAGGTAGGGTCGCTCTTGTCGACCTCGAACGCGGAGTAAAGCCCAAGGTGGGCATGTAAGGGGGTGGGTGTAGAGGAAAGGGGGTGACCTGCAGTTCGGACGCCGCCTCCCTCGCGTAGCGTGTAGTAATATCGACCGAGGCGGCCTTCTCAGGCGGCGCGGTGTAATGAGATGCAAGGCTGGCGGGCCAGTATCAACGGCCAGCATCTCACCACATGCGAGGACATGAAGGCGCCAAGCGGCTTACAGGCGCCACTTCTCAGCCAGGTTGAGATGTCTGGTAGGCTCTTTTAAGTCTCCTCGATACTTTTTCCCGTCCTTTGTTTGCACGGTCGCGTGAATCCTAGTTGGTAAGTATTCCGTGAATACAACTTATTGCTAGGGACACCCGATTTCCACGCAAAGTTTTCGGCGCATGCTATATTTCAATACCCTACGAGCGTTTTTGAAAAATCTGTAGGGGTGTGTGTCCCTCGAGTACTTGTGTGTGTATAAAGCGCGTATATTTTGAGATACAGCGATTTGTAAAAGCGGTACTTAACCGTGTAGGAGTGCTCTGAAATGGTGTTTCTAATGTGCGTGGTGTCTTGAAGGTGATTTACACGCATAGTCTGAAGTGTGTGTTTTCCCGTAGACAAGCACATTGGACGCACGTTTTAGAGTTTCGTAAAAAAAAAAACCTGGATTTCAAACAATTTACATATTTTACGTGTGAGAGGGAGTGCGAAGGGAGACTTAGGCACATGCATCGAATGTCTGGTCGCCTTTACGCGCAAGGTTCTGAACTGACGTAGGCCTACAGTCGATATCTCGCCGACTCACCTCTATAGAACGTTCAGTCGTGATCCTACCATTTTATGGCGCATTNTAGGCCTACAGTCGATATCTCGCCGACTCACCTCTATAGAACGTTCAGTCGTGATCCTACCATTTTATGGCGCATTAAGCAACCCTGGTTTAAAAAAAATTTCTTCCTTAACAACTTGGTTTTTGCTGACCATCTAATAGGGCAAGAGGTGGCTTACGCACTGAATCTGATTTAATCATACATCTAACCAATTATCATTATTTATTGCCTACCCGATAATCAAACCTTGAACCTTTTTGGTTCTTAAGAGGTCTTGTAGTAAACTATGTAGTGATTTATTTTATTAGGCTTTGCACTTTTGATCACGCCATTGATACTTATTATTGTGCCCTATCACTCAACCGCCTCTAAATAAAATGTCTCACTAAACTACTGTCATTTGTTATTTTATATACAAACTAGAAAATTCCACAGATTATTTTATAGATACGCTATTATTAGGGGCAGTGATATTTCGCGGAAAGATTTCGAGACAAGATACAGTCCAAAGCACTGTAGGGTCGGCCAGATTCTTTGATTGGCTAGGAAATGCCCCGGCCCGTGTTAACCGTTTGCGCATGATAGTGCTTCCAAGTCACAGCCTCAATGAATCAGGACTCGCCGAACCAGTAAGACGGACACGGCACCAGCAGCCAAGGGAGGTATAACAACAGCTGAGGTGTGTATATAGTGTTGAAGTCCACTGCGTGCTCCGATTTTTACGCGAAAAGTCGCAGGCCCTAGCTATTATTCCAAATTTGTAGTATTCACTTACATTTTATTTACAAGTACCACCGTTTCTTAAACCAATAATACGAGCGCGACTTAAATGCTGAATAGTGAGAAAATTAATAATTATAGTCCATTCATTGATACTTCCAATTTTTCTGAAGCCTTGCAAGAGTTCCGCTTTCAGGCTATTCTTCCTCTCATGCAAACAAAGCCTAATTAAGTCTAGAAAGTTAAACAAGAGGGACAAGGCACCGTATTCATGCGCAATAAGTTCAATAACATTTTGCATAAGAACTATTTCTTACTAGGCATTACCAACGTACCGATATTCTCTTTGTTTTAGTTTATATTAATTATTAATAAATTATAATAATTTATAGAGTAAATATAATTAAAGGTCCAATTAAAACAAAAAATACGATGCTTTTATGTTAACAGAAGTACAAAACGCTTGAGATATGTGACATATTTAGGAAAAATACAAACACGTCACACATGGGATGATTTTTCAAAGGTTTGATTCTAAGAGGGTGAAAATACTGCAAACATACTGCAGTAAAATTTATCTATCACAGTGGTAGAAGTCAATAAATTATTGTCCTTGCGAAAAGAAGTAACATAGTTGAAACCTGTTGCATCGGCTTTTTCGCGAGCACTTAAGATATCCATTGCCGGGTTGTGATGATAGAATAGCAGTGGAGTGTGATTATACGAATATGAAACAAAAAACTATCACCACCCTGCTATGCAGTACAGTAAAATTGTTCATTTTAATTTCATTATTTTAATCGAAATTTTATAAATGGGAGTAAAAATTTGATTGGTCGTTCAATATGTACTCTATTATAAATTTATACGGGTCGCCTCTTAATTTTAAAGTAGGTCCGACTGCATTTCATTAATGTCATGGGTTCTTAAAACAAAANATTTATACGGGTCGCCTCTTAATTTTAAAGTAGGTCCGACTGCATTTCATTAATGTCATGGGTTCTTAAAACAAAATATCTTAAAACAATTGATAAAAAATTATTAATTTTTTTTGCCAAACTTACTGCTTTTCATGATAAATGAAAAATCAAACAGGAGTAAATAAAATCTTCCATAACTCGAAATTCTAACTGAGCTCTTTTGCCTTCTAATAGCAGAACACACGCAACCTGAAAAACAACCATATGTAACATATTTAACACACTCCATTCTCGACAGGAGATATTGCTGAATTACGTTAACATTGACGGTAAATATTTGANGGTAACATATTTAACACACTCCATTCTCGACAGGAGATATTGCTGAATTACGTTAACATTGACGGTAAATATTTGAATTTCCATGGGAGAACTGTCAAGTAAATGTATTTTCGAAGCCACACATAACACGGAAAATTTTAAAGCTAAAAACATGAATGCAGTATTGCACATGCAAGAAATCACAGGGATTATCTTTCTTACAGGGGCCGCGGTGGCGTAGTGGCTAGATTGCTCGCCTCCCACCAAGGCGAACCTGTTTCGATGACCGGCGGGGTAGCTCCCGGATTTTCGCACTTGGGAACCGTGCCGAATGTCGTCGCTGGTGGGCGGGTTTTCTCAGGGATCTCCCGTTTCCCCCCGCCCTTGCTTTCCGGCGCTGCTCCATACTCTACTCGCTTCACCCTCATCGGCTCTCAAGACCTCGACGTTAAGAGCCGCCCCAAATCTTTCCACTCCACTCTTTCTCCCAGTGAAGTGGCCGACAGGTAGCGAGTTAGGCGGTTTTGCTTCTCGCAGTGTTTGCGGACGCCACCGCTTTGGTCAAGTTTTTACGAGGCTGAGGCGGAGAAACAAGTTTACACTTAGGTTCCTTGCGTTTATCACGCTTCCTGGACCACGAACTTCTTCACTGCATTGTTCCTTCACTGTTAAAAAAAAAATTCCCGCTCAGTAACAAACATTTTCCCGGAAATATACCGTTAATACACGGAATCGTGGTCCGATATCTGGAGAAACGAAACCGATCCCACGTTAATGAAAAAACGGAAACGCCCCGAATGTCTTGCAGCGTCAGGTTTCAGGACTGAACCCAGACGAAGCTACACAAAACGCGCCTTTACCTCTCTCCCCAGGAAAAGATACTTCCAGCTGCTTTTCAGATATTCACGCAACTTTCCCTTGTTCATTCAAACATTGAAATATAGAACAAACCACATACAACAGGAGCCCGCACTTCAAACAATCACACGTCACAGGAAACTGAAAAGTCGTGAATAAAACTTTTCCACTACACCGTTTGTGCGGACCGGTCAGGTAAATGTTTTATTCATGAGCTAGAAATAACACTCCCAAACAAAAACGTTCATTATATTACAATAATACATTTATTTACATAGAAAATACGGCAACAATAGAGAAATCATAAAAAGAGGGGTGCAATATGAACATGCTAACTTAGCTCGTGTTCAGTAATTCACACTTTTAGTGACACGGTTACAATACGGCTGTCGGCAGAGAGAAAATTTCGTCGTTTCAGTGCCTTATAGGTAGGGCCAGTGACTTTTCGCGTAAAAATCGGGGCACACAGTAAACTTCAATACTATATACACACCCCAACTGTTGTTATACCTCCATTGGCTGCTGGTGCCGTGTCCCGTCTTTGACCAAGCCACTCAGGACTAAGTAACTCCAACACTGAACCTTCGTGATTAGTGCGCAAACGGTTAACACGGGCCAGGACATTTTTAGCCAATCAAAGCAGCTGGACGACTCTACAGTACTTTGGACTGTATCTTGTCTCAAAATCCTTTCGCGAAATGTCACTGCCCCTACTTATAGGCTAGAACTTGCAATCCTCTAGTGATATGTTACAAATTACGGCTGTTTTACAGAGATATGTCGGTTTTTTTTTTAAACAATGCCGACCATCTCCGGCAGACTATTCCTCACAAAAATATAAGACGAAAACGCATGCTTACTTCTCCTTAAAACTGATTTTTTTTAATGGGCTGTGCACCAAAAAAAAAATAAATAAAATGTTTACTTGTGAGCTGTGGGTTGCCTACCTGCCAGGCAACAGACCTTCTGTTTCGAGAGTTACGCATGGACACAGAGTAGATGAGAGCACAGAGACGTAACGACATGGCGGTTCCTTCAACATGTTTTACCATTGGCTGCACGTGACTCTGGGTAAGGGCCTCGTGTCTGATTGGATACTGCGTACCGCGAGATTTTCCCTATTGTCTGGACTGCCGGCTAGCGAGTAGGCTAACAGGCGCTGATTGGCGAACGGCGTGCCGGCATGTTGCTGGTTAGTGACGTCATATTGCTGGCGTGTGCAGTCGAAGTTCGCGGTGGAAGTGGTTGTTTCACTTCTGTATTGTTAAGTACTCTGTGGCGTGGATTTCTCTAAAAACTCCTCACTTGAGAGTGTTCCGAAAAAAAAACTACCTTTTTTTTCTGTTTGTTTGCGTGTGCTGGTTCATAATATGCCTTAAAAAACCTGCGTACGTCTTAGGACTAAAATGTTTCATCCAAAACCAACCCCCCATTTTCACCATTTAGGGAGATGATTTTGCCAACAGTTTTACCTGAGGTGCAACTTATCCGCTCTAAAAACATAATTCACCGATTTGTTGCCTAATCACAATTGGTTTTTTTTAAAAAATATTTTAAGCGAAAATAATTTTAGAATTTGGTTTTTAGGTGTGTATAACTACCTTAACTTGTTCGGACTTAAAATAATTAATTTCCCAGTTCAAGTGTTGCAATCGTGTAATGTTTTTGTTACGTGCTGTACTTGTATTACAACTTGTGAACCACGCGTTGCGTGCTCTATGATACTTGTCGTTAACCAATCACGTCAAAGAGAATTCTACAAACAAGATTAGCCACAAGGATGACTGGCGACTGATGTCTTTCTGTGCTACAGTGCTGGTCATAAGTATCACTCACGAGCAACGTGTCCACGACCGTAGAAGAGGTAGGATAAACGGGTTAATAATCACTCCATGGGAAAATTGAGGCATGTAATTTCGTCCTACTATTTTTTTTGTAGAGCAAAGATAACGGTTTCCCAAACATTTGGATCTTTTTTACAGCTTACAGTGATTATTTGTGCGAACGACCACGGATGCAGTAGCAGGAACAGAAAACCTGTAATACGTATTTCAGGAAGTGTACCTAGCAGTACCCTGCGTACTGTCGACCCGCAAAATGAAACACACGGGTTCTGTTCCCATAAATCCAAGACGGCGGGGAGTGGAGCAGAGAGATTTGGCCGGCGCTTGACGTCGAGGTCTTGACGGCCGATGAGGGTGTAGCGAGGCGAGAACGGAGCAACGCCGGAATGCAAGGGTGGGGGAAACGGAGGGTCTCCGAGGAAGCCCACAGACCAGCGGCATCGTCCGGCACGATTCCCGCATGCGAAAATTCGTGCGCGACCCCGCCGGTAGTTGAACCCTGTTCAGCTAGGTGGGAAACGAGTAGTATAACCACTCATCACCCTGGCCCTGAGATGGTAGGGATAAACTACCCCCTAAAGTCACAGGCTTGAAAGTACAGATTACTCAAAGAGCTCTCAGGACGTAGTTGCACCGTGTTATGGTGTGATCAGGTCTTAGCTAAACGGCTTGCCTGATCACACCTTTAAACATTAAACCTGGAAACGAGCGGGATTGCAACGCCACCATTTGGTCGTCGATCCTTGCGGAAGAAGACAGTTGCAGAAATCCCCTCCACCGGTCACTGAGCGGGGCCGCAGAACCACGCGCTTGATGTAGGCCGGCGTAACACCCGGAACAAGGGTCTGTCGTCTTTCGTCTTTCGTCTTTAGTCCTTTGAGCGACCCGACCAGTGAAGCAGACCAGGAAGATGGGTGTGTCCGGCCGGCGTTAACCGTCTCGCAGAATCAGCCTCCGGCTACAACAAGGTGATGCCTTTCCAGTTAGGTTTAATTAAAATGGCGTGAATCATAATGTAACTAAATAATCATCTTGGTATTCAATTTAAAGCTCCCCCGATCAATAGTCATTTAAATAGCAACTGTATAATCTTCATGTAATAAAACCTCATCACATACTGTTGTGCTCTACCGAATCATGAGTCATTATTGAGCTACGTCCCTANAATCATGAGTCATTATTTGAGATACGCCTCCAGCCCCCAGCAACTTTCACGTACGAAAGCATACTCTACATTGACATACTACAGTGTCACTAGTTCGTAACAACCGCCTTTCAGCGTGTCCTTATTACGTGGGTCTTTACCCGAGTCCGGGAATTACACATTACGCTAGTGAAACCCACCATATGGCTATATTATCGCTTTTACCTGCTATATTCATGCTTTGGTTTAAGTGTTGTGCTTCACTTTTATGTTTAGAAAGAAGACCGGGAAAACGAGAATGCATTACTCTGGTATTTACAACAACATACTGTACTATCTTATATCATACCACATACATGTAGTTTTTATCAAAATTATCACAAATAGTAATGAATATCCACACATTTTTCTTTAGATAATAACGTATAACAACATTTCGGTTATATGAATTTTATAGCTTTGTCAGGAAGGAAACTTCACAGTACCTACTTTTATAAAAAAAATTGAATCTTTTCTATAGGTGGGAAATTAACTTAAAACGGGAAATCATAGTTATTAATTTCAGAATTTGTATTTTATTGATAATCTCATACTTGTATTATGTAGAATTAAGTCAGTGGTTTAGTTTAATTAAGTTAAGTAATTGTTAAAATATATTTACCGTTTACGCTTAAGGGCGAGGAAAGACAGGCTACCTTAATTTATGTATAGGAATGTAAAAAATAAGTAAATTAATATTATAAGATATATCACGTGATTTGGGAATCGGATAACACAACCAAAAATAATTCATTAAAAATAACGTATTAATGTGTTTCGCTGCTAATTTTAAAAGCATTGTATTACTGTAATTATCATTAATTAGATTTAAGTATATAATCAACATGACATATAAAAATATAGTTTCCTACGTTTACGCAATAGCATATGTTCTTTATGTAAGGGTTGTGTTTTAGCGAGTTTATTACGCCTGGCGTGTAGGCCATTCAGCTATACAGTTATGTAGGAGTGGAAGTGTAGGCTGCATATATGCCAGGCGTTCGTGCCCACGTCATTGAGTAATAGGGGTTCGTACAATCCTATTATTTCGCTTCTTTGCATGATTGTATGAACTGTTTTGTCACATAGTTACAGTATGGTCATTTTATTAATTATTTAAAAATTATTCCACAGCACTTCGAAAAAAAAGTATTAATATTAATATGTAGACACACAATATCACACTCCCGTTAAACACATGGGCTGTTTAATACCAAGATCTACTAAAAATTACAATTTTTTTTAAATGCAGCAATGAGTTGATAAGTAAATGCCGCATGCTCCTTGTTTTTCAGTAACAATTTTATAGATTTCCATGAGAAGAAAACGAAAATCCGAAGGTATCAACCGTTTTCACGGGTTATGGACACATACATCGGCAACTCGAACGTTTCACCATTTTCAAAATTGGAGATTTTTAAAACAGAACACGCAGAATCGGAAAGGTACGTAATAAATATTACGTAACGAAACAATAAAATAACTTCAAAATTTATAAAAAAAATTGCTGTTAAACAGCATTGGATTACTTTTTGAACGCTGGTTTCTGATATCCTCAACATTACGAAAATGATTTACAAAACGAATACAATTTAAATTCTTGTGAGAACGTAGTTTTCGGGCGATTAATGGTTTTTACTTTAAATCAGGCACATATTACTTAATATTGCAGCGGCTGTATTTCATCGATATATAAATTCACTTCAAAAGTGGTGGGAAACTGCAAAACTTCGATAACCTTCTAAATTGAAACGGCACTAATTAAATAATGAAGCATAATAGCAGCGCCAAGTGTAAATTGGTTTAGCTTTTAAACTTCGCAAGGCAGAGAAGATGCACAATACGCATTTATTCCTGCATCATGAACTATTTTTTTTTTTGCGGCAGAAAACTTGCAATTCGATTTTCAAAGTATAATTTTTACTCAAACATAAATGGAAGTTCACGTTACGTTTCTTAGAGAAGTAATGGGTAGAGTGGTTCGTTTTGTGAGCAGACGAGGCTCGGGCAGACGTTTGATGCCGATAGACTCAATTTGGTTTTTCATGAATGAATTAAACTGATTTGTTTGATAAATACAGTAAATTCGTTTCACGTAATATACAGTATACACAATACTGTAGTCCTAGTTTCAAGAACGTGTGACAAAAAGAAGAAATTAAAGGAAAAGCAAAACATGTATTATGTGATGTCTCAGACATAACTAAGAGTGCCACGCCAAGACAATGGTCCCCAGTTATTTCAAGTGGTTATGCAGTGACTTTCAGTTACGACCATTTCACGATATCACATATTCATGTTTAGAATGTACACTAATTCGAGACTGAATCGGTTATCAGTGCAACCAGTGTACAAAATTGCAAATATAATAGTTCAATAACAATTTCAAGCACTTAAAAAAAAAAAAAAAAAAAAAACCCCGACGAATACTTGTGGGAATAAGTGAACTTTAAAGACTACAATTATACGTCCTCAAGCAGTTTCACAAATCCTACCCAAAAACATAAAGTCTCGACAACGAAAATAATTTCATATAACATTTTAATAGCATTTCGTAAAATAACTTCCTGGGATTTTTCCTATTGGCTAGACTACTGGCGTGCAAGTAGGTTACCGGGCACTGATTGGCGATCGGCATTCCGAAATGTTGCAGCCTAGTGACGTGATTCTGGTGGCGTGCGCGGTTTGAGTTCTCGGAATAACTGGCTGTTTAGCCCCTGCATTATTAAGTACCCTGTCAAGTAAAGAGACTTGGACGGCTCTGAACATCTAGGTCTTGAGAACCTATGAGGGTGAAGCGAGGCGAGTATGGAGCAGCGCCGGAATGCAAGGGCGGGGGGAAACGGGAGATCCCCGAGAAAACCCGCCGACCAGCGGGATCGTCTTGCTTGATTCCCACGTGCAAAATTCTGGGGGAGCGACCCCGCCGGGAATCGAACCAGGTTCGTCTTGGCCACTTCACCACTGCGGCCCCTCTGGGGAAGGGTGGTGGTTTGTTGTATACTGCCGGTAAAATGACCTTGACCTCGGGTGAACCTAGCGTGGCGCTGCTTGCCGACGTTGCTGGTCAGTGGACCGACGTTTATCGACCGCTGCCGCGAGCCAACAGGAAGGGCTGCTGTGGTCGCCGGCCTGCGAAGACGAGCTCGGCCATCTCAAGGCCATCTGCATCCATCCTCGCGACGACCAATCAATGCGAGCGCCGGAGCCCCCGCTCAAGGTCGCGGCACGTATTAGCGATGACACGTCACGACGTTCGGGCCTCCAGCCCCCTGCATCCTCATTAATAATGCATGTCCCGTCTGTCAGCCGCGGGACGGGTCCCAGGATGCTTCTCAAGGTTTATCCCTGGATCAAAAACAATTTGGGTGCAGCCCATCTGTAGAAGAAGTTACGAACAACGATTCAAATGCTGAGACAGGATTAGAACTTATATTATATTCGCGGTTTAGTCACACTTTTTAAAATTACACCTTTGAAATTACCACCTCATGTCTGACGTGCTTGATTGTTTCCTAAATAAACCGCGTATCACATGCGTTTTATACTTGTGTTAACATAAATTATGCCTTATTTTTTATTTAATTGAGTATATTCTTATATATTATATATTAATTATAATATTTTATATTTATAATTAATCTAAAAGAAAACCGGGTGAAAATATATGTGTTAGTATTGCCTATTAAGAAACAGTTATTACGTGAAATATTATTACACTGAGTGCGCACGAATGTGGTGCGTTGTCTTTTTGGTATCGCTTTCTAGACTTGATTTTAGCTTTGTTTGCAAGAGGCGGAGGAATATACTGGAAGGAGAACTTCAACAGGGTTTCAGAAAAGTTGAGAGTTACCATGAATGGACTATAGTTAGGGGCAGTGATATTTCACGAAAAGATTTCGAGACAAGATACAGTCCAAAACACTGTAGGGTCGTCCAGCTTCTTTGATTGGCTAAAATATGTTCTGACCCATGTTAGCCGTTTGCGCACGAATCACGAAGGTTCAGTGTCGGAGTTACTTAGTCCTGAGTGGCTTGGTCAAAGACGGACACGGCACCAGCAGCCAATGGAGGTATAACAACAGCTGAGGTGTGTATATAGTATTGAAGTCTACTGTGTGCTCCGATTTTTACGCGAAATGTCACTGGCCGTAGTTATCACGTCTTCATATAACAATGGGCAGATTCGCGAGTTCAATGACCTGTAGGCTATACTCCATTACCGTATGTAAAATCAAGCAAATATCACTGTTCATTGGTTTGCTTGTTGTATTAGCAGAATACGGTAATTGGGTTTGCATTTTTATTTCGAGTTTATTATTGGCTCAGAGTTGTCCAGGAGGTGTAAACTAACGGGTGTACCAATAGCACAAGCAGTACAAACGTACGAGGTTTCGAATTCTAGCTTGTCCTGAAATGAAACGGCGAATTTTTCAGGTTTATAACAATGGGACGTACGCAGAAGGCATTAATTTTACGTAGCCTTGTCTTATATCAGTATTTGCTTGANGCAGGTTTATAACAATGGGACGTACGCAGAAGGCATTAATTTTACGTAGCCTTGTCTTATATCAGTATTTGCTTGATAAAACCAACAAGCACAATTTGTAGGGTTACGTCAATTAAAGTAATTTTTCCAGAGCGAAGATGAAGGGCAGTCGCAACATCGCAGCTAGCACTCTTGACGTCACGATGTTAGGACAGGTGTGGAAGATGCTCCCTAGCACAGCATAGAAAGCTGAAACCCTTATCAAACCATCAGACCCAGTGGACACAGTTGCGTGCATCGCGCACGTGTACGTAATTTTTGGTTTGTACTGCACACTAGAAGAAGACTTTATAAGAAAAAAGAAGATGAAGAAGAAGAACAAGGAAAGAACAACACAAGTGGAAGAGGAAATGAAAAATAAGAAGAAGACTCTAGATAAAGATTAGGGGTCCCGACGACTACGGGTATTNGTGGAAGAGGAAATGAAAAATAAGAAGAAGACTCTAGATAAAGATTAGGGGTCCCGACGACTACGGGTATTATCAAGGAGGGGGACATTCAATAAATTTATAGGTTATTGATATATAGGAATTTATAAACAATTTATTTAAATCATTTATAATTTAAAGTCATGAATTGACATGGATTTTAATTTCAATTAATTAATTTAATTTAAATAAATTAAATAAATTTGTTTCATCCCTCACTCTAAAAAAAAAAAAAGTATTCCCAATCCCAATAAGATTCCTTGGAAGTGGAAGTAGCAAAGAATGATTATAATGAATATAAGATTAATAATCAAAAACCTCGGATGGCCTTTGGCTAAGAGAGGTGAAGTGGAAATTAATTATTATTATTCTTATGCACACTGCGAAGCTCAACGACCACAATGATCTTACCTGCGAGTAAATGATTCCTGAATTGTCTCACTGGTATTGCTCGTNACTGCGAAGCTCAACGACCACAATGATCTTACCTGCGAGTAAATGATTCCTGAATTGTCTCACTGGTATTGCTCGTAATTGGTTCATATAACTGCAGCGGAACACACAGCCTACATACAGCTCATTGGCTGTGACAACGAAACATGTGTTTTGTCGACTTAAATACAGCACGTATCATAACACGTTTTGTTCGCAACACATGAAACAGTTCATTAAAGTGAGTCTAAAAGGGTTAACCGTTTAGTTCACAAAACATCTGTAGCACTCTTGTTTCATAGAATTTTAAACAACAAATGACGTTTTTTTTCATTGTAAATGTTATAGAATCGTATTAATGAACAACATACAAGTGTTTGCTGCCATTAAAACAAATACCCGTTTTATTATTAATTATTTTTATTACACTTTAATGTATTTATTTCCCCTATAGCACAAATGTAGTGCTACAAAATTATTTTAACTTTATATGTAACATACATAGTGAAGCAGGTTGCTCAATTGTACGATAATGTAAGTCTAAAATCGAAAATTACACATAATTAGGGCCAGTGACTTTTCGCGTAAAAATCGGAGCACACAATAGACTTCAATACTATATACAAACCTAGGCTGTTGTTATACCTCCATTGGCTGCTGGTGCCATGTCCGTCTTTGACCAAGCCACTCAGGACTAAGTAACTCCGACACTGAACCTTCGTGATTTGTGCGCAAACGGTTAACACTGACCAGAACATTTTTTAGCCAATTAAAGAAGCTGGACGACCCTACAGTGCTTTGAACTGTATCTTGTCTCGAAATATTTTCGCGAAATATCACTGCCCATAGACATAGTTATAGAGAGAAATTGATCAGCGATTATAGAGAGAAATTCATCCCGACAGCACCTCACAGCAGTATTGAAGAAAGCCCTCCAGCCTGCCTGGAGATATCTTAAGCGTTTGAGGCACTGAAGCAAGTGCGACACCAACACACACATCAAGCACGCCGATCACCTCCACGTGCAAATTATTTAACTGACGTGCGTTCAGTCCATACTACCTCGCGAAACTATAGGACTTCAAGCGCAAAACCTACAGTTAGAAATAATAACAACAGCAAAGAAGGAATCAGTCCCGTTTAACAAGTTCCGGAGGGGTTCCCTCGGTATATTTCAAAACTCAGTAGCGTGAAATGCCGGTTTTGCTATGTTCTAGTGCAATAATGGATAAGTTGAGCAGTACTTTGTCAATTGCCAGATATAAGTCAAAATATTTTACGGACATAGGAAACCACAAACAAATATCTAGCACACAAGGCGGCGAATAGCTAGGAAGCAACACAGATCCTCCCAGTTATTGAAACATCGATAACGTACAATAAGAACCTTATACAGGTTGATTCTAAAATCATGGGGCAAACATTGAGGGGTGGTAGAGCTCACTAAAACAAACAATTATTGTATAGGAATATATGGGCGGGAGTGACGCGTTGAGGCACAAACACAAAAATAACACATGAAAAGCAACACGTTGTTTATTTACAACGTCGCTGCTAAATGCCTTTTGACAGCCATGTTAATAATAATTGCTCCAAATTGCTACCACCGACACTAATGCAAGCTTGGTAGCGTCGGTGGAGTGATTGGCGAACAGATTCAAATACGCCTGGTATTTCACGCACGCCACCATTGTCAGCCAATCACGCCATATGCAGAGGTCGCCAAGCATGCGTGACTGTTGGTGGATGCATTTCCAGCAACTGTTTTAACATTTTCTGTACGGAATCACTCGTTAAGTATGCTGCTAATGAACATTTTATGTTTCCGTTAATGTGTTATGTTTTAGTGTTTGTGCCTCAACGAGTCACTTCCGCCCATATATTCCTATACAATAACTGTTTGTTTTAGTGAGCTCTACCACCCCTCAATGTTTGTCCCATTATTTTAGAATCAACTTGTATACTGTGATTGTGCTTTACATCCTAGGACGCGGAAAGCAAATTCTTCCAGTGGCGTTCCATATTTTAAAAGAGGCTTTTCTCCCATACGTCCTCGGCTTCTACGCCAATGCCCATTATGAAGTGAATTGGGCTTTGTAATTAAATTGCACCTACAATCAGTCTAAGGGAATATTAATAAATTATTTATTACCGCTGATCCTAGAAAGTAAACTGTTAAAAATACTCATTACAATTGAGTTAGATTTTGTAAATCAGTTTTCAAAGCGTTGTAGTTAAAATTAAAATAATATGTTTACATATTTAGACTAGTTAACTGCTTTAACAGCATATTGTTTAAATTTGAACCTAGAAATTTGATTAAATATTACATCCCTCTTGCGAAATCAAATTTAAAATACATCACATTACTAATAATTAGGGCCAGTGACTTTTCGCGTAAAAATCGGAGCACACAGTAGACTCCAATAGTACACACACACCTCAGCTGTTGTTATACCTCCATTGGCTGCTGGTGCCGTGTTCCTTTTTTGACCAAGCCACTCAGGACTAAGTAACTCCGACACTGAACNCCATTATGAAGTGAATTGGGCTTTGTAATTAAATTGCACCTACAATCAGTCTAAGGGAATATTAATAAATTATTTATTACCGCTGATCCTAGAAAGTAAACTGTTAAAAATACTCATTACAATTGAGTTAGATTTTGTAAATCAGTTTTAAAAGCGTTGTAGTCAAAATTAAAATAATATGTTTACATATTTAGACTAGTTAACTGCTTTAACAGCATATTGTTTAAATTTGAACCTAGAAATTTGATTAAATATTACATCCCTCTTGCGAAATCAATTTTAAAATACATCACATTACTAATAATTAGGGCCAGTGACTTTTCGCGTAAAAATCGGAGCACACAGTAGACTTCAATACTATATACACACACCTCAGNCAGAACCTCATGGCCGCCGCGGCTTCTACAGCCATTTCCGCATCCTGCATCTCGTCAGAAGTCGGGTGGCAGGTTTCTGCTCTCGAAACGCCCTGAAGTATTGTTCGCAGTGTAGGTTACTACGGAGAGTTGAAGTGGCCTGGTGGTTCTTTTGACATGGGCGAACACATCAGCTGATTTTCCGCGCAAGTATCTGCGAATGGACCTTGTGTCTGATTGGATACTTCGTCCTGCGGAAGATCCCCTATTGGCTACTTCGTGCTGCGGAAGATCCCCTATTGGCTACTTCGTGCTGCGGAAGATCCCCTATTGGCTACTTCGTGCTGCCGAAGATCCCCTATTGGCTGGGCCGCCAAGCGGCGGGTAGGTTACCAGGTGCTGACTGGCGTGAAAAGGATATAGTTCAGCTCACGTCAAACTTGAGCCCCATAGCAAAATAAATCACTCATAAATGTCATTGCCCCGATCTACATTTAATCTGGCGATAAAAAAAGCTGCATAGCAAATATAAATAGGTTGCTCGACAAAACAAGCTACGCCTACGCCAGGTACACGCGCACGTGGTAGGAGATTGGGGCTATTCGCGTCTTTATTGACAGATATTGCACGTGTCAGCCGTATTGTGCCGGCAACCACTCCGGAAGACTCCCACACACAGAGAAAAACATCCGAGACAGCGCCGCGAGAAATGGGAGTTAGTGCGTACAACTGAATCTAGAATGTTCGTATACTGTACTTAAAACAAAGCACTTCGGAAAGTGGAACTCTTTCCACCGAGAAGTGGAGTGGGGAGATTTGGGCGGCTCTTAACATCGAGGTCTTGGGAGCCGATGAGGGTGAAGTGAGGTGAGTATGGAGCAGCGCTGGAATGGAAGGGCGGCGGAAATAGGAGATCCCCGAGAAAACCTTCCGACGATAAGTGGCATCGTCCGGCATGATTCCCACATGCATCCTAGGTGGGAGGCGAGTAGTCTAACCACTACACCACCGTGGCTCCTGGGGGTTATGGAATACCCTCCAAGGTGGAAGAGGGATTCGAGTGTAGTCCCATGGAAATTTTTTTAAACCTAACCTCTAAATGATACATTTTAATCACAGTTCTGATTAATAAGTTTCACCCATTTAGGAATACGCGAATTCCTGCTGAATATGACCAATGACTCTGGCCTCTACGTGAAAAGGGGGTGGGGGATTATTACCTTAATTACCTCCCGTAGTTACACCACTGTACATTTTGTTACGTACACGTTCATTAAGTACACGCTTCTGTACATTTTGGGGCCGCGGTGGCTGAGCGGTTAGATAGCTCGCCTCCCACCAAGGCGAACCGGGTTCAACACCCAGCCGGTTAACTCCCGGATTTTCGCATGTGAGAATCGTGCCGGACGATGCCCGCTGGTAGGCGGGTTTTCTCGGGGATCTCTCATTCCCCCCCGCCCTTTCATTCCGGTGTTGCTCCATAATCACTTCAATCACCCTCATCGGCTCTCGAGACCTCGCTTTTAAGAGCCTCCCAAAAAATTCTCTTCGCTCACTCGCTGTACATTTTGTGACGTACTCGTTCATTAATTACACGTTTTCCAGGGTGAACCGAGCCTAAAGATGGCGTGTGGCGGGCCCGACCTCGTTAGGGGTTGCCGAGTATCCCCCCTCCCCCTTACTAGCCGCCGGCCAAACTTGCAGGCTTGTAATGCGGCCGTGTCCTTGCATGCAGGGCGGGGGGTTATGCTAATACCACGCCGCTCACGGCAACACTGCGCCAAGCGATAGTCTCTCACACGGAGCTACAGCGCAATGCTATCACCACCTTCTCCGCTCGTATAGGCTTTTCGCGGTTTCTTCACACTTTTTGAAACGAACCTCTGAAAACCATCTCATGTATGGCGCCTTTGGTTGTTTCCTAAATACGTCATTTATCACAAGCATAAAAGTACCTTCTTTTTTTACTTATTATATGTACATATAAATTTAAATATTTAATTTATAACAAATGCAAATAAACACGAAAATAAAATAGATACTTCTGTGTTAACAGAAGTATAAAACGCTTAAGGAAATAACGAAGCGCATCGTGCATGGGGTGATTGTTTAAAGATTTGTTTAAAGAAGCGTGAAGTTGCTGCGAATGGACTAAAGATAGTCAGCGTAGCAGTTATATATTTACACTGAAGAGCCAAAAAAACTGGTACACCTGCCTAATATCGTGTATGCCCCTCCCCCCCTTACCCACAGCACGCAGAAGCGCCGCAAGACGACGTGGCATGGACTCGACTAATGTCTGAAGGTATGCAGAAGGCAATTCACACCATGAATCCTGCAGGGCAGTTCACAAATCCAATCTGCGCCAATTTGAGAAAGGGTTGCACGTCTGTCTGGTTTAATGATTCTCGTCAGTCGTCGTTTGTCCCGTTCTTTCACGATCTCTTTCCGGCTGCAGCGATGTCGAAGATGTGATGTTTTACCGGATTCCCGATATTCACGGTACACTCGTGAAATGGTCGTACGCGAACATCCAAATGTTATCGCTACCTCGGAGATGCTATGTCGCATCTCTCGTGCGCCGACTATAACACCGCGTTCAAACTCTTTTAAATCTTGATAACCTGCCATTGTAGCAGCCGTAACTGATCTAGCTGCCGACCGCATCGCGTTACTCTGATTGGTTCCATACCTCTGTTATTTGCATACGCACGCCTATACCAGTTTTTTTGGTTCTTCAGTGTATTTCACTAACAATCTCACACTCACTTGGTCGAAGTACGAATATATTTGCGACCCTGGCAAAGTTTAATCGTCAGTGATGCTTCTTTGGAAGTATCCAAGATGGGAGTAAAGTAAATAAAGTACGAACCTTGTAAGATCTTCCAAACCACTCACTTAATATTGCTCCAGTTGTAAATAAGAAACTTTGGTTTTTGGGGTGAGGACGGAGTTACGCTCGGCTGTTCGAAGCATACACACTGTTGCAATCTCTCTGGAGGAGGACTTACTTAAAAATGATTTCCGATTTTTAATAAATTATAAAAAAATTTAAATTCAGAAAACGTGATTTTTATTGATTAAAAAAAATGTAGGCATGGTTTTTCTAGCTAGGTTGTCAATTCTCTCTCCCCCTCCCCCAAAAAAACCACCCACACCTCATTTAATTCCATAATATTTACAGTAATGCCAACCAAATAACACAATGTTATTTTTTAAACAGATAATGTATTATAAAGCAGACAGTGTTTTCTAAGAAATGGTATTTCTTTGGCACTTTAATACAACTATTAGATGTAAACGATGGCTAGAGTACTGAAAAATTAGCGGATTAATTTTGGGATAAGCTAGAATTGGAAAACTCTTACGTTTGTGTCACATTTGCCATTGGCCCACGCGTTATATNTATTAATTTTGGGATAAGCTAGAATTGGAAAACTCTTACGTTTGTGTCACATTTGCCATTGGCCCACGCGTTATATGACACCTCCTGGGGAACCCTGGGCCAATGAGAAGCATACATCTGAATGCACGTCCACCCATCGCCCTTCACTGTGGCAGCAAGCAACTAATGGGCATTGGGCTATTGATTTCTGCACGATTGCACATAATACCGTGGAGTGTAGCCCGTAGGTCGTTGAACTCGTGAATTTTTCAGGTCTTAAATCATGGCTGTTGGTGTGAGGTGACTTGACCAAACCAAAATTTAGTATGTTAGCCTTTCCCGGTCAGGATTTATTTTTAATATATAAGAGATTTAAAAAAAACAAAGAAAAAAAAAACGTTTAACGTGTTTGAACTATAACAGCATGGAAATTATATTTTTGTCAATTTTGAAGGATTTCAAAATAATGTTATGAGAATTCAATATGTGTTCATAGCGTAAGCAGGTGATTATTTTCGTACTAGAGAATACACCGACAGCGTTAAGTAATTTGTTTTTTAACATGATTTTTAAACACATGGCAAGAGGCTTTTACACCGCAGGCAGGCAGGCAGGCGGCCAACTAAGATATTGGGGTGTAACAAACGCGAACAAATGTCACTTGTGCCCCTCTTGCTCCCCGCTCTCAGGCGCCTAACGGCCCTCCTTCCCCCACTCCGCGACCTCCAGAGACTCTGACGCAGGAGGAAGGCGACAAATGAATCACGCCCCGCGGTCTCCGAACAGTTGTGTTTGTAAACACTTAAAACTCGCCTTTGCCTGCGCATTGTCGCAGACAGACCGCCACGTGAAGTCACAAGTTAGATGGCAAGGCGACCGTAACTTCCATGTCAACAACACTCACACCAATTCTCTTCGCGTTCGTTCGATCCCACGATGAGACGTATGAGACAATTGTTTCTCGTCACGATTCAGTAACAGACTACTGTGCGTCTACGATCGCAACCTGATCCTTGGTAAAAAAAATATTCGTAGCTGATCTGTGCACAATGAAGAAATAATATACAATATAATCGAATAGTAGAAGTTTTGGTTTTAATCCTCAAGGTCGTGAATAAAAGAAACTTGACTATCTAATTTTTAAGGACGCAGGTGATATCCTACTTTAGCTTCCATGAACTTTACTATTCTTACGACGAGGTTGTTGTGAACACATTTCGTGACCAGATGTACTTAAGGGGCTTCCCTAGCTGTCACATGGCGCTTATTGTAAGTGGTTGTATATATTCTAATTTAAAATGAAACAATAGATAATTTCAATGTAAACTTTTTTTTTTCAGGACAGGAATGGACCTTAAATTACCTCAAATCAAAATAAATTTTTTTTTTTCAAAATTATTACACCCCCCCCCCCCAAAAAAAAATAAAATAAATTAAAATATTATTTTAAAAATTATTTAAAGATGTACATGTGTATGTAGTCCGGGTTTAGATGACAGGTGCATCGACTAAGCTCCCGACACGACCGGCACTCGCCAGGTCGACCAGTGTCAATCCCGTCAACCATGTTATATGTCGGTGACCTTGACCTTGACNTCGCCAGGTCGACCAGTGTCAATCCCGTCAACCATGTTATATGTCGGTGACCTTGACCTTGACCCCATGACAGTGACATTGAATGACATTGAACCACATTCCTCCCCCCTAAAAATACCAAAAAAATTGAAAAATAAAAAAATTGTTAAAAAATTGAGATAAAAAAATATAGATGACTCCGACCACCATATTGATGCCAGTGACCATGGTCCTAATAACCCTGAAAACAAACACTCAAGAAAAAATGGTAAAAAATCGAATAAATTCATAAAAGTCGCCTAGCATATCACGTTACTGACTACGAACCCAATGTTGGATATCGGTGACCTTGAGCTTTGATCTTAACTTACCTCGTGCCCACGACCTTGGATGACCTTTAAAAAAAAGCAAAATTGTTTTAAAAATTCCCAAAAAATTTATAAAACCAGTAAAAATTATTTAAAAATACAAAAATGTTATTAAAAATTATTAAAAAATTGTGTAAAATATTAAAATTTTGGATGGTTTGGCTTAGGGTGATGGGGGACTGGAGCCGACCAACCACCATGTTATGATGCCACCCAACCACTATATTGNCCCCATGACAGTGACATTGAATGACATTGAACCACATTCCTCCCCCCTAAAAATACCAAAAAAATTGAAAAATAAATTTTTTTTTTAAAAATTCAGATAAAAAAATATAGATGACTCCGACCACCATATTGATGCCAGTGACCATGGTCCTAATAACCCTGAAAACAAACACTCAAGAAAAAATGGTAAAAAATCGAATAAATTCATAAAAGTCGGCTAGCATATCACGTTACTGACTACGAACCCAATGTTGGATATCGGTGACCTTGAGCTTTGATCTTAACTTACCTCGTGCCCACGACCTTGGATGACCTTTAAAAAAAAAGCAAAATTGTTTTAAAAATTCCCAAAAAATTTATAAAACCAGTAAAAATTATTTAAAAATACAAAAATGTTATTAAAAATTATTAAAAAATTGTGTAAAATATTAAAATTTTGAATGGTTTGGCTTAGGGTGATGGGGGACTGGAGCCGACCAACCACCATGTTATGATGCCACCCAACCACTATATTGNAATGGTTTGGCTTAGGGTGATGGGGGACTGGAGCCGACCAACCACCATGTTATGATGCCACCCAACCACTATATTGAATCAAAATGACCTTAACCTTGACCTATGACCTTGACCTGTGACCACCCCGTGACCTTGCATAAGCTTAAAAACAAAAATTAAAATATATTAAAAAAACTACAATATACATATATATGTTAAACAATTTATAAAAAAACTTACATTTCCGAAGGTTTCCTTAGCAGTCCAGCAGACGACTGACCCTCACCAATTTTTCTCATTGGTTGATTTCTTGTGTTCTCTTCGCCACCCAACAGTGTTTTTTACTGGTTATTTACTCACGCTCGTTCGACCCACCACCAATGTTTCTCATTGTATTAACATTCCCCTTCCCTTCCCCTCACCATTGCTCATTCTGTAGAATTCACTCCACCCACCATATTNTCTCATTGTATTAACATTCCCCTTCCCTTCCCCTCACCATTGCTCATTCTGTAGAATTCACTCCACCCACCATATTAATTTTTTCGTTCGTAATTTGTTTACTATCTCATAAAATAGGCGATGATAGTGTATTAATCATCGATTTTGCCACCAGAAAAGCTGTCGATGTGGCCACCACGTTGGTTGTTATCGACCTCGACCTTGACCAAAATTACATAGGACTCGAAAAAATNAAGCTGTCGATGTGGCCACCACGTTGGTTGTTATCGACCTCGACCTTGACCAAAATTACATAGGACTCGAAAAAATCAATAAAAAATCACAGTCCATACAATTGACCATTACTAGGTAGTCACAACAAGGATCCATACCGACTAACCATACTAACCAACGACTGACTCCACCTAAGACTAACTCCACCTAAGACTGGTTCCTGGCGAGATTGACAGAGCATAAAACTATCTCCTGACGAGACCAGTTCCTGCAAAACTGACTAGAACAACCGACAAGACCAACCTCCCATACCACCCACCTGCACAAACGATGATGGACAATCTCGAAAAAAGTCTCTAATGAGAGCCTCGTAGCTAACCTCTTCGCACAAAATCTTCGCAAAATTTGCGCAAAACATTTCTACCACAGCTGACCATAACAAAGGGTCATACTAACTCACCAAGCCAACTGACCAGGCCAACCAACTAATTGCGAAACATTACTCAAAAATATTCCCCTCATTTCATTCGTTTGCCATGTAGAACTCATCAATTTTAAACGACCCAAGTAAGACACAATACTTCAGATGAAACCATAGCCAAAAATACAAGTTCAGTCGTGGAGTGGCCAATCCCTTTAACGGAGGTCAAGCAGCAGATACGTGACGTCGATCACAGAGCAGCGGCCAATGAAACCACGAGCTGTGCTCACTTGGAGTCTATCAAGTCACCGAAAGATAACGCGAATTTTGTAAGGTCTCTAAATATTAGTTCCGGACCGGAAAGTAAGGCTTGCTGTGAGAGCTGTTGTGCACTCACCGCGTGTCTGGTGCGAAGCAGGCGGCAGCTGGTAGTTTGTATCGCAGGACGACCACCAACTGGACCCACGTCCCACTCGGCGATTGGTGTACGCCAGGGCCTCCTTCGTCGCGAGATGCGCGCCACAGCGGCCGCTCAATACGGCATAATGAATACCAAACAGTCGGGCCACAAGCACGGGGAGAACTGTTCCGCCGCTTAACGATCCCCGTTTTTCCCCTTCACTGTGCCGCGCGCGAAAAAAAAAATAAAAACTTCATGCGGCGGCGACTTCCTGCATTCTTCTCATAGCCAGGTCCGGAATGCACATCACTAAGAAGTTAGCATCCGAGAAAGTAAACCTCTAATTCCGCGCGGCGGCGGGACTGAATATTCAGCGAGGTAGTGCCTCGGGCGAGATGTAATCTTAACCGTATGGATTATCCCTACCCTGTTCGCCAGTAGTAACGATGCAGCGAGTCCAAGACAAGTATTTCACAAGCATTCAACTTAACAGCGTTTAAGAAAAAAAATGTCGCAGACTTCTTGTAGAATATTTACTTGCTATGACCAGAGACCTGAAGAATTTCGCGGATTAGTTTTTACACAAGCTAGAATTCCAATATTATATAACTTTAGCCATTGGTCCACACGGTGTTTGACACCTCCTGGAGAACGCTGGCCCCAATCGTCGCCTTCCACTACGACAGCAGACAACCAATGTGCAGTTAATATAGGCATAATTTTTTACATAATACTGTTGAGCCTAGCCTGTATTTCATTAAACTCGCAAATTTTTCTGGTCTCTAGCTATGACTAGGGCCAGTGATATTTCGCGGAAAGATTTCGATACTAGTTATACTTCAAAACATTATGTGGTGGTTTACCTTTGTCGATTGGCTACCTTAACATGTAACCTTAGTACGCGAATCACGTTGGTTCACTGCCAATGTTGTTGCATTCTAATTGGCCCGGATAAAAACCGACACGGCTTCTCATGCAGAGCGCGACCAANGTTCACTGCCAATGTTGTTGCATTCTAATTGGCCCGGATAAAAACCGACACGGCTTCTCATGCAGAGCGCGACCAATGGAAAAATAAAAACAATTATGTTTGTGCTTAGAGTATTGAAGTCTACCATGTGCTCAGATTTTTTTTTTTCGCGAAAAATCACTGGCTCTAATATTGTAATGTATGGGCTGTCCACAGTTAAAGAGCACATTTGAAATCAACATTCGAAAAATGCCAATACCCCTATNGTATTGTAATGTATGGGCTGTCCACAGTTAAAGAGCACATTTGAAATCAACATTCGAAAAATGCCAATACCCCTATCTGCGTATATTTCAACAGGCACATCTACTGGCGAGCGCCCAGTAAAGTTGGTAGCGACGGAAAGAAAGTAGTTCTGATTCATAGCGTTGAATTAAAAGTGATAGGTAAAGATTTGTTAGCAGTGAACGTATTTATTTTGCTTTTTGTTTTTCCACTGCATATAAGTGTAAGAATTAACAAGTTTGGAAAATATTCGCTTTTCTAATAATATCGTAGTTCATTTGACCGACGCACGAATAAAGCGATCAGATACATATAAATGTTTATTTTACACGTAGCGGAAGAATACACAATGTGCANGACCGACGCACGAATAAAGCGATCAGATACATATAAATGTTTATTTTACACGTAGCGGAAGAATACACAATGTGCACACAAGTAGATCTGAAGAAGGGCTTTCAGACGTGCTCTAGTAACCGTAAAAAACCTTTAAGGGCCTTGTAAGACATATACCGCCGATCAACTGCTTTTTCTACGTTGCAAATATATACACGAATTAAAACAACCCTGCATTTGTTTAGTTCCTTGTAAGATATTTAAATATTTTTGTTATTATATTTTGTCCCATTTCCCAACACAAAAAAACTGGGTAAAACGCCAAGTCTTTTGTNGACCGACGCACGAATAAAGCGATCAGATACATATAAATGTTTATTTTACACGTAGCGGAAGAATACACAATGTGCATACAAGTAGATCTGAAGAAGGGCTTTCAGACGTGCTCAAGTAACCGTAAAAAACCTTTAAGGGCCTTGTAAGACATATACCGCCGATCAACTGCTTTTTCTACGTTGCAAATATATACACGAATCAAAACCACCCTGCATTTGTTTAGTTCCTTGTAAGATGTTTAAATATTTTTGTTATTATATTTTGTCCCATTTCCCAACACAAAAAAACTGGGTAAAACGCCAAGTCTTTTGTNATTTAAATATTTTTGTTATTATATTTTGTCCCATTTCCCAACACAAAAAAACTGGGTAAAACGCCAAGTCTTTTGTGAAATACCACTTTAAACGTATAAATTCATTTATCTTGAAGTAATACATTTTTTTTGCGGGTGTAAATTGCGTGTTCGTGTGGTATGAGTAACGCTCTGAGTATTGCGTGCATTCTTAGTCATCGTCTTTGTAGACGAGCGGGCCAACATGGGGACTTGTCTTCATCGATTCCGCGGATGTCTGAAGGGTACCTGACTTCTATTTCAGACAGTTTATGGCACCGAAACTGGAGTATACAACCTTCTGCTTCGAGCGAATGCACGTGAAGTAACTAGCCTGAATATATGTGTTTTACGTACGTAGTTCGTGATCTCGAACGAGCACACAGTAAACCTGAATCGGCGATTTCAATAAGAAGACTTATGTTAGAGAATCTTCAGTTAATAAGCTGTTATCTACTGTAGAATCAGTAGAATGCACCGAGGTTTTACTGTGAGGGCCAGTTATATTCGCCAGCAACCAGTATACGTCAGTATATATACTACCAGAAAATGAATTTATCAGTAACGTTTTACTGATTCAACCGATCTGTAGTCCAATAAGCTGATCTGGAGCAGTTTAAAGTGTTTTAGATTGTAGATAGGCCTGCAGCTGGTTCATACAACATTACTGAAGTGTAGATAATTAACAAGTAGACATGATTAAACAGCATTACACTTAAGTGGCAATAAAACGCATGATATAATATGTGTACATGAGACCTGAGCAAAATAACTGTAGTTTCTGTAACGTTGAAGCACTTCCGTTTGTCCCAAGAAGCATTTCGCACGCGATTGAAAGTTTTTAATAAAATGGTAAGGTATTTCATATAGAGGCATTAGTCCCCACTGCGTATTTTCTGAACAGGCATAAATATACTATATCTATTTCACACTACATAACGATTTCATTTTCCATACACAATTTTAATGACCCTCAAAATTNCATAAATATACTATATCTATTTCACACTACATAACGATTTCATTTTCCATACACAATTTTAATGACCCTCAAAATTTGATACTGGATTTAATACCCTCGTTGCTTTACTGCTTTCTCTACATAAACACTTATGTAATATAATCTTTATACCGTTTTGCATGATGACCGTAATTAAAAACGGATTAAAACATGCATTTCTTTACTAAGGCGTATATGAAAAGTCTAGTGGAATTTTTATAATTATCACCNCATAAATATACTATATCTATTTCACACTACATAACGATTTCATTTTCCATACACAATTTTAATGACCCTCAAAATTCGATACTGGATTTAATACCCTCGTTGCTTTACTGCTTTCTCTACATAAACACTTATGTAATATAATCTTTATACCGTTTTGCATGATGACCGTAATTANGCTTTACTGCTTTCTCTACATAAACACTTATGTAATATAATCTTTATACCGTTTTGCATGATGACCGTAATTAAAAAACGGATTAAAACATGCATTTCTTTACTAAGGCGTATATGAAAAGTCTAGTGGAATTTTTATAATTATCACCGAGATTCGTGTTATGTGGAGCAATTGTCAAGACACAAGAGGAGAAATCCTGATGTCTGAAATTATTGTAACTAAGCTTGCATAGGAGTGATTATCGCTACTGACATAACGCATAAGGACACAACAGATTTGGCAACACAGGGCTGTAGTTGCAAGCTACGTGAGACAAAACCAAATACGAATATACAATCCTGGCGAAATATACTTAACAAATATTTAGACAGTCACTAATAACTTTCTTTCCCTTATTTCCCCTCTCTGAATTACATTTGAACTTCTAGTNTAACAAATATTTAGACAGTCACTAATAACTTTCTTTCCCTTATTTCCCCTCTCTGAATTACATTTGAACTTCTAGTAGGCGGAAATGGACACGATTGACCAAGAGAATCGTTTCTTACAATAAGAAACGGAAAGAAGTAAATTTAGTGATCACAATTTTTAACGATATTGTAATTTAATTGTGATCAGCTGCGAAGTGACTGGGGACGGTTGCTTGAAGTCACATCTCGGGGTGCACGTGTTTGGCGCTTTCAGCAGTAATTTAGCTGAGACAAGCAGATACTCTGCTCCAGAAGAAGATTCACTGGAATTAAGTTCATTATCTTTGAAAATACCACCAGTCTCACACAGATTCAATAAACACATAAATAAACACTACACATATTGATACAATTTTGTAGGATTTTGGAAGACAGTATAGAAAAAGTAAGAAACTTATACGGTCTCTTTTAAAACATCCTAAAACCTTCCGTTACATCTTTTTATAAAAAACTTCAATCCGAGATAACATTTTGTATGATTTTGGAAGGCAATGTAGAAAAATAAGAACTTAATGCCAGAGAAAATTTTGTAGGATTTGGAAGATAATGTAGAAAAAGTAAGAAACTTCAATCCCAGATAAAATTTTGTAGGATTTTGGAAGGCAATGTAGAAAAATTAAAAAACTTCAATCCGAGATAACATTTCGTATGATTTTGGAAGGCAATGTAGAAAAATAAGAACTTAATGCCAGAGAAAATTTTGTAGGATTTGGAAGATAATGTAGAAAAAGTAAGAAACTTCAATCCCAGATTTTTAAAACATCCTAAAACCTTCCGTTACATCTTTTTATAAAAAACTTCAATCCGAGATAACATTTCGTATGATTTTGGAAGGCAATGTAGAAAAATAAGAACTTAATGCCAGAGAAAATTTTGTAGGATTTGGAAGATAATGTAGAAAAAGTAAGGAACTTCAATCCCAGATAAAATTTTGTAGGATTTTGCAAGACAATGTAGAAAAATTAAAAAACTTCAATCCGAGATAACATTTTGTATGATTTTGGAAGACAATGTACAAAAAGTAAAAAACTTCAATCCCAGATAAAATTTTGTAGGATTTTGGAAGACAATATAGAAAAATAAGAAACTTCAATCCCAGATACAATTTTTTTGCCATCTTTGTGAGCAAATACTTTTCCAGCGAGATGCTTTACTAACGTGCTTCGTCTTACGTCGTAAATTTACACGTTTTATAGCAGCGTAAGATATCGCGTTAAAATGAATCATTACGTCAAAATATTTGATCATGAAGTAGGCAGAAACTGTTAATTTATGGTTGCAATTTCTTAATTTTCCTTTACATTGGCTTCCGGAAACTTGTAAACTTCAATTAACGTGTTTAACATTATTTTATGTACCGCGTTCCTTGCCATCGTGGTGAATACGTATATGCCCCCCCCCTTCAATTGCTTAGTTTCCAGAGTCAATATATAAAAACCAAATTTGTCAAAGCATAGGAAACATCTTAACAGTTATTTCGAAATCCGACTTCTATGACTTACATGACTCGTTTCACTTTTGTAACCGTAATCAAAGATTACCTCATTATGCAATAATCTCATCCCCACAGGGTAAAATACGTATATTACTGAAACCACACAAACTTCAAGAACTTCGGCAAGTAGTCCTTAACGTCATGTAAAGCTTTAATTTATTATGTCCAGTCATGAATTTTAATTATGAAGAATTGTAAAAAAAAAAAAAATAAAAAAAAAAAAAATACCTAGACGGAAGGTATGTTACCCGCTTAATAGAATAGTTTTTAGGAGCAGCTACATGTTTGTTTGGACACGTTAAGGCAACGACCTGTCATTGGGCGGAAGGCTGGTCGCACAGACTCGAGAGCCAATGGCGTGCAATGTGAGGACAATGTCACACCGAGCCTGGCCTCTACCAAAGGTTTTCCTACTCAGATTAGGATCAAATCGAGATTTCTTAAGGGTAGGGCCAGTGACTTTTCGCGTAAAAATCTGAGCACACAGTAGACTTCAATACTATATACACACCTCAGCTGTTGTTATACCTCCATTGGCTGCTGGTGCCGTGTCCGTCTTTGACCAAGCCACTCAGGACTAAGTAACTCCGACACTGAACCTTCGTGATTCGTGCGCAAACGGTTAACACGGACCAGAACATTTTTTAGCCAATCAAAGAAGCTGGACGACCATACAATGCTTTGTACTGTATCTTGTCTCAAAATATTTTCGGGGAATGTTTGGCATAGGAAAAATTTCCACCTCTAGGTGCGAAGTGTTCCAAAAGGTAACTTCTAATTACAATTTTAAGCTATGTGAATAATAAAATAGAATGATTTTACTTAGGTACGAAGTTATTATATATTTTATTTATGATTATTTCAACTATCCTGTTTTTTTGACGTAGGAAATAGAGAAAATCTGGTACATTGTCAACACCAGCGCTCACCTAGTGGCGAAAGTTTTCTTTTTCCTAAACTTTTAACATTGATCTGCCCAACTTGTAGTGGAAGTAACCAACCATCTCTCCTGGGAAGACCCCTCAAAATACTATTAAAAAAATAGTGCTTTCTAACGTACTCTAGTTTCAAACAAAATAAAACTAACTCCGCCCAAGACTGTTTATTAACTGAGTCATTTTGAAATCAAACTTTCAAAAATGTAATTGCTCCTACCTGCATATTTTCAAACGGGCACACAGAAAGTTCGTAACGACGGAGGGTAAGAAGTTCCATGCTTCGAGTTAAAATTATTGGGTAATATTTTATTAGCACTGAAATGATTTCTTTTAGGTTTTTTTTTAATACACGCAAGTGCCAGAACAACCAGATTAATAAAATATTAATTCATCTAATAATTTCACACATTTACTTGACCAACGCATCAATATAGTGACGAGGTCCATGGCTATGCTAAGTTTACGTACGGTGGAAGAATACACAATGCAGATAGAAGTATTTTCTATTCGCGGTTTCTTCATACTATTTTAATCAAACCTTTGAAAAATCACGCCATGAATAACGTGTCTAGTTTTTTTCCTAAATATCTCACGTTTCAGAAGCGTTTCATACTTGTGTTGACATATTATTATTTTGTTAGTTTAAACTTTTATTTTATTTATGAATTATAATATTTAATTTGTAACGTTATTAAAGCAGGGTGAACCCAAGTGCGTTGACAGTATCCAGTAAGAAGTAGTTCTTATGCAAAATATTACTACACCGAGCGCGCAAGAATCCTGTGCGGTGTCTCTTTAGTTAAATATCCTAGATTCCGTTAAGCTTTGCTTGCATGAGGTGGAGGAATATCCCGGAAGCAGAATTTTAGCAGGGCTTCAGAAACGTTGGAAGTAACCGTGAATCGACTACAGATTTTCACCCTTTCAGACCCAATTAATAATAACGGTTTGAGGTGTTGCAAACAAATAGTTTTATGATGCGTGCTGTACTTAAGTAGACACCTACATTTGTTTCGTTACCAGAGCCAATGAGCTGTAGGCTGAATGTTCGTCTACAGTTGCAAGAACCAATTATGACCTGGACGTGTAAGGTGGTTTGCCNCCAATGAGCTGTAGGCTGAATGTTCGTCTACAGTTGCAAGAACCAATTATGACCTGGACGTGTAAGGTGGTTTGCCAATCATTCACCCACAGGTAAGATCATTGGCCATTGAGATTCGCAGTGTGCAGTACAGACCAAAATATACCTATAGTTAGGTGCAGTGATATTTCGCGAAAAGATTTCGAGACAAGATACAGTCCAAAACACCGTAGGGTCGTCCAGCTTCTTTGATTGGTTAAAAAATGTTCTGGCCCGTGTTAACCGATTGCGCACGAACCACGAAGGTTTAGTGTCGGAGTTACTTAGTCATGAGTGGCTTGGTCAAAGACGGAACACGGCACCAGCAGCCAATGGAGGTATAACAACAGCTGAGGTGTGTATATAGTATTGAAGTCTACTGTGTGCTATTCACGGTAAAGTGAGCACTTTTGAAAGCAATATCACTTGGAATAATAGCCAATAAATTTATTTTATTTTATCCTTAGACGTTTAATTTCGAGTGCGGTGGATTATGCACACTGTGTTTATTACTTACGTGGCGATGTTTATTTAAAAATATTGTTAAATAATAAAAAAAAATGGTTGAAAGGAGAATGTAAGTAGGGCGTCAAAAGTGCTCAGTTTACCGAGAACAGCATATACACGTGTGCAATGTACACAATGGGTTGAGCAGGACTTGGAGAAGTGCTCGGTGTACCGGGAACCTGCTGTATCGTGCAGCGCGAGCGACTCCTACCTTGAAGGTCTTGTAGGAAGATACGACGTAGCTCACGCCGTCCTCCAGCTCCTCCAGCCGCATCTTGCGCTCGCCCTCCATTGAGAAGACATACCTCGCGCCGTGCGGCAGCTCCATCCGCAGCGACAGCTTGTCCAGCAGCGACTCCAGCGAGCTGACGTCGCGGCCGGGCCGGAAGCGGAACTCGACTCCGGGGAAGAAGGGGTCGCCGTTGCGGTAAAAGACGACGCGGCGAGCTCGCCAGTAGGACAGGTTGCCGTAGCGGCTCGGGGTCTTGGGGTCGGCGGG
>NQII01002819.1:216425-229003 GCA_002778355.1 Clitarchus hookeri | reverse complement strand
GTTCCACATCCACTTGTATTACACCCTCTCCATGACTGACGACCGGAGTACAAAACCGGCACGAAATTGTCCACACCCTCGTTCCTCAACCCACTTTCATTTTTTTAGAAGGTTTTATTCCGTTGACAGATCCCCTTTAAAATGTTTTGCAACACCTGTATAATTGGTTGCCCATGAACGATGTTTGCTGGGACGTCGGGAATACAGGGGGTGGTATTCTGTACAGCCCCGCATACTTTCTCTTAGGGCCGTGAGCTACTTCCTTGCCGCCACGACTTGTGTCAGCGGTCTGGCTTGCAACACAGGCACCGGAGGTTCGAACCTCTGGCGGGGAAATGGCCCGCGTTTGTATGCAGACAAGATGGGAATAATGGGAGGGATGTTGATGGAGCGCGGACACGCCACTCCGAAGTCACACAGACACGGCCGCGGAGATCGGAGGAAAGTACTCACGATATCCTCTCTAACTCGAAGCAATCACAGCGGGTATATTCTATTCGTGGTTTCTTCACGCTTTTTTTAATCAAACGTTTGAAAAAAATCACCCCATGTGCGATACGTTCGGTTGTTTCTTAAATATGCCATGTATCACAAGCGTTTTATACTTCTGGTAATTTAAACGTATCTTACTTTCGGTTAAATCTAACTTTTACTTACACGTTATCTGTAAATCATAATGTTTCAATTGTAATTAATGCGAATTAAAACAGAGAGAACACATGTGCGTTGGTAATGCACAGTAAGAAATAGTTCTCATACAAAATTAGATTACACTGAATGCGCAAGAATGCGGTGCGTTGTCCCTATCAGGTGTAATTTTCTAGACTTGGTTGAGCTTTGTTTGTATGAGGCGGAGGAATATCCCGGAAGTAGACCTTCAGCAGGGCTTCAGAAAAGGTTGGAAGTAACAATGAATGGACCACACCTGCATTGCAAAGCATCTCGCACGGTTTTCTACCTTACAGGCGCGTATACGATTCCAGGTAATATAACGAGTGTACACTTCGTTCGTACAGCTAAGTGTACGCGTATGGAATCAACCTTTGACAAACAACACAAACGCATTACTGCATTTGACAGATGCACATGCTGGATGGTACATATGCGGTGACGTTAGAGGCGAATTCACCCTAAATGAAATTCTGGTGAACTTCATAAACTGAATTGGAAGGTTTTTAACCCATGTATCGTATGGACATAATAACACACATCTGGCTACAAATATGAAATGTTTAGAGTCGCTACTATGCAAAGTTTGGAACTTCCCTACGCATTTGACTGTTTCCTGAGCTCACGTAGGAATGCTAGCATGAATGCCAGGGAAATAACTTAGCCATTCGCGCTTTATCGCTCTACGCATACACTCGTATAGTAAATGTGAGAATAATTTCTATGAGGGAAGTAAAATAATTATATATTTTTATTTCTCACAAAAAAAGGTACCAGTTTCAATTTGTGGTTACATAAGCGACATAATCTTTAACTTATGAACATTAGAGTAAAACCTGATGCCATCGTAAAATATTTATATTTTTAGGAATTCCAAAGTATCATTTTATTGAACTATTACTGTGGATTTATCGTGGTTAATAAGTTATTTTGAAAAAAAACCGTTGTAAAAAAATGCAGGTTAGCGCGTGCATACATTTTAACGTGCACCCTGAACAGAATGCTTCAAAAGTTAAGTTGAGAACGATGAAGCCAAAGCAGTTTGGCGTCTTAGCTTCGTATCAAAAGTTTTACCTATACACTTTATGGACACTGAATAAATTAAACTTAGCTTCCGTTTATTTTATATAACTAAGAATAAGAATTAGCTCACAAACACAGAATACTAAACAATACAGATGTGAAATAGCAGCTTAGAAGGTATTAAGACACCACGACCTTTCTGTCGCTCTTGTTTAGTTTATTTTATTTGTAGATGCCGAAATCATTTAAATTGTGATTTTTACATTATGTAATGCAAAAACTAAGCGACCGAAATATTTTCATCCAAGAAAATATTTTTTATAAATAAGAACAATATATTATTAATTAATTTCCACCTCACCTCTCTTAGCCAAAGGCCATCCAAGGTTTTTGATTATTTTCCTTTTCCTTTATTCCACACCTTCCTATTCTTCTTCTTCATCTTCATCTTTTTCTTTCTTATGGATTCTTAATCTTATTTTTATTATTCTTTCTCCCTTTATCATTCTTCAAAACCCTTCGTCTTTTTATCCATATTTACTTCTTATTCTTCTTTTATTTTATTCTTCTTCTTATTCTCTTCATCCTCCTCATCAACAACTTCATCTTCTATTCTTCTTCATGTTCTTATTTCTTTCTCTTATTTGTTTGTTTCTATTTTCTTACTCCTGTTGTTCCTATTTCTCTTCTTCTTCTTTACTTCATCCTCCTAACAGCTACTTCCTATAATACCCATGTTCGTCGGGGCTCCTAATCTTTATTTAGAGTCTTCTTCTTCATTCCCTCTTCCTCTTCCTATTATTTCATGTTTTCTCCCCTTCTTATTCTTTTTCTTCATAAATAGGAACAGGGAAACTTCGCGTTTTGAACACCCTGTAGGCTAGACTCCACTGTCCTATGTATCTTCGAGTGACAGTACTCTGCTCATTATCTGTTGTCCCGGTGTGTACCACGTTCCACCTCAGACCAGGTGGCACAGGATTCTGTGCTTCTTTCCTTGCAGGGCTGTTATTGGCTCGGAGTTCAACTGGGCGTGTATAATCAACTGTGATCAGATTGCGAAAACAACAGAAATTTCACGTTAATTCGCGAAATTTTCCAGTCCAAAATTAATGTCTACAAGTTGAACTGTGTTTGGTACTGTTGAATATTAGCATCTGCTATATTTAAGGTTAATCCTGGCTATACGGAGAGTCGCGGCTATTGTCCGAGGCCATGCAGTTGTTCAGTCTAGTTCATGATGGCGCTCTCACAGCATGTCGGTCGGTTGTAGTGATGTCGTGTTATATCCAAATACATCTGTTATACTCCACTCCAGTTTATTATTTGTCTTGCGTGTTTTTCTACAGGTACAAGAATAAAATATTAAGGTTTTCAGCAACCAGAACCCTTAAGAAGGCATTGGGGCATAAATGAATGCTGCAGAGGTTAAACGTATTTTAAAATTATCAACTGCCAACAGCCGGGCCGTGCTGGAGGATCAAGTGCAGGAATCTAGAGAGAGGGGCCGTCAGCATTTGGGGGCGGCTACAGTATCTCCACTTTCACTCTTACTATTCGCAGTGAGGGCGATATTAAATGTCCACCTCAATTCTAATTAACGTCCTTATCACTGTCTCTGAATTGATTACAGTCACTTAATTCACACTCGATATTTACATACATTCAATCTGTCTATTGCAATCATTCAAATATCTGTCACTCACGCATCCAGTTCAGTAGTCCCGCCCGTCAGTCACTCTTCACAGTACCGATGCTCGCAGTCCGCGGACTTCACTCTCGCCGCCACTCGACGCTCTGCTGGCTCGTCGTCTTCGCTGGCTTCATACACCTTGCTCTTAAGGCCGTACAATGCTCCAAACTCTTGACTGTCAGCTAGGAGGACCGTCACGGCTCAAGGAGTTTCTTTGGCTTGATCGAGAAAGTTTCCTGCATCTCGAGTCTTGCCGAGAGAGGCTAGGGAGATCACCAGAACATTCTTGGAACGATAACCCAATGGATTAAACCTTTCAGTGACAGAAGGTGGCATGAGTCCCGATAAACTTTTGGTGGGGNGTAAATCTCCGCGCACTTCTCGGGTTACAACATATGCCCCTGACACACTGTCATTCGCATGCTCGAGCGGAACGGGGCAGGGAAGGTGGTGCAGAACAACATGCAACAAGATGACAGTGCGGCGCAAGATATTATGCGATATAAATGCTCTAATACTGTAAAATAGGTTCTTGCAAATTTGGAAAAGACAATTATCAACGATTAACCACTTTTTTAGTTTTTATACGTTGGCTATATACACTGAAGAGCCACAAAAACTGGTACACCTGCCTGATATCGTGTAGGGCCCCCGCGAGCACGCAGAAGTGCCGCAAGACGACGTGGCATGGACTCGACTAATGTCTGAAGGTATGCAGGAGGCGTTGAAATCTGCGCCAATTTGAGAAAGGGTTGCACGTCTGTCACGTTTAATGATTCTCGTTAGTCGTCGTTTATCCCGTTCGTTCACGATCTTTTTTCCGGCCGCAGCGATGTCGAAGATTTGATGTTTTACCGGATTCCCGATATCCACGGTACACGCGTGAAATGGTCGTACGCGAAAATCAACATTTTATCGCTGCCTCGGTGATGCAATGTCGCATCTCTCGTGCGCCGACTATAACGCCACGTTCAAACTCACTTAAATCTTGATAACCTGCCATTGTAGCAGCAGTAACCGATCTAGCAACTTTGACAGGCGGTTCTTGTCTTATATAGGCGCTGCCGACCTCATGGCGTTACTCTTATTGGTTACATACATCTGTTATTTGCATACGCTCGCCTATACCAGTTTTTTTGGCTCTCCAGTGTAATACCTGCAGATTGCAACTGATAGTATTTTGAGTTGATCTATGCCCTACGCAGGTAACCCGTAGAATATGCGTTTCCTTCGTGCCGTCAAGGTTCTTAACCTGAGTAGAATTATCCTACTCAGGTTAAGAACAAAACAAGATTTCTTATTGGAGAGTTTCGCACAGGGAAAATATCCGCCGTACTTGCGCTGGTATTTTAAAGAGGTCGCTTTTAAACTGGCGGTAAATTGAGAAATGCTATTTATTTGTGTGTATAATTCCGTCTTTGGCTTGAATTGTGATGTATACGTGCCCCAGCAAAAATTGTTAACTTTATTTCGTAAAAATTATTCACACGCTACAATGGTGTTTACAAGAGCAAACAGTAAAAATACAACTGAGTTTGGCATTAGGCGTTAATAAGGAAGCTCATTTAAATGGAGAAACGTTAAGAAAGTACGAAAAAAATACAGCTGTAATGAAAAGGAACTTTGTACTTTTCTCCTTTCCATTAAGGAAAACGCGCTAGAAAGTCCTATAAATAGGGACAGTGATATTTCGCGAAAAGATTTCGAGACAAGAATCAGTCCAAAGCACTGTAGGGTTGTCCAGCTTCTTTGCTTGGTTAAAAAAATGTTCTGGTCCGTGTTAACCGTTTGCGCACGAATCACGAAGGTTCAGTGTCGGAGTTACTTAGTCCCGAGCGGCTTGGTCAAAGACGGGACACGGCTCCAGCAGCCTATGGAGGTATAACAACAGCTGAGGTGTGTATATAGTATTGAAGTCTACTGTGTTCTCCGATTTTTACGCGAAAAGTCACTGGCCCTACCTATAAATAATACTCTTAGCCATTTCACTTTTCTTTCGCTTCACTTGTCATATTTAAAATAAGTGATTATGTAAGCCAATGTTTCGCTAGACTAGTGCAAAAAATAAATTTCATACTTTTCGTAGGTTCTAACACATTACAAATCAGAAGACTTTACACGATTTTATATATATTTATTGTATGAAAGTTGCAATCATCCCATTTACCTACAGACAAAACTGAGAAATCCGGTACACGTGGGACACCAGTGCTAACTAACGGCAAAAAATTTTTCTGGTTCTCGAACTAAAAGCATTGAGATTCTCAACCTGAGTGGAATAAACCTGAGGGTAGTGCAGGGGTTGGTCGTGGAGAGACCGGCCAACCACGTGGTCGCGTGCGGGCCGCGCGTCTATCACGAGTCGCAGCTCGCAACTCGCCTTCTCGCCGGCGCCAATCGATACTCGACCCTACAGCACTGCCCCCTACCTATCCCTCCCACCTTCTCCACCTCCTGCTCCAGCCAGGGAGGCTGTGCTGGCTCCTGCCTCGAGGACTCCTACACCTAGGGGCAGCGATATTTCACGAAAAGATTTCGAGACAAGAATCAGTCCAAAGCACTGTAGGGTCGTCCAGCTTCTTTGATTGGTTAAAAAAATGTTCTGGTCCGTGTTAACCGTTTGCGCACGAATCACGAAGGTTCAGTGTCGGAGTTACTTAGTCCTGAGTGGCTTGGTCAAAGACGGACACGGCATCAGCAGCCAATGGAGGTATAACAACAGCTGGTGTGTATATAGTATTGAAGTCTACCGTGTGCTCCGATTTTTACGCGAAAAGTCACTGGCCCTAACTATAGTCCACTCTCGTTTACTTCCAACTTCTCCGAAGCCCTGCTCAACCATTTCATTCCCGCATTCATTTACAATCTCAAGTGTTGCAAACAAGACATTTTTTGACGAGTGCTGCACTTGAGATTACAGAGAACTTGTTTCGTTGCCGTAACCAATAAGCTGTAGGCTCTGTGTTCGGCGACAGTGATACGAACCAGTCACAACNAAGAACTTGTTTCGTTGCCGTAACCAATAAGCTGTAGGCTCTGTGTTCGGCGACAGTGATACGAACCAGTCACAACGTAGAGCAGTAGCAAGGTTTACCAATCACCTACCCGCAGGGAAGAACATTGGACATTGTGTCTCTCAGAGTACAGCGCTGGACAAATACAACATTCCTCTGTAACGCGTAGGCAATTGTCCACACTCGGTTTAAAAGGTTTAAGTTCTACTATCCCTCCGCCTTTTGCAAACGAAGCTCAACCAAGTCTAGAAAATTACACGAAAGGGACAACGCACCGCATTCGTTCGCATCCAGTTTAATAATACTTTACTTAGGAATTATTTCCTACAAGGCACCGCCAACACTCATACATTCTTGCTGTTTTTAATTCATATTATTAAGTATGAAATATCATAAATTATAAATAAATTACAAGTAAAAATTCTATTCAACCAAAAGTAACACACTTTAAATTTAACTGCAGTATAAAATGTTTTTGATATTTGGCATATTTAGGGGAACAACTAAAGGCGTCATACATGGGGTGATTTTTCGAAGGTTTGATTCAAAAAGTGCGAAAAAGCCGCGAATATACTATAGATTTGTATATGGGGCAAAATTAGTCTCCTCGTCCCAACACTAAACTGCTTTTCTGCCAACACTACCAGAGGCTGCTCACAGTTATCTAAGAACTTTTGAAATCAAACCTTGAAAAAAAAAAAGCACTGTGCCCACGTGCATATATTTTAACTTGAATACCAACTGCCAGGTGCCCGGTAAAGTTGGCAACAACGAAGGGAATATGTAGTCCCGTGTTTAAACGTTGACGTAAAGAGTGTTGGGCGAATATGTGCATATACTGAAATTATTTATCTTACTTCCTGTTTTTTTATGAAGCATCAGCAAATTTGTAAAAAAAAAANATATGTGCATATACTGAAATTATTTATCTTACTTCCTGTTTTTTTATGAAGCATCAGCAAATTTGTAAAAAAAAAAATATTATTTTAAAAATAACTGTACAGATTCGCTTTATTGAAGCATGAATAAAGTGATCGGGCCCATANAAAAAAAAAATATTATTTTAAAAATAACTGTACAGATTCGCTTTATTGAAGCATGAATAAAGTGATCGGGCCCATAAAAACGTTAATTTGACACGCGGCGGAAGAACACACAACGCGCGCACAAGTAGATCTTAGGCAGACCTTTCAGAAGTGCTCAGTTTGCCGTGAACAGTCTATAATTTTAATGCATTTAGGTTAAATTCAAACCGATGAAAGTATTTTATTAATATAAAAGAACTTGTCTTTTGAATAATAATAACGGCGTGTGTGCGTGTGGGGGGTGCACCCAGGGCAAGGCGACACCCTCCGAGTGACGGTCTTTCCAGCAGGGACCCGTAGGTGACCGTCATCCCCGGGCATGACAGAAGTGAGACCCTAGAATGGAGCGGCGCTGGAATGCAAGGGCGCAGGAAACGGGAGTACCACGAGAAAGCCCGTCGGCAAGCGGCATCGTCCAGTACGATTCCCACATGTGAAGATCCGGGAGTGAACCCGCCGGGGATCGAACCCGGATCGCCGTGATGTGGGAGGCGAGCGCCCTTGGACACCACGCCACCGCTGCCCCTCCTTACTTTTGAAAAAAATTAAGATATAAACAAACATGTTCGTCACTGTTGGCTGGCGTGGAGTGTGTGGTTGTTGGGTACATGCGCAGAAGACGATGATTGGTCTGCATCATCTGTAGTCTGTATCGAGGGAACCGTCCCAGCAGGGGTGGTTCCAGAGGTGAACTAACGGGTAGGTTAATTAATATATTTTATTTTTATCAAGACCTCTATTCATCACGGACTCGGATGCGCCCCTGGTGACTTGTAACAGTACACTATCATTGGGTCGATAATGCAGGATCAACCATCAACCGTCAGGAGCCACCAAAACCGGTATAATTCTCAGATCCTCCGGAGTGATTTAGCAAATAATTTTCCCGAGTTCCACTCCACGTAATGGACCGTGCTTCATTTCCATCTTCGCCAAACCTATGTAGATTCCGCTTCGTCGTCACGAACCCTCGAGAACGTAATGGCGGTAGGGGAAACCACGCCTTCGCGCAGGATCCACCGGCCCTCGATAGCCGGCGATAACCAAGAGGGATAATCGATAGCAATCGATATGCGCAAACTGGCCCCACCTGCATGGGAATTAGCAAGGGGAGGCGGCGCGGCCTTGACCGAAGTAAGTAGCCGCAGTCACGAGATAGGGGAGGCCTTTTAATCAAATAGAAATCTGCGGCGGTGCGGAGGGCGTGTCCGCTATGCCAACTGCCTCCTCACCCTTAGATAAGCTTCACATCTCCACTCTTACAGGCTTTTCAAAGCCACCCCTCTACTAGTTTCTCCTCTCCCAATAATAAAGAGCATGGTACCCACCTATCTTTCTCCTGTAGCATTTCCTCATAATGCATGTAACAATTTTAAATTCTTTCCTGTCGAAAGGGTTTTTACGGTGTCTGCGCCGGTTTTCCCCTTTCTCTTCTAGATGTAGTTTAACTATAAGTACATTACGGAGGTTTTTCATGGCCGAACTCGGCCATGGGAAACCCAATCCCTCTTTACCGCGATGCACGTCTCCTTGCATGTTTCTTCCTTCCCTTGTAAGCGTAAGGGGTTAGCCCCGAGACGCAATAATCCCGTTCCTACCCGCGGACTAATGTATAACACTTAGTTTTAGAGTAAGTTAGTAAAAAAAAAACTAGGCTTTTCATGATGAACTGAGGACTTTTGAAAGCCCTGCGTAAGATGTACTCGTACTGTGCACGTCGTGTGTTCTCCCGCCATATGTAAAATCAACATTGCCGTAGGCCTATTCACTTTACTCATGTGTCGGTGAAGGAAATTAAAAAATAATTGAAATAAATATTTTAAATTTTTTATATATTTTTTGCATTCATTTACATTTAAAATAAAAACAAATAAACAAAACGAGTAATTTCACTGTTCACGAATTGTTTGCCTAACACTTTTTATTTAACGTAAACGCACGGAACTACTTTCTCTGCGTCGTCGACAACTTCACTGGGCGCATGCCGGTCAGTGTGGCCCGTTAAAATATACACAGGTGCGGTTAGTGATATTATTCAAAGGTTGATTTCAAAAGTGCGCAATCAACCATGAACATCGTATACAAACACTACAGGCTCAGCATCGTCTTAGTCTCGAAGGGGCCAAGACAAAATGAGACCAACACCTTCGGGCTAGCTTTTATATCATATAATTTATCATAGGCCTGTTGTTGTACACACACACACACACACACACACACACACACACACACACACACACACACACACACACATAAATGTTGTATCCGTTTGTTCGGACGCGTATAACTCCTGAAAAAATCAACCAATTTTCATTCTGTTTTTTTCATAAACCTTCCTTTCGTTCCCACGAGTGTTTGTACACCTTTATTTTTTATCTGTATTACCTGCAAAGGCACTAAAATCTGCAAAAAGCTCATTTTTACCATGCTTTCACGTCAGGAAGCGCCTTTGTTGACAGCTGTCTGTTTGAACATTTCAGTTTGTTGTTCTCAATGTTTTTTTCGATTGTTTAAAGATTTAGAAAATACATATACTTCTTTCAGTTAATTTCTCATTAATGAATAGAACCAAAATCTTTTATGCCACAGCAACGCGTGGCCGGGTAAGCTTGTGTGTGTGTGTGTGTGTGTGTGTGTGTGTATATATATATATATAAAGTATGCACCAATCCTGTTAAAATTTTTTTAAATTTTTTTTGTTTGTAATGAGTAAGGCAACACTGTTAAAACAGTGAGGGCGGATCCGGGTTCAACTCCCGCTGCGGCCATCTTAATTTAGATTTTACAGGGTTTTATGAAATAATTTAAGGTGAATTCTGGAACGGTTCTTTACTATAGGCAATGGCTGATTCCCTCACAATTTTCTTAACCTACAGTGTTCCCATACCGAGGCCTTGTCGCTATTCGGTCACGCTCAAATTACCGAGTAAATATCACGCTGTTTGCAAAATACTGCATCCAGTGTGCTGACACAGTGTCCAGTGTATACGTCGCAAGTAAAGATATATATATATTATAAATAGTGCGAGTTAGTATAATAGGCACTTGAAGTTGAGAAACACTCTATCCCTAGCAGTTGCAGTCCTTCGTGATGTATGAGATTGTAAGATAACTTGGTGTAGCTTCGGTTATAAGCCATTGTCGGTTACTTCACACTTTACTGAAGCTCTGCTTAAGTTCTACTTCCAGGATATTCCTCCGCCTCATGAAAACAAAGCTAAACAGAGTCTATAAAATGACACCAAAAGGACAACGCACCACATTCGTGCGCACTCATCTGTAATAATATTTTACATAAGAACTATTTCTTACTAGGCATTACCAACACACATATTTTCTCCCTGTAACTATCCACATTAATTAATAAATTAAATATTACAATTTATAAATAAAGTATAAATACAAGTACAATTTAGTAGAAAATAAGTTATTTTAATGTTAACAAATTATAAAACGATTGCGATATATGACATTATTTAGAAAACAACCAAGCACGTCATATATGGGGTGATTTTTCAAACGTTTGATTCAGAAAGTGTGAAGAAACCGTGAGTAGACTATACTCGTTCATGCGTAATGAGTGTTACCTGAAAATATGTAGGAATCAATTCCTGCTTTTCTCATGAGCTGATGGAAAAGTTTCCCAATAGTGCATATCTCTATTTAAACTTATATATCTACCGGAAATTTAAATATCTTTCGGACGATTGTTTTAACCTTTTTAAAGCTTGTAATCCTTTCCACCTCTAACTACCAGCGGGGTAACCAATTGGCTTCTGGTCATTCACCCTGCTTCTGCACCCCTGACGTGCTATGGCGGTGTGAAAAATGTTTTCATGATCAATTACCGATTTACCAATCCCCCTGAAACAACCATTAATCACGGCCAGGTAGTTCGTCTGTAGTGATCAGGGACGTAGGAAAGTGAAGACAAGAGTGCTAATTTAATAATATCTCTAATGTGCTAAAGGGGCCGCAGTGGTGTAGTGGTCAGACTACTCGCCTCCTACTTAGCCGAACAGGGTTAGATTCCTGGCCGAGCATCGGCACAGTGAAGAGAGAGACAGACGGGCGGGACTATTGAACTGGATGCGCGAGTGACAGACATTCGGAATGATGGCAATAGACAGATTGAATATGTGTAAATAATGAGCGTGACTTAAGTGACCGTAACCAATGTAGAAAGCGATAATTTTTTAAAATTATAAATGATAGAGACATTAAATACTGCGCCCACTGAGAACAATAAGAGCAATAGAAAAATAAGGAAGTTAAATGTTGTAAATAATATTTTTAACAATATTTATATCATTATTAACAAATTAAAAAAATAATGATTTAGTTCTTTTATTTTTATTTAACTCTGCGTCCATCACAATCTCGGGTACTGATAGGCCATTGCCGTCTTGTAATAATACTATTTATTCACCGTAATCACCTCGCAAAAGTGTCAGTTTTACCACCGTGTATTTGCCAAAGTATATTTGCTACTTTATCGATGTATGTTGGATTTTGGGGAGAACGATAATTGTTGAAATCTTTGAAATTTCAGAGGTGCAATAATTCAACAGAAATTTACTGTAAAGTTGCAACATGGCGTATAGGATACTCAGAAACTTCAAACTGTGTTTTGAGAAAATGTTATTAAAAGCGTTTTCTCCAAAGTTTTTTTTCTCGCTTTACCATCATAAAATGCACTCAAAAGGTTTTTATATTCATGCGTTACTTGGTATGTTTTCCATCATATCCGATTGTTGTCAAAGGTTGGGAGTTGGCATCGATGCCGTGGCTCTTAGGAGACATTAATGGTGATAACGCAGCCTTCTGCTAATCTAGAGGGCACCACACGTTCACATAAGACGTAAGGTGTGGCGTGATCGCTTCTATTGGCCACAATGCATCTCTTACCCGTAACGAATGCCGAAATGTAACGAACACCAATCTGACCTGTTTGCACCCAAGTTTGCGTTACGCTGCTTTAAGTGTCGTTAGGTGAAATTGCCCCGCGGTTTGAAAAGGCCGACGGAGGGTGAAATGATGCAACAGAGCAACCTAACGCCTCTGGATGGAGCCCGTAATGCTAGGACCCCCCCT
>NQII01002819.1:152347-216357 GCA_002778355.1 Clitarchus hookeri | reverse complement strand
AAAAAAAAAAAAAAAAAAAAAAACCAAACACTTTCCGCGGACCTCGTGCTAGAAAAGAACTCCATCAAACTCCACATTATAATACATTTGCATGCACTTATCCTGGCACTATTCTCCCTCGCCTCGCCTCTGAGATAATTTTCTCACTGTTAAAACACATTCACACCTGACAGTCGAGATTTTTTTCTACCCTAATTTCACGCCGCATTAAGATGGAAGAGAGTCATTTGCAGATTAGAACCACCCGAGCCGAAATAATTAATTCACGTTTTCTTCAGAGGAACCGTAAACAGACCTTCAGAACGTCGTGGTGGTGATTATGCACGCCTATTCATTCCCGCCTGACCTTTATCTGAGGCGGCAGTGTCTCGTGATGTGACAGAATGTCGCCGAAATGATTTCCGACCGCTATTTACGCCTTGCGGCGTTTCCGCTTCACACCGCTGAAATGCCTGGTTGCATAATCTCTAGCCGGCAGGGGCACGCGGTGTGGATATTTGAGTCGGACCAAGACGATAAATAGCGAGAACTCTTACTTACCGCTAGGGCGATGACGCCGTAGATAATATCATAGATTACACTTTCTGCTTACAGCTGTCTACATTGAATACGGTAAGATAACGCCAGGGTAATACACGAAATAAATACTAAATAAAGACTGTTCACGGTAAAATGATTACTTATAAAATACCCCCCTTAAAATATATTTCATGCACATTGTGTATTTTTCCGCCAAATGTTAGATTAACATTATCATGGGCCTCACCACTTTGTTCATGCGTCAGTTAAATTAAACTTTAAAATTATTAGAAAAAGAAATGTTTTATAAATTTGCTATTTCTTACACTCATAACGCATTTAAAAAACAGAAAGAAAAATAAGTGATTTTACTATTGACAAACAATTTTAACTTGATACATTTAATTAAACATTAAGAGATGGAACTAGTTTCCCTCCGTTGTAACCAACTTTATAGTGCACGTGACAGTCAGTGTACCCGTTAGAATATACGTAGATAGAAGAAGTGACATTTTTCAAACGGTAATTTCAAAAGTGGTCGATTAATCGCGAACAGCCTATAATCGATTGGTGCCATGGAGTGTTATGGATAACGTTTGCTGACGAACGCTTTAATACGAGCAGGTTTGTTTTTCCGAATTGTAATGTATTTCACATAAAAAATACTTGCCGCGATACCGCGAGTGCTTGAATGAGAACTATCGATAGGGTTTGTCACCCTGTTATGTATCGAGATTGTGACTGTATCTCTGATGGAACTGGGGCGAAGTGCGGTTTAGAGAGTAAAATCATCTTCTCGTAACTCTTACACTTCGGTGATTGAGGTGAGACAAGTAACTATATCACATCATGCTTATTTATTTAATATACATCTTGTTGACTCTATTGCCGGGATGTAAGAAATGTCAATCATGGTAATTGTTATACAATTAAGAGTACACTATGATACAGATAAATGGTATATGAACTAGCATACAATTAAAAACTTTTCAACTAATATACAATTATATGCAGTTATGTATACAGTTTTTAAGAATGTTTATAGTTCTATATACACACACATACAAATAGTTTAAATAGTAGAGTGGAAGAAGAAAAAAAAGAGAAGCATTGCATTATTACAACACCTACATTATTTACACAAGATTTTAGTATTATACAGATACTGCTCGTGAATATTCAGGAGCTTGTATTATAGGCCTATTACATTACGTTATGAAAATTAAATATTTTGATTTTTATTCTATTTAAAATTTTTATCATTCAATGATTAAAAAAAGCTTATTTCCAGCAATGCCGCAGCATACTTAAATTTGTTTAAATATTTAACCTGACGTGGCAATCTATTGTAGAGGCATATGATTTCGGACCACATACTTTTAGCAANTCTCCCTCAATGCCGCAGCATAATTTAATTTGTTTAAATATTTAACCTGACGTGGCAATCTATTGTAGAGGCATATGATTTCGGACCACATACTTTTAGCAATACTGCGTTCTTTTCTCAGTTGCTGGAACTCCATCGGCTTATAAGTAAAAGTTTTAATTTTTTACGCGGGCCAAGTAGAGAGCTTTACCTGTATCGAACACTTCGATTAAACTAATGCGAGAAACAATCCTCTTATTAAAGAATCTTTTTTTAAAATTATCCACGGAATTANTAGAGAACACTTCGATTAAACTAATGCGAGAAACAATCCTCTTATTAAAGAATCTTTTTTTAAAATTATCCACGGAATTATTGATCGCAGTAAGCATGCGTGTTCACTGAACTTGGCTCTGGACTTATACTGCTACTGAGGCCATATTCGGTGTCTTGAAGCAATGAAGGACGGGTTGGGGGGTGGGGAGGGGTATATGCCGCCTAGTCACACACCCGTACAAAAAAAAACCATATAAAATGAAAATGAGACACAGGTATTGCTATGGCGATACAGCGTGGTAACGTTCGTTGTGCTCGCGCGATTCGTTCAATGGTGATCAATTATTTTTACAAATGAGTGCAGTTCGGTAAAGTCAATTCCTGGTTACTTCCAACTGACACGGAGCCTGCTGAAGTTGTGCCTTCGTGATATTACTCTGCCTCTTGCTAACAAAGTTTAACTGGGTACAGGAAATTACACGTAAGGGACAACTCACCGTATTGGTGCGCGCGCAGGCTGACCACATTTAGCATGAGATATATTCCTTACCAGGCATTACCGACACACGTATTTTCTCTGTTTTTATTGACAGTAATTATAAGCAAAATGTATTTTTTAATAAATACAAGAAAAAGTTAAATTTAACCAAAAAATTAAATACGTTTATGATAACAGAAGCATAAAACGCTTGAGGTAGGTACGTTATGTATTTAGGATACAACATAACACGCCATACATGGCGTGATTTTTTCAAAGGTTTGATTAAAAAAAGGGTTAAATATATTACGAATATATTAAAAAGTTGGTAGGTACGTGGATCTTAACGTCCCGTCGATGGCGAGGTCATTCGAGATGGAGCAAGTTGACTGCAGCGGGGAACCAACCCCAGCATCCGCCCGGACTGATCTCGGGGAACCAATGGGAAGACGACATCAGGATGGGCGAACCGGGAGACGAAGCCTCATCCTCCGAGAACGCGAGTTCATTGGTTTACCAATCCGCCACCTTGCTCCGTAATACCAGGGTCAAATACTGTTGCGGGGTTGGCCTAAACGGGGCAGGTACTACGAGAGCTGCTGGGGAGGCAGAACAGAACAGAAAGATAAGAAATGCATCCATTGCCCAGTTTTCGCATTCCAGCGCCGCTCCATTATAGTGTTTCACTTCTGTCATGCTCGGGGATGACGGTCACCTACTGGTCACCTGCTGGAAAGACCGTCACTCGGAGGGTGTTGCCTTGCCCTGGGTGCACTCCCCACACGCCATTATTATTATTCGCCATCACTGAATATATCATGTAAGTAATAATTGACTGCATAACTGCACATCGTTTATTTGTGGTTTTCTCACATTTTCGAATCAAACATTTGAAAAATCACCCTGCGTATTACGTATTAGGTTGTTTCCTAGATATGTGATGTATGAAAAGAGTTTTTTGTTTTTGTTAAGATAAAAATACCTCATTTTTGGATAAATTTAACTTTTAATAATATTATATCTGTAAATTTTAATATTTCATTTAAAATTATTATGTATGAAAACAGGGGAAAAATAGTTGTGTTGCTAACACCTAGTAAGAAATAGGTATTATGCAAAATTCTATTACAAACAGTGCGCCCAAAAGCGTTGCATCGTCCCTTTGGTGTGATTTTCTAGACTCGGTTAAGCTTTGTTTGCAGGAGGCGAAGGAGTATCACGGAAAAGTAGAACTTTAGCAGGACTTCAGAAAAGTTGCAGTTAACCGTGAATGGACTACAGCTGTTTATCCAGATATCAGCAGAGGGAACCATATCCGAACGTAATAAAGCGCGGAGGAGTTCCGGACGGTTGAACAGCTGACTCGCGAGGTTCAACATACCTGAGCCTCGTCCTAATTCCACTTCGACCCTTGTGCCGCACACTCCTGTACCTAAAATAAATCATAAAATACCGTAAGCGGTGTCACATTGCGACAAATGTAGGGTAACATTTCGACACGTGAAGTAGTATTAAATTACTTCCATTTTGCAGTTGGATGTTTCAGATATTCAGTGGTGCCAATTTAACCACTGGACATTTGAAACAGCCACTTTGAAATTAAAGAAAAATTGAATAATAGTAAAGAAAACTAGTATCACAAAGTTATCCATCCTGTCACAAAGTCACCCCTGCTAAGGTTTGTTCTATTCAGGTTAGGAACAAAACGTGATTTCTTATGGAAGAGCTTGTCACAGGGAAAATTTCCGGCTGTAGGTACGCAGTATTCCAAAACGTAACTTTTAATTATAGTTTTCAGCTACGTAAATAATAAAAAGATAATTATTTTACCTAGTTATGAAGTTATTTTATATTTAATTTATGATTATTACAATTACCCTTTTTTTTAACGTAGAAAATAAAATCTGGTACATTGCAGACACTAGCGCTAACCTTGCGGAAAATTTTGGTTGCCAAACTTAAAACAATTGATTTTTCCCAACATACGTAGAAGTAACCTTACCCCTTGCTTACGGCATTTTTTAAAAGTTATTAATGAAATAAATCATCGGTAGTTGTCGATGCAAGTCCCTGCTTCTGCCGGGAAACGAAGTGAGGTGTGGTCAAGAGCGGGGGACGAGATGTGGACACGCCCCCCCCCGGNTCCCTATGTAATTCCCACTCATTTCTGGCGAAATGGCCGCGCAGCCCGGCAGGAGGGCTACTGCTTCTCGGTAAGGGACCTGCCACCACGGGCCGACTACCGTCAAACTCGACAACTTTGTGCCACTTTTTTGATATTTGCAAGCATAATCAACCCATTTTTTTTATTAAGATTACGTGTTGGGAATTTTATCCAGCATAACTACACATCTCAAAAAATGTAATCATGTGGCCAAAACAAATCCAGGTAGCAAGGGAGGGAGGGGGGATGGTTTTCGTGTGGCCCATTGTTGTATACACGAGTAAGTCAGCTATGGGCCACGTCTTCATGTCCCATTAAAATACGTGTCAAACGTGCCCTGGCCCTATGTTGTCACGCTTCAATTATTCACGAGTCAAAACTGTACACATTTAGGTTTTTTACATTTTCCCTCAATGTTTAATACATTTTTTTATGTTTTTATATCAAATAAGTAGAAATTTAAATTGAAAATCAATATTTTATTTAAACGCTAGTTAGCTATATAGCTCTCTCGTTCTGAAAGCAGCTGTGGCTCATTGTTGGGCCGCTGGCCCAAGGTTGTCGAATCTTACGGTACTTCTAGTTTTTCCAGAATGAGCGCAAGTCCCTAACCCATGCCTTTCACAGGGGAGAAGGGGGTAGGGTTGAATGCAGCAAGCCTTATTGTCTCGGGCCTCATTTCATAGACGGCATCAAATCTAGACTATGGACTTCGCATTTCAAAACGAACAACAGAAGTGGAGAGACTTTGGGCGACTCTTAACACCAAGGTCTCGACAACCGACGAGGGTGAAGTGAGGTGAATAGGGAGCAGCGCTGGAAATTAAGGGCGAGGGGAAATCGGGAGATCACCGAGAAAACCCGCCGACCAACGGGCATCGTCCGGCACGATCCCCACGTGCGAAAATCCGTGGAGCGAACCTGTCGGGAATCGAACCCGGTTCGCCTGGGTGATGGTCGTGTGGTCTGACCACTAAACCACCGCGGGGCCCATGTGAGAATTTTGTAAATATGTAAAGTACTTTCCACAGCTAAGCTATGGCCGTGATGTCGTGCCTTTTGGCGTCAGCCGTGTGCGTGACAAGAGAGAGAGAGGAGTTGTCTCGATTTCATACAGAGAGAGAGAGAGAGAGAGAGAGTGGAGCAGTACTTTCGACAGATTGTGCGAAAGAGAGTTCTTTAAAACGAGACACGGTCTGAGTCACAATATTCTCGGTCGATCGCCCAGCTAGGCAGAGTAGAGGGCGACGAGACTTCAGCCGGCGAGAGGCCAGCGCGAAGGGTTGAAGTCCAGACTTATGGCGAAGGGGGTCAAAGGGCGGGTGGTTCCTTGAAGAGCAGCCCCTCTGGCCGGCAAGGCGCGCGGTGACGTCACATGGCGTGACGCCTTCTCCAGGGTTCGTGACCCCGCCCCCCTCCCTCTACACCAGGCCGAGCACGCATCGCTGATCTCCACGCGACACCCCGTCCTTTGTAGGCCACTCCACTACATGCATATATATATTTTTTTTGCTTAGCGTCTCTCGCCTGCTCTTAACAACAGCCCTCGCGACAATCTGGCACGCCTAGGTTTTTTTCCCCCGCCCTTAAATTGCCACTTGCCGCCCACGAAGGTCAGTCGGCTGGATCACGTCCTTCCTCCCACACACGTGCGTGACGCGAGGTAACTGGGTTACTGTGCGTTGCAGAAAGGGGAAGCCCTCTGTGCCGCTTGCTCGGTGATGCTTATAGAAGCACAAGTATGAGGTTCCTGCGTGGAGTTTAGAGAAGAGATTTGGGCGGCTCTTATGGCGCCCACCGCGTGGCGCCCGAAACGCATTCCAGAGTCTTTCAAACCCACATTGTTTTTACGAAACTATAAAACATGCGTTCAATGTGCTGAGCTACGAAAAGAACACACACTTCAGACTTTGCCTGTTGATTGCTTTTAAGGTATCATGCACGTCATAAACACAATTTCGAAGCGCTGTATCTCAAAAATATACGCGTTATACACACAGATGTACTCGAGAGACACGCATTAAACCTTCCTACAGACTTTTCACCAATAAAATTATAAAGTCACCGCTTGAAGTCTTATAGGTAGACACAGCACGACGAGAACAATGCACGCCAGTTCAGAGCCTTGCGCTTAGAGGCGATGTCACACTTGATGTGCGTGCCAGTGAAATATTATAATTAATAAATAATATATAAGTAAAAGTCAAATTTAACTAAAAATAAAATGCTTTAATTTTAACAGATATGCATAACGCTTCTGATACGTGAGATATTTAAGAATCAGCCAAAAAGTCATACGTAAGATGATTTATAGAAGGTTTAATTCAACAAGTGCGAATATACTGTGAATGGTCTACGCCAAACAAATTACGTGATTGCAACACTTGGAATCAGAAATCAATGCTTGACCGAACGGGTTGGATCTCACAGTTCCGCGTGATTGGCGTTTGTGTAAAGTTATTGCATTTAAGAGGCTACCTTATTGCTGTATATGGCGGAAATAAACAAACTGAGAAGAAATGATGTTAAGGGAGGCTTTCAAAACAGTTCAAATAATCGCAAAAAAAAAACTCTGTATTTCTGTGTCCCGTGTGAATGGGGCCATACGGTTAGTTTACTATGACTATTGTTTACGTAAGAGACGTATGCATAGAACATTTACAAATATGTGNAATATTGTTTACGTAAGAGACGTATGCATAGAACATTTACAAATATGTGTGCTTCATAGTGAATGTACTAGACTTATGTTCAACGAAGCACACGCGCCTAAAAATTAATTTGATTTTTGTGAAGTAGTGACTTTCTGCAAAGAACATTTTATTTGATTTGCATACGTGGTATTTACTGCACATGATTTGTCAAAAATATAACACAAAACANTTCAAATAATCGCAAAAAAAAAACTCTGTATTTCTGTGTCCCGTGTGAATGGGGCCATACGGTTAGTTTACTATGACTATTGTTTACGTAAGAGACGTATGCATAGAACATTTACAAATATGTGTGCTTCATAGTGAATGTACTAGACTTATGTTCAACGAAGCACACGCGCCTAAAAATTAATTTGATTTTTGTGAAGTAGTGACTTATTGCAAAGAACATTTTATTTGATTTGCATACGTGGTATTTACTGCACATGATTTGTCAAAAATATAACACAAAACANTTGCAAAGAACATTTTATTTGATTTGCATACGTGGTATTTACTGCACATGATTTGTCAAAAATATAACACAAAACACGATAATACAGAATAAAATTAAAATACAATTAATTACTACTTACTCTTCAGACTTATATTTTAAATACGTGAAGAAAAAAACCACAAGTTTTCTTTAAAAACTTACACTTCTATTGAATGCAACAAATTACTTCTTGTTAATTTTTTTTTCTTTAAATTCTATTTGCTGAATGACTTACGCACACGACACGAAATACAATATATAGCAATTTCCTACACGTTTACACTTCGATAATGTTCATACACGACATGCACACGACGACCATGGATCATTTCGTAAACCATCTTTCTTACGTACATGTTCGTTACATACACGTTTTTAATCGTAAACCGTCGTTTAGTTGCGCCTATAATGCATGGACAACATTTGTATGAGAATATACAGTATATAAGAGGCTGTGGGGGGGGACACGTCTGTCCTCCTAGAGCTGTGAGCAGAGAGGATACGGGAATTAAGTAATTGGGGGAAACGTAGAACATCCTGATGATACCAACCGGCCAACAGCAACGTCCGCCATGTTTACCACGCGCCTGGGATGAGCAGGGATATGCAGCCCGAATCTTGGGGTGGGAGGTTGTTGAGCCAGAATCGCAGACACCGAGGTTCCTGATACAATTTGATTAGGAGGCAAGGAGCATGGGAATACAACATTAGTGATGGAGCTATCTAGTGTGTTCATTGTCATGTAGGCTGCAATCAACAGCCTAAAGTTTACACCATCCTAGAACTATAGGTCTAATGAGTAGACAGTTTTAACACAAACCTGGTTAGCACGGGGGGGAGCCGCGGTGNTTAGCACGGGGGGGAGCCTCGGTGATGTAGCGGGTAGAGCGTTACATCCCACCGAACCGGACTCGATTCCCGGTGGGGTTACTTTCGGGTTTTTTTGCACGCGTGAATCGTGACGTACAATGCCGCCGGTCGACGGGTTTTCTCGGGGAGATCTCACGTTTCCCCTGCGCGTGCATTCCGGCGCTGCTCCATCGTCGCCTCGCTTCGCCCTCGTCGGCTCTCAAGACCCCAAGTCCCACCGCTCGCCTGCTGGCGAGGTAGAGTGCGGCGGAGCGGCCGCGGGAGAGGAGGGCACCGCATGGCGGCGTGACGGTTGTTTTTGAGGCCACTTCCTCCCCCAGCGGAGCTCTCGACTCTCGTTAACCCCAATACGACGATACCGCCCCTGGGTCGAGCCTTGACTTGGTAACCCACATCGGGCACCGCGCCGTCTACGTCAGTCGTCATTCTGCGAGGGTGGCGAGTACCCCACCCTCCCACTGCCCACCCGCAGTCTCTGATGTCACCAGCCCGTGGAGGTTAAGCTACTCGCCCCTGACCTCGGCCAAGAGGCTCCCACTCCCGGATACTCACTTGTAGGTAACGCGGCGGACGTTGCCCTTCTCGCTGCTCCGTCCACACTTCACTTCACCCCGATCACCACGGGGTTACCGGCTCGTCAGTTACTCACAAATAAATACCTGTAATCCATTGCCTTGGCTGCAACAGAGGCTGAGCTTGTTAACATGAATATAATGTTACGGTAGCAATATTTCTTGTGATTTTTTGATTTAAATGAATGCAGAAGAAAGATCCTGTCAATTTCAACCACATATTTCAATAATACGGTTTATTTATTTCGCAGCAGCCAGATAGAGAACAAAAGGGAAGAGAGTGGAGATATTTCGGCGGCTCACATAAAGGTCTTGAGAGCCCACGAGAGTGAAGTGATGCTAGTATGAAGAAGCTCCGGAATGCAAGGGGTGGGGAACGGGAGATACCCGAGAAAACCCGTCGTCTGGCGCGATTACCACGTGAGAAAACCCGGGGAGCGACCCCGCCGGGGATCACATCCCTCCCACCAAGGGAGGCGAGTAGTCTGACCACTACACCACCGCGGCCCCGAGAAACGTGTAATTGTAGGGGAACATAAATGTATTACTAGGGCNGAGTAGTCTGACCACTACACCACCGCGGCCCCGAGAAACGTGTAATTGTAGGGGAACATAAATGTATTACTAGGGCCAAATTTTTTACGTGAAAAGATTCCACTATTATTTGCACTCCAAAACACGATAATTCAGAACCATCATCGCTGTGGATGGTTTCAACTCGTCCGTCGTAAGTGTCTGTCAGCCATTCACGGACGTTCTGTGTCGGTGTAAGTTAGTTCCTATTGGCCCAGTCGAGTAGAAGATGTCTTCTCACACAGATACGCAGCCAATAGCCGCGAAGGAAATTTTGCAAGCTTGCACGTAAGACGTTCAAGTTTTGTTTGAGCATGAATCTTTAGCGCTAAAACTGGTGGCCGTACGTATTTATTACTCACATGCAATCTTCGTACTGTAATGAGTATAAAGCAGAAAACCGCGAACTTGCCTCGCTATAAACGTAAGCATTACATACTCGTAATACAACTGCAAGACATTGGAATTTTTTGTCTCAATTCGTTGCCAACTTAACGGGGCGCCTCCGTGCCAGTATGCACGAAAGATTCTATTAAGTAACTGGTTGTGAACAGTTTACGCCTTGGAAGTGAGGCTAAAATTTTATTTTATTGACGGTGCTACATAAAGTATTTAAAATGCAGCAGTGACGGTGTGTGAATAAAATTNGAGTAGTCTGACCACTACACCACCGCGGCCCCGAGAAACGTGTAATTGTAGGGGAACATAAATGTATTACTAGGGCACGATAATTCAGAACCATCATCGCTGTGGATGGTTTCAACTCGTCCGTCGTAAGTGTCTGTCAGCCATTCACGGACGTTCAGTGTCGGTGTAAGTTAGTTCCTATTGGCCCAGTCGAGTAGAAGATGTCTTCTCACACAGATACGCAGCCAATAGCCGCGAAGGAAATTTTGCAAGCTTGCACGTAAGAAGTTCAAGTTTTGTTTGAGCATGAATCTTTAGCGCTAAAACTGGTGGCCGTACGTATTTATTACTCACATGCAATCTTCGTACTGTAATGAGTATAAAGCAGAAAACCGCGAACTTGCCTCGCTATAAACGTAAACATTACATACTCGTAATACAACTGCAAGACATTGGAATTTTTTGTCTCAATTCGTTGCCAACTTAACGGGGCGCCTCCGTGCCAGTATGCACGAAAGATTCTATTAAGTAACTGGTTGTGAACAGTTTACGCCTTGGAAGTGCGGCTAAAATTTTATTTTATTGACGGTGCTACATAAAGTATTTAAAATGCAGCAGTGACGGTGTGTGAATAAAATTTACTTAAACAAATATACGCAAACCACTGGATAATTTGTCGCTGTTATAAAACAAAATTCGTAAAGATAATCGAGGTCGCTACGCTTCTTTCGCACGAAATTTTGTGATACGGGTGCATAATTGCGTTGACAACGTATAAACGAAACTGCATGTCATAATTAACGTAAAAAAACGTTTTTGCGTTACGCTGAAACCAGCTGTTTTCGAGAAACGCACACATGACAATAACTGGTAAGTACGCAACACGCATGGTAGTCTGCACGAATAGTTGCCGTACTTTCAGGGGCTGAAGGCTAAAAGCAGTACAAACTCGTCGAAGTCTCTTTAAGAAACCCTTTGATTTAAAACAAATATATTAAAATTGCTTATGAAAAATGCTTCTCTGTATTCCGTTTTCGTAGAAGACACGAGAGTGCTGAACAAATTACGACTGCCATCAAATACTTTTAGAACTGGAAAACAGAGTCCGCCACAGTATTTCGAGCAGTAAATATTGATTTTCGACATGAGATTATTTTTAAATGCACGACTATATTAATATATATACCAAAGCCAACAAAAACGTCCTCCTTGTTAACACACTCACAGGTACGAAATGAGTATAGTGTGACCCNTATATATATATATATATACCAAAGCCAACAAAAACGTCCTCCTTGTTAACACACTCACAGGTACGAAATGAGTATAGTGTGACCCCTGGAAGTTTTGTGAATTTATATTAACGTATGAGGTGTATCGTAGAATTCTTCGGCTATCTTATCCAGTATCCTCCAGCCAGACTCCAGCGATACTGCTGCAGGAGGCAACACGTTCCAGTCTGTGGATGTACTGATCCTTATTAAGCCCACCGTAGTCTTTGTAAACGATAGTAGGAGTCACCGTGCAGAAAAAAAAGCTAAAGTTTTTCAATATAAATTAACTCAAAATCTAAAAAATGTAAAGTTTGTAACGTAAAAACTGCGAAGTTTGGTAAAAAAAGCTGAAATATGGCCTACGAAATCAAATTTTTAAGTACAAAAATGAACGAGTTATATCTAGGGCCCGTGACTTTTCGCGTAAAAATCGGAGCACACAGTAGACTTCAATACTATCTACACACCTCAGCTGTTGTTATACCTCCATTGGCTGCTGGTGCCGTGTCCCGTCTTTGACCAAGCCACTCAGGACTAAGTAACTCCGACACTGAACCTTCGTGATTCGTGCGCAAACGGTTAACACGGGCCAAAACATTTTTTTAGCCAATCAAAGAAGCTGGACGACCCTACAGTGCTTTGGACTGTATTGTGTCTCGAAATATTTTCACGAAATATCACTGTTCCTACTTATATCTAAATGAGCGTAGAGATACTTTTTGGATGCGGTGATGTAGTTGATACTACGATCGTGCAGTATTTACCTTTCCAGATTCCATTGCAAATAAGTAGGACAGCGTAATGTACAAGTGCCGCGTCTTTCTTTCTTCCTTACTCTGTAGGTCTGACAAGCGTAGAGGAGTTCCCCTTTCAACCATAAGTACATTGTTCAAGCTCTACACATCTCTTGTGTGTGTGTGTGCGTGTGACGATTATACATTAGAACAAACTTTGTGTGATGTTGACATCCCTTACTTCACCAGTGTTGCACGTCATGATAGCTCTTCACAAGCCCAGACACGTTTTAGAGGGAAATTAACTAGGGGGTAAGTGACTTATGGCAGCGGAATTCTCGACATTCAGTGGGAATCACATATAAATCAGTTATCAGACGCTGATCACCAGTTGCTCAATTTTCACTATTTTCACTGATTTGGCTCAATTCTCATTGCTTGAGATTTAGAGTGTATGGCCAGAGAGGTGATGGTGGTGGAACAACTAATCTAAAGAACTCGAGATAAATATTAGCTCAGAAACAACTAAACTATAAAATAAATTATCTGTTTCTTTGTAGCTACTTTCTGTCAACATAAAGCGTCCAAGCAGCTCTGAAAGAACTGCTAACAAAATATTGGTTTATTATAGAGCCAAAAACATATTTATTTGCCCCAGAAAAATATTTTGTTGAGCAAACAAAACGTGAAAATCGACCAAATAAATATTTTTCATCTGACAAAATACGCATTGGAATAAACCAAACATATAAATTAGGCTCACAGCAAAATGTTTTGTTGAATCAACAGTATACTTATATACAGTATATTTGTTTGACGACTCAAGTGATTGCCATCGTTCGAAAATACACCTCGAGTGTTTACTTGCATTTTTTGTGACAATTATGATAGTATGGGTGTATTAGTGAATCTATTGATGGTTAATAATGGTACAAAAACCTAACAAATCAAGTATAACACGAAACAAAAAAGTAAAGTTATAAAACTTGAAATAGTTGTTTTCCCACATTGTTCAGAATTTTAAACTTATAAATATTAAAAAAAAACGTCCATCTCAGAATAACTTCCGTCAAAGCTCACGTGCAACATGAGTGCTACCTGGCGGCGATAATTTTAAGTTGCCTAACTATTAGCGCTGAGTACCGCAACCTGAATGGAACAAACCTTGGGATGAAGTAAGTATTAAGCACACTGCCGACAACTTACAAACGATAACAGAGGGTTCTTCAGGGATGAGATGGGATCTAGCGGGCAAGAAGGGAAAGCCCAGGGCGCCGGAGGGCACCTGGAAACGAAAGTATCTCAGCCGCAGCCCGCGGTTCGTGCGGGGCGCCACCTCCGCCTCGGATGTAGGCCACTTCCGGTCACGTGACTGGCCGCCTGCACCCCCTTCCTCCCAGCGCGGGGCGATGCGGTGTTGCCAGCTCCGCGTTAAAACCCAGTGAGATGACGCTTAAACATTTGTTGTTAAGAAGGCTACAAATATAAGTGTTTTGAGATCACTTAATTCCTACGGTCCATCCGCAGTATCTTCACTCTTTTTGAAGCAAACCTTTTTGACAAATCACCCCATGTATAATGTGTTTGGTTGTTTCCTAACTAGGCCATGTAACACAAGCGTTTTATTCTTCTGATAACATAAAAGTATTTTTTTTTTGTTAAATTGGGCTTTTACATAAATTCCAACTACAAATAACAATTTTTCGTTTATAATTTATATGGATAGAAACTGAGAGAAAAATTGCGTGTTGATAATGCCTAATAAGGAATAGTTCTCATGTAAAATATTATGCAACACAGTACGCACAAATGCAGTACTCTGTCTGTCTGGTGTGATCTTCTAGACTTCAGGCATGAGACGGAGGAATACGCTGAAAGTAGAACACAAGTAGGGCTTCAGAAAAGTTGGATGTAACCGTGAATTGTCTATAACGATTATTGTGAAATACCAGATCCCATATGAAATAAAAAATATTAAATATCTTAAAAGTTACCAGTGCAAAATACAGTATTGTCCAGTTGTTTAAGCATTTTTGTAGTTACTGTCGGAAATTAAATCTTTAGCCCCGAAGTTCATATACAGTATTTAAGCGGACGTATTGACCTATGAAAGTTGGCAGCAAATTAAAACCCAGCTCCATATCTTAACGTTGGTTTAAAAAAAAGTTGCTTTGAAATGTGCGGGTACCCGAATTCATTTAATTTAGTTTCCTTTAAATAACATCGAGAATTATCACATTAGTTACGTATTTAAGTTCCTAACAGTTTCGTATATACAGATGATCGGCACATGAAAACAGTCTTTCGGGTCCGCGGGATGGTTGATCGAACACACACGTGGTTAAAGGAAAACTCACGAGTTTTTAAAACTGTTCCGTTAACCACGAACAGCGTGTATAATTCGCGCACTGACTTTCCTGTAGACATCTGACTCCTCAGCTGCAGATAGATCAGCTCACAACTCAAGTCATTCATTAGTGACATTTATTTAGTAATGTTTATTCAGTTCGCCTGTCTTTGTAAAAAATTTACGTCTGTAGCGCACTGGTTTTTTTCTTTTTCAAAACCTAGTGTGGCTGTTATGACAAGCCTTTAGCACACTTCCTTTCTAAACTTAGTAATGTAAGGGGTTTTTTCAAAATACGTACAACCCTCAGGTGAGCTAGTTGCTTTGTGTTGGAAATACGAGGTTTTATATTCAACATAAACATTTTCAACAGCTCTTCTGCCTACAACCGCACTTTCAACACGACTGGGGGGTGTACGAACATTAAGAGGGGTTGCTTATGGGAAGCGTTATCCTACAACACTTCAACGCATGCGCGAACTGAAACATCTGAAACGCGACTAACAGATTCGAAGCGGACTGCAGTGGAAGTTGATATAGACGTAGGTTGTTCGCGGTGAATTGAGCACTTTCGAGGCTCCAGTTACTTTTTCCCCCGTAGCCATGGTTTATCCTTCCACCACCTTTTAAAAGAAACATAGCCATGTAAGTAGTAAATACGGTGCTTGTATTTCACCGGACTCGAAGTTCAACGTCCAAGGCTATTTATTACTTATTCCTAGGGCCAGTGACTTTTCGCGTAAAAATCGGAGCACACAGTAGACTTCAATATTATATACACACCTCAGCTGTTGTTATACCTCCATTGACTGCTGGTGCCGTGTCCGTCTTTGACCAAGCCACTCAGGACAAAGTAACTCCGACACCGAACCTTCGTGATTCGTGCGCAAACGGTTAACACGGACCAGAAAATTTTGCAGACAATAAAGTAAGCTGGACGACCATACAGTGCTTTGAACTGTATCTTGTCTCGAAATATTTTCACGAAATATCACTGCCCCTACTTATTCCAAATGAGAGAGCTTAAAAAAGTGCTCACTTTACCGCGAATAGCGTATAACTGCACGCCAGTTCAGCGCGCTGCTAGTAAGGGCGGCGGGCAATGAGGCGCTCATGCATGCCGCGACCTTATGCTCCTGTGCCCTCAAATGTTACCGCGGTGTGGGTCGGACCCTCCCCTTGCTTGCGCCACTGCAGTTAGTGTTCTGCCACAGCGGGAAGAACACAGCAGAGGCCGGCGAGTCCGCTATCCTCCTCTTAACCGTGCGTTAACAAGACAACATACTAAAATATCTTCTGTGAAATATATATATTTTTTTTTTCACGAATACGCGTATTCTGGTAAATAAATATTCAGGGAATACGACTTTCCGTCAGAACAAGTAAAAACGAATTATTCAAGCCCGTATTTTTTTTTTTACTTTTCTCGTGCTAGGTTTATTAAAAAAAAAAAATTTGTGAAAATGGGTTTAAAAAAATGCATTTTTAGAGCTTACCTCTGCAGTTTTCTTAAGGGTTAGGAGAAGAGAACAACCACGCAAGTAAAGTTTCAAAATTAATTTCTCCATTAAAATGAAGTCCAAATTACAGAATATGTCCAAGGAACGAATTGTTTTTACATTCGTGTGTACCAAAAAAATTGGTGTCACCTTAAATGAAAACATGTTGAATCTAAACAGTTTTTTAAAAATTAACTTGAAACAAAAAGGAAGTGCATTAGGTCCTTTTTACAATATCCGATTCATATTTATGTAATACAATATATATATATTTCTGTACAAGTCTCAAAATTGAAACAAAATTAATGAGTTAGTCCACAGCTCAACGTAACTGTTATGGACATGTCATGGGAAAAATTTCTTGGAAATATGTTCCGCGTTATTTTAAACTTACGAAATAAAATTGGAAGTCAAAATAGATAGAAGTGAAATCATCACCGCAGATGAAACAAGTGTCAGATTTCAAAGAAGATGCAACACGACACTCCTGGGGCTTCGATAAATACGTAAGCTGAAAATAAACTTCGCGTCAAAATAATTCTTTAAAATTTGTGCCTGTCAAAAATCTTAGTTAAAATTTTCATATTCACGCTAAAAAAAAAATATCGTCACGAGTATTATTTTTTTTCTAAATGATTTAGTACTTTGGTCAAGTAACCATCTAAGTATGCGTGTATATGCCACTGTATATGGCTATACATGTTTTCTACACTTAGTGTAGCTGATTGACCACGGCTGCTCCTACTGCATCTGTGCCCGATGGGTATAAACAGGAAACATCCTTCTGAGCAGTATAATAGAGAGTGCACCTCAGGATTTGACTACAAACATTCAGACTTGCGTTAAGGCCACTTCAGGCTGTTAATTCTCACACCAGGCTGGTAGATGTGTGTGCACTCTCCCAAACGTTCGTCCATAAACGAGTAGATGTTCGAGCTTGGCCAGAGCTCTAATTGACAGCAGTCGAATGCTGTCGATAGAAAGAGATCACGCCCCTTTTCAGTCGCAGTGGGCGGATGTTCTCCACCTGAGGGTGGTTTATATGGCTATACAAATAGGTCTTGGACTATAGTTATCGTGGCAGCCTACTTACTGGACGCTGAAAGGGCGTGCGGGATTGGCCGATCTTATGGAGCCGCTGGTTATTCCGGTCTCACATGCTCGTGTTACTAGCGGTTATAAGTTCAGCTCCGCACGCCACTGCGGCAGGTATGTCTCCCTTCACGGACAAGTATCTGACACTCACCTGCTCTTATACAATTAGTCTTTCCTACAGTCACAACATCCTTACAATATTTCTGTGAACAATTTGTAATGACCTCTCCTTTTTTATGACTAATTCTTGTATCAAAGATGGTGGGGAACTTTCAGATTAAGTTAGGGAAGAAGTGCAACTTAAACACCTAACGTTAATTAAAAGACTATAAAAGAATCGAAACTACCGTATGTGTACTGTATATATCATATTTTCAGGGTACAATATATAGTCCATTCACGGTTACTCCCAACTTCTATGAAGCCGTGCTAAAGTTCTGCTTTCACGCTATTCCACCGCCTCGTGCAAACAAAGCTTAACCGAGTCTAGAAAATTACCCCAGGGAGACAACGCCACGCATTCAGTTTAATTACATTTTGCATGAGAGCTATATATTACTAGGCATTACCAACACACTTGTTATCCCTCTGGCTTTTATTAATTCAGTTTAATTACATTTTGCATGAGAGCTATATATTACTAGGCATTACCAACACGCTTGTTATCCCTCTGCCTTTTATTAATTTCGTTTAATTACAAATGAAATACAAGTGAAATACAAGTGGCATTTCAATTTAACAGAAAACCAGGTACATTAATGTTAACACAAGTATAAAACGCTCGTGATACCTGACATATCTTGGAAACAATTAAAAACACCCCATAAATGGGGTGATTTTTCAAAGTTTCAATTAAAAAAGTTGGAAGATACCGTGGATAGACTAAAGANACCAACACGCTTGTTATCCCTCTGCCTTTTATTAATTTCGTTTAATTACAAATGAAATACAAGTGAAATACAAGTGACATTTCAATTTAACAGAAAACCAGGTACATTAATGTTAACACAAGTATAAAACGCTCGTGATACCTGACATATCTTGGAAACAATCAAACACCCCATAAATGGGGTGATTTTTCAAAGTTTCAATTAAAAAAGTTGGAAGATACCGTGGATAGACTAAAGANCAAACACCCCATAAATGGGGTGATTTTTCAAAGTTTCAATTAAAAAAGTTGGAAGATACCGTGGATAGACTAAAGACTTTGGTAATTGAAGACAAGACTTTCAAGCGCACGAGAAACCATACACCTTCACTGGTATGTTTGGTCCTGGTATGTTTGGTACTGGTATGTTTGGTACTGGTATGTTTGGTACTGGTATGTTTGGTACTAGTATGATTGGTACTAGTATGTTTGGTCCTAGTATGTTTGGTACTAGTATGTTTGGTACTAGTATGTTTGGTACTGGTATGTTTGGTACTGGTATGTTTGGTACTGGTATGTTTGGTACTGGTATGTTTGGTACTGGTATGTTTGGTACTGGTATGTTTGGTACTGGTATGTTTGGTACTGGTATGTTTGGTACTGGTATGTTTGGTACTGGTATGTTTGGTACTGGTATGTTTGGTACTGGTATGTTTGGTACTGGTATGTTTGGTACTGGTATGTTTGGTACTGGTATGTTTGGTACTGGTATGTTTGGTACTGGTATGTTTGGTACTGGTATGTTTGGTACTGGTATGTTTGGTACTGGTATGTTTGGTACTGGTATGTTTGGTACTGGTATGTTTGGTACTGGTATGTTTGGTACTGGTATGTTTGGTACTGGTATGTTTGGTACTGGTATGTTTGGTACTGGTATGTTTGGTACTGGTATGTTTGGTACTGGTATGTTTGGTACTGGTATGTTTGGTACTGGTATGTTTGGTACTGGTATGTTTGGTACTGGTATGTTTGGTACTGGTATGTTTGGTACTGGTATGTTTGGTACTGGTATGTTTGGTACTGGTATGTTTGGTACTGGTATGTTTGGTACTGGTATGTTTGGTACTGGTATGTTTGGTACTGGTATGTTTGGTACTGGTATGTTTGGTCCTAGTATGTTTGGTACTAGTATGTTTGGTACTAGTATGTTTGGTACTGGTATGTTTGGTACTGGTATGTTTGGTACTGGTATGTTTGGTACTGGTATGTTTGGTACTGGTATGTTTGGTACTGGTATGTTTGGTACTGGTATGTTTGGTACTGGTATGTTTGGTACTGGTATGTTTGGTACTGGTATGTTTGGTACTGGTATGTTTGGTACTGGTATGTTTGGTACTGGTATGTTTGGTACTGGTATGTTTGGTACTGGTATGTTTGGTACTGGTATGTTTGGTACTGGTATGTTTGGTACTAGTATGTTTGGTACTGGCATGTTTGGTACTGGTATGTTTGGTACTGGTATGTTTGGTACTGGTATGTTTGGTCCTAGTATGTTTGGTACTAGTATGCTTGGTCCTAGTATGTTTGGTCCTAGTATGTTTGGTACTGGTATGTTTGGTACTGGTATGTTTGGTACTAGTATGTTTGGTACTAGTATGTTTGGTCCTAGTATGTTTGGTCCTAGTATGTTTGGTACTGGTATGTTTGGTACTGTTATGTTTGGTCCTAGTATGTTTGGTACTGGTATGTTTGGTACTGGTATGTTGGTATTGGCATGTTTGGTACTAGTATGTTTGGTACTAGTATGTTTGGTACTAGTATGTTTGGTCCTAGTATGTTTGGTACTGGTATGTTTGGTCCCGGTATGTTGATGGTACGTAGTGGGCAGCGGGGCGGAGTACAAGCTACCAGCCTTTGTTTCCGCTGTTTCGATGCGCGCGATGCAACAGTAAAGGGAGATAACGACTAACGTATCGCCTTTCTTTGCGCCTCAAACCGAGAAAGCGCATAGCGCCACTTTTGTCTATCTGCTACCTGTGATGAGTTGTGTTGGTTTCATGAGGACACAATGCTGGCAAAATTCTTTGCGATAGTATCGTTTGAACGACCCACTACCCATGAGCCGTTATAGTTGAAAAAACACGAACTGTAAAGAATGCTTAGTGAGGAAGTAATTTTTGCACCTTAAAATTTTACGTTTATTATGGGGAGGAATTTATTTGGACCTCCATTTCGCTAGACTGGGGGTTCCCAAGTCATAATATTGTGCTACGCCACAGCAAAACTTCGAACCATGCCGTCATCGATGGGATGTCAGTGGAAGACTGGGTAAATGACGTCGATGATGCCACCGAAGGGCGGACACTGCCCCTCTTTCACGGATCTCCGTAATAGTCCCTGGACGTTATTTGCATTCCTACCGCCCGTGCGAAGTTTCATTCCACATTGACGCGTCTTCCCGAGTGCAGACTTTTTTTTATGGCAGTGAGTGTATTCGGTGGTCAAGGACTCGCTGCATGCTGTGGGCGTTATGGCAACCAATCGGAAGACCGGCATAACCTCCTGGCGACAGCCTTCCCCTGATGGTAGGGGAGGTCCTTGGGAAGGGAGGGGGGAGGGGAGGGTGAACAAAGTGAATAACTGGCCAGATGAGTTTCTAGGGCAGCAAGTCATAGCCAGTGACGCACAGCAGGACCGCCGTTGTAAATACTTAACTGCGCCGCTGTAATTGCCCCTGACAGCACCGTGTTCTGACAGCGCCGAGAGGGTGGTAGTGGCTCTGCGACCTGGCCCGGCTTCTCTCCGTCCTCGCGACCTCCATGTTTGAGTTCAGTACGAGCGGCCAATATTTACCGCCGTTACTCACGCTGACATCGGACCTGTACGCTTCAAAATATGACTGACTCCAGGACGGACGTCTGCGTCCTGCCGAGGTTTATTACACTCGGGTAGTAAACACACGAGATTTATTATTAGGGGGACTTTGACGCAGGGGAAATTTCCTCCGCACAAAGTGCCCCTGCTTTCCCAAAGAGGTCGCTAAAATTGAGTGGAGAGGTTTGGACGGCTCCCGATATCGAGGTCTTGAGAGCCGATGAGCGTGAAGCGAGGTGAGTATGGAGCAGCGCCGGAATGAAAGGGCGAGGGGAGACGTGAGATCCCCGCCGACCGGCGCCATCGTCCTGGTAAAGAAACGCTAAATACAAATCACGGGAAAATAAACATGAAACGAATTGAAACGCGGCCTGAATTTCTTGTAGGCTTACTGTGACAAGTCGTTAAATCCTACCTTATGACTAAGCAGGTACTGTATATCTCACAAATGAATCACAAAGTAGTATTATCGATTAAAAAAATTATTTCCAGGCTTGAAGCGAACACAGGAATGATGAAGTTGGGTGGGGGAGGGTGGTAGGGGGGGTCCAGAACAGGAGAAATTTCCCTGTTCCCTTCTTTTTATAGTCCAGTCGTGCTTACTTCAATCTTATCTGTAGCGCTGCTAAAGTTCTACTTCCAGGATATTCCTCCGCCTCATGCAAGCATAGCTTAGGAAATTACACCAGGGGGTCAACCCACCGCGTTCGCGCGCACTTTTTTAAATTATATTTTCCCTAAGAACTATTCCTCGCAAGTCATTGCCAACACAACTGTTTTATCCCCGGTTTTATTCAAATTAATAATGAAATGAAGTATTAGAATTTAATGGTAAAACATAATTAAAAGTTAAATTTAACCAAACATAAGATAATTTGATTTTTACCTAAATATAAGATGCTTGTGGCACATGGATGACACATGTTTAAGAAACAACCAAACACGTCGTGCAAGGAGTGATTTTTCAAATGTTTGATTGAAAAAAATTGCGAATAAACAGCGACAATACATATATCTTCGTCTTGTATTTCCGTCACGAATCAACCGCCCCCCCCNNGGAGTTTGTCGGCGACTTTTCGTTACACGTTGTATATCGGTATATCGGATATTATTTTTTTTGCGTAACGTCGCTGGACGGGACGTAGCGAGCCGGCCAGCCAACCGCGTGGTGGGCAGTCGAAGACGGCAGGACCTGCTCTCTGGCGGCCGGCGGTCTAAGTAGGTTATGCAGTTTTATCGCTGCGTGCCGGGCCCGGGTGGAGGATTTGTTGGCCGCCCCCGGTCAGCGGACACGATAGCGATCAGGGCGCCCCGAGGCGGCGTGTCGCACGCCCGTCCCCCCCTTGCTATGGGGGGACAAGCCCGCAAGTCGCCCCACCCCCCGGAGCTACTCGTGGGTAGAGTGAGCGTGCTACCCGCGCAGCACGCTTCTCTCGTTACAGGCAGTTCGCGGTGTACTTAGAATTTCTGAAACATTCGTTTTTTTCTAAGAAACTATTAAAAGTGCGTCGGCCCACGGAAAGAACACGCACTTCAGACTAGAGCTGTTGAGTGCTTTGAAGACACGTCAGTCACGCACGTTAGAAACACAATTTCAGAGCACTCCAAAAAAAAACAAAAAAAAAACAGCTTTTTCAAAGCATTGTATCTCACATTATACGCGCTTCAGATACACACAAAAACTACTCAGGGGCCCTGCGTTGAACCTTCCTACAGACTTTCTACCAACAAAACAATAGCGCCACAGCTGAAAGTCCCATAGGTACACGCAGCACGACGAGAACACTGCACGTCAGTTCAGAGCCTTGCGCTTAGCGGCGATGACGCACTTGATGCGCGTGGCATTGTCGCCCTTATCGCTTCCTCGCTTTTCGGCCTCAAACGCGGGAAAAAAGGCGCTAGGTAGGCCGGGGAGCCTTCAGACCTACGTTTATACACTTCGTGTATTCTTCCTCCTTATTTAAAATTAACATTGCCATGGGTCCGATCCCTTTATTCGTGCATGTGTCGAGTGAAATTGCCAACATTATTAGAAACGCACATATATATTAAACATTTGCTAATTCTTACACTCATATGAATTAAAAAAACAGAAAGAAAAAAATTATTTCAGTATTCACAGATGTTTCCCTAACACATTTAATTCAACGTTTTAAGATATGGAACTACTTTCACTCCGTCGTTGCCAACTTTACTGGGCGCAGGCCAGTTAATATATGCATTTAGGAGTAGTGACATTTTTCAAAGGTTGACTTTAAAAGTGCTTAGTTATCCGTAAACAGCCTATGCGACTATCGACCCAAAGCACTCTTTGTATCGAAGCTCAATTACTCATTGACGCATATTTTCTGTTGTAAATTGAATGCGCCTTTTTAAAAGTAATAAGCAAATTCTGATGACTAGCAAACAATTTTGAGACTTTTACGGGCTCTGTAAATTCCTCGAAGACTGGAAGAATGAAACTGGCTGTCCACAGTATGGTGCAGTAAATACTCCTGGAAGATATTCGTCCGCAGTCTGTGAGAGATCCGTTAACATGGGTAGGTAGGCAGGTAGGTAGGTAGGCAGGTAGGTAGGCAGGTAGGTAGGTAGGTAGGCAGGTAGGTATGTAGGTAGGTATGTAGGTACGCAGGTAGGTAGGCAGGTAGGTAGGCAGGTAGGTATGTAGGTAGGCAGATAGGTAGGTAGGTATGTAGGTAGGTAGGTAGACAGGTAGGTAGGTATGCAGGTAGGTAGGTATGTATGTAGGTAGGCAGGTATGTATGTAGGTAGGAAGGTAGGTAGGTAGGCAGGTAGGTAGGTATGTCGGTATGCAGGTAGGTAGGTAGGCAGGTAGGTATGTTGGTAGGTAGGTATGTTGGTAGGTAGGTATGTTGGTAGGTAGGTATGTTGGTAGGTAGGTATGTTGGTAGGTAGGTATGTTGGTAGGTAGGTAGGTAGGTAGGCAGGTAGGTAGGTATGTCGGTATGCAGGTAGGTAGGTAGGAAGGTAGGTAGGCAGGTAGGTATGCAGGTAGGTAGGTAGGTAGGTGGGTAGGTAGGCATGTAGGTATGCATGTAGGTTTGTAGGTAGGCAGGTATGTATGCTTGTAGGTAGGTAGGCAGGTAGGTATATTGGTAGGTAGGTAGGCAGGTAGGTATGTTGGCAGGTAGGTATGTTGGCAGGTAGGTATGTTGGCAGGTAGGTATGTTGGTAGGTAGGTAGGCAGGNTAGGTATGTTGGCAGGTAGGTATGTTGGCAGGTAGGTATGTTGGCAGGTAGGTATGTTGGTAGGTAGGTAGGCAGGTAGGTAGGCAGGTAGGTAGGTAGGCAGGTAGGTAGGCAGGTAGGTAGGTAGGCAGGTAGGTAGGCAGGTAGGTAGGTAGGCAGGTAGGTATGTAGGTAGGCAGGTAGGTATGTTGGTAGGTAGTCAGGTAGGTAGGCAGGTAGGTTGCCATGTAGTTAGGTATGCAGGTAGGTAGGTAAGTAGGCAGGTAGGTATGTTGGTAGGTAGGTAGGCAGGCAGGTAGGTTTGTAGGTAGGTATGTAAGTAGGCAGGTAGGTATGTTGGTAGGTAGGTAGGCAGGTAGGTAGGCAGGTAGGTATGTAGGTAGGCAGGCAGGTATGTTGGTAGGTAGTCAGGTAGGTAGGCAGGTAGGTTGCCATGTAGGTAGGTATGCAGGTAGGTAGGTAGGTAAGTAGGCAGGTAGGTATGTTGGTAGGTAGGCAGGCAGGTAGGTTTGTAGGTAGGTAGGTATGTTGGTAGGTAGGTATGTTGGTAGGTAGGTAGGCAGGTAGGTATGTAGGTAGGCAGGTAGGTATGTTGGTAGGTAGTCAGGTAGGTAGTCAGGTAGGTAGGCAGGTAGGTTGCCATGTATGTAGGTATGCAGGTGGGTGTGTAGGTAAGTAGGCTGGTAGGTGGGTAGGTAGGCAGGCAGGTAGGTAGGTAGGCAGGTAGGTAGGCAGGTAGGTAGGCAGGTAGGTATGTAGGTAGGCAGGTAGGTATGAAGGTAGGTAGGTAGGTAGGCAGGTAGGTTGGCAGGTAGGTAGGCAGGTAGGTTGGCAGGTAGGTAGATAGGTATGTAGGTATGCAGGTAGGTAGGTAGGTAGGTAGGCAAGCAGGTAGGTAGGTAGTTGGGCATAACGTCTCGTCGACAGCGAAGTCATTAGAGACGAACCTAGTTTGTCAGGGAAGAGGAATTGGGAGAAGGTTAGGAAGGAATCAGCCATGGCCTTAGTTAAGGAACCACCCCAGCATTCGCCTGGAGTGATTTCGGGAAACTATGGATTCGATCCCCGGTCCTCTTGAACGTGCCACCTCGCTCGGTATCGACTTGGGCGAAGTGAGCATTTCGTCATGGAAAACAATGCCGCAAGTACAGGAGTATTTTTTATCAATTTGGCAGTAATTTATTCGAAGTATTCTGACCATTATGTAAGTCAACTTTTCATGAACAGCAATAAATACGTAGGAAACAATTGAATGCCAGAATATAGTTTCTGTAATTTAAACAATTCGGCGAGATGACTTAAAAATATGTTTTTCTACAGTTGAACCGTTTTAACTTTCTCTAGTCTCCCTTTTATGACAAATTTCATGTTATAAAGTATTCATTATTACGAACCAATTTTTTTAATGTAATGAATAATACAAGAAGTGAATACTTCGTACTTACCGTCTTTCCACCAAGCTCACATTTTTTATCTATTTATTCATACGATTGTAGCCAGAATGAATATTTCAAATTCATGAGGACATGCAAAACATGTGGAAAGCAATTTACTCTTTCGCAGGGAAAGGGCTTCAAATGAAATAGCAGAATTTTTATCGCACGCGTGATTTACGAGCACGGAACATTTCTTTTCCACATTTTCGTATCGCTCTTTGCGTAATGTGAATTTGGAAACGTCAATTATTTTTTTTTTTTCGTATTTCGTCATCGAAATTCAGGCAGCTACTAGGCACAATGAGACCGGTATTTCCAAAATTTTTAAAAGCGTTTTGGTGCAGTTTATGTCATATCCAGGGCTTACCTTAATTCCATAACGTTATGGTATCCAATCCCTTAGGCAAGCTATATAGTATACCCCTTAATAATAGCGAATACGTTATAGTAATTTATCTTTTACCTAAATCCCACGCATGCGCAGAATGCATAGCATTTTGCTGATAGTACGACCATATACACTCGCAGTATGGCGCGTCCAGATCGTTATTACTCACGGTGTATGTATAAAAAAAAAATTAAGAAGCTACCACGATTTAATAATATATCAATAAAAAGTAAATATAAAAAACCGCTACGCAGTATATATAGCACACTTTCAATGCTCACATAATTTAAGCAGAGTAAGAAATTTAATACTTGCGTTACACGTTCTATAAACTTTGATAACATGTAATAGGTTTAATCACATGAAGCTAGTTCTGTGATATAATTTGTATGTCGTGTGATGGTAATTGTTAAATTTAAAATACTGTACAGCACATTGTCATGGTTTTTAACATGTTAATTTGTACGTTTAATATCTTTTACATTATTACTGCATTTTTATTCGGCCTACTACATGCCCTGTAGTTTCGTTGCTAAACAATAACGGGCTTCCAAAGTGAAATAAACAAATAAATGAAAAAAAATTGGTTGTCTGTAAAGTCGGTTTACTGACGATAGTTGAACGTGACAACGTCTTAAGAAAATACTGATGGAATGGTAGCATTTTTCAAAAGAAAATTTTAATTTCATTTGTTTAATAGATTTGTATGTATATAGAGAAGGAGGTAATTGGAAATCACAATGAAATTGATCAAGTGAGATTTATTTGTACGCATAAATACAATTATGTCAATTTTTTTTTTACAATTTAATAGTTTTTACAAGTATAAATGTGCGTTGAGCAATTGTTTTACAACTTTTAAACATGTGTAATATTTAATTTCTTACAATCTGTGTTTTTCGCTCGTTCCGCGCTCTCGCTTGCACTTCAAGCCTTACATGGAACGCCTCAGAGCGAGGTAACGCCGCATGAGTCATGTTTTTTCGTGCGTGCAGCCGGCTCTATCGAATTATAAGACGTTGTCACGTCAAAAAAAGAATTTAAAAAAAGGAAATGAATTGCCCATTGTTTTTAAATTTCCTGATAAGTTGGTATACACGTAATTAGAAACTGAATGTTCTGTGGCACTGGCTTTAGAGCCCTCATAAATAGTCGAGTATCGCTAAGCCCGACATATTCATAAGCACAACTGTCTGTTGCTGGGGTGTATAACACTATTCCAGAGTCAAGACATCTTAGTATAACTAACAAATTTTACTAAAAACTTTTAAATTTTTCATTTTGAAATATGATTGAGTTTCCTGAAACATCAAATCGTATAAGCTTAAATTGTGTTTTTCATGAAATACATGTTTCATAACCTATAGATAGAGAATAAATACAACAAAAAAACTAAATTTACCAACTTATTTTATTAGACAAAATTAATAATATAATAAATAACAATTATAATATACAAAATTGTGCATAACATACATCATCAACAAATAATTTATGAATAAATAGTATCGCCATAAAATAGGAACATACAAAATGTGTGGAAAACCATACTGTTTATGCTACGCTGAAATATTATAAAGCGTGACTTATGTCGCAACCAAACAATATCGCCCCACGTAAAAATAAAATTTGAATTTTACAATCACATTATCTCAGGCTCATCAGTATTAGACAAAACTAAAGTTTTAAAATGTTTTTGTGAATGGGCTAATGTTAGTGTTGAATTTGTATGAAGTGTTTGAAGCATTCATTGAATGTACTTTTTGAGATTGCGTAGTTGCTTATAAAATAAACTCAATGGGAGGCTGAAGTAAACAGAATTCGTTTTGACTGCAAGAATGGTCGAGTATAATGTTCAAGCTGTCATGAAAAGACATTTAGCTGAAGTCTATAGGCCAATTGTTACGGTAAACATGATGTGATTTGTGGATTTCCCGTGGATGCATTTTAGGTAAAAAGGAGAGAAAAGACGTAAGGACCACTTGGAGCATAAGTACCGGTTCAGTGATTGGCTACATGGTGGTCTCGTAATGTGCCTCTTGTCTTGCTGGACATACTGTGACGTAGAAGTCTCCGAGCAGGTCCTGCCGGCATCTAGAAAGTTCGCCTCCAGCCACCGGATGACGTTCTGCTAGAAAGTGAGGCCATCCCCTGGATCGCTGAGTTAGAGATCCAAACGATAGTTCCTCACGTGTCCATGGCTGTTCTGTGCGTCGGGCGTGACTGGGCGACATGGCCGAGAGACTGTACGGCTGGTCCAGATGTGTACAGACGGCTGTGTGATTCGCTCGTATGTGTTGGGACCGCTGGTTGTACAGTTGGTTCAGACGTGGCAAGAAACTGTACAGTTAGTCCAGGCGTGGGTCGATGTCTGTACAGTTGGTCCAGATACGGCTAAACGGCTGTACGGTTGGGCCCGATGTGGTTAGACGACTCTACAGTTGGCCCAGAAGTGGGTATGTGTTTGCACAGTTGGGGCACACATGGCTAGATGGCTGGACAGTTGGGCCAAGTGCAGCTAGCTGGTTGTACGATGAGTCCAGACGTGGCACGAGGCTGTACGGTTGGGCCAGATGTGGTTAGACGACTCTACAGTTGGCCCATACGTGGGTACATGTTTGTACAGTTGGGGCACACGTGGCTAGATGGCTGTACAGTTGGGCCAAGTGTAGCTAGCTGGTTGTACAATGAGTCCAGACATGGCACGCGACTGTACAGTTGGGGAACACATGGCTAGATGGCTGGACAGTTGGGCCAGACGTGGGTACATGTTTGTACAGTTGGGGAGCACATGGCTTGATGGCTGGACAGTTGGGCCAAATGTAACTGGCTGGTTGAACAATGAGTCCAGACGTGGCACGACGCTGCACAGCTGAGCCAGAGAGTGTAGATGACTGCACAGTTGGGCCGGACGACGTGGGGCGACTCTGCGAGAGCACGACAGCTCACAGCGTGACAGGGAATTCGTCGCTGCTGGGTTGGCTCGTCTTGGGCCGGTATCGGTAGGTCCTGCGCCAGTAGACGGGCGCGCGGTGGCGGTACAGAGGTCGGTAGTAGTACGTGTCCGCCGCCTCCATCTCTCCGTCGTCGTAGTCCTCTGGTGCCGGCATGCACACACAGTGCAGGATCACCAGTCCGAGCAGCAGCACGCACATCACCTGCACACAGAACACCCACACGTATCAACCACACGTGCCTAAGTATTTGTATGGGACATACGACCTCAGATCCATTTTCACGACTGGATCGTGTTAATTGCTACGTATCTTAGGTGCCTGCTCGCGGTTCACAGGCATTCAGTACCGGAGAACCCTTATTCACACTATCTAGTCAAATACCAAAATGTCTTCTCACAAAGTCACGGTGCCAGTAACAGGTGTTCGTGTGAGATGTCCAAGCCTGCGTGCAAGTCTTTTTTACTTAAACTCGAGTGTTTCTAATAGTACATTTCTATGGGCAGCCAGCCAGATATCCTTCTCCCTCCATATTGAAGCAAAAATTATTATTTGGCGTGTTGAGTGCCCTCGAACAGCGACAAAGCCTTGGCGGGGGGACACATTCAGAAGTGGGGGAGGAATCGGCCATAGTCTGAGTTAAGGAATCATTCAAGCATTCGCCATGAGTGATTTCGAAAAGCAGTGGAAAACGGAATTCAGGAGGCCTGGACCGGGACTCGAGCCTGGATCTTCGTTTATGAGCAGGCCTAGTTCTGCATCAACTCACTCGGTTGATGAAACCCTCTACGTCATAGGCTCACGACATTTCAAGCATTGCTACTTCCTTGAGAAAGGGGAACGTTTAGAAGCAGTGGAGTGGAGAGATTTGGGCGGCTCTTAACATCGAGGTCTTGAGAGCCGATGAGGGTGAAGTGAAGTGTGCATGGAGCAGCACCGGAATGCAAGGGCGGAGGAAGCGGAATATCCCCGAGAAAACCCGCCGACCAGCGGCATCGTCCGGCACGATTCCCACATGCGGGAATCCGGGTGCGTCCTCACCGAGAATTCGTTTAGGTGGGAGGCGAGTAGTTTGACCTCTACACCACCGCGGCCCCTTGAATCTACCAGTGTATTGTAGTCTATCGGACATTTAAGTACAAAGTTTTCTACTACTTATCCCCCCCTCTCCACCCACCTTATTTTGCACTGAATATTTTTACCACCATAGAATTTCGTGACACACCTTAGAGATACAGTGACACACAGACTGCCCTAGAAAGAACCGGCTGAATATATCTGACGTTTGCAAGCTGGGGCAGAAGAATAGAAATGCGCTGCTCGTTGGCAACGTTTTTGACGTTTCCCAAATGCTCAAGCTACATCGAACAAGTAGTGGGGGGAGGTTTCATGTCGACTGCCAACTCGAGCACAGACCTTGTAGTTCTGGTGTTGTCATGCAGAGCGCAGCAGTGAGTGATCCACAGGTATCACGCAGCTCGAACACGTACAACGACATTGACTGGCGTAGCTACTGTCTGTTGAGGGACGATCTTGACCAGAACAACTTCATAGAGTCAGGTGGGTTGTTCACAGCTCAAAACATGAACTCGCATCCGAATATAATGAAGCGGCCATAAAACGAGTAACTTATAATTAGGGCCAGTGACTTTTCGCGTAAAAATCGGAGAAGACAGTAGACTTCAATACTATACACACACCTCAGCTGTTGTTATACCTTCATTGGCTGCTGGTGCCGTGTCCCGTCTTTGACCAAGCCACTCAGGACTAAGTAACTCCGACACTGAACCTTCGTGATTCGTGCGCAAACGGTTAACACGGACCAGAACATTTTTTAGCCAATCAAAGAAGCTGGACGACCCTACGGTGCTTTGGACTGTATCTTGTCTCGAAATCTTTTCGCGAAATATCACTGCCCATAGTTATAATACTATACCACAAAAACTGTAGTTATGCTACGGTTACAGCGTCAACTTATACACGACATAGTGATTGTCGCGGAGACACAAAAGCGACAGCAAAGGAAAAAAATTAGCTGACAGGCTTACACATAAATTCCGTATTAACTACGATCTACCCTCTCTCCCACATAGACAAATAAATCTTTCCCACTTTTCACTCTATTTTGAGCCATACAATATATTAATATTTCGTTACTACACTTCTGGCGTACACAACGCAGAGTATTAGTTTGGTAGAATTCTAAAAAAGAAAATGATTGATTAATTTTATTAATTCGCAGCGAGATATCAGCGTGAGTGTATTGTTGTTTAGTTTATAAGAATGGTCGCAGCTGCCACGGCAGTATAATAATAGACAAACATAGATAACCTATGAGAATATACCTTATTGTGTTTGATGCCTTAAACAGAGCTGTATTTCCAAAAGTGGACATGACACAATAGATATTGTAATAACCAGATAAATGCAATTAGGCTTCTATCTATACCCCTTAACTGTGTTGAAATATCATGACTCTTTTTTTATATATTTTGAGAACATGTTACGGTTTTGTAACCGAATATAAATGAAGACTGTTAGAAATGCCAAATTAATAGAAAAAATCTTAGGTATTGTGCAGGATAATTATAAACATTTTAACGTAAGATCTTACGTAAAATTTTTTAGAACATATAGTTTCAGATATTTTTTATTCTTGAGGATTTCCTGGATTGTTTTATGTAGAATCAGATATTTTGTTCAACAGTGGATAGCGCTTAACTCCTGCACAATTTTACTTTGAATTCAAATATAAAATTGAAAAATATGGCCTGAACACACATTGAATTCCTATTAAATCAGGTGTTAGTATTATGGCGATTTCCACAAGTATATTAACTGCAGCCAAACATGTACAATATGTACAATTTTAAATTTGTATGGCGAAAGTTAAAGATAAGGAGTTTATTCCTCAGTTGAATGGGCCAGCGAAAGTTCTGATACTCCATAAAACCAACGTTCGTGCTTAACGTAAATAAAAAAGCAATCCTAGCATTGAAGTTAGAGAAAACCTACGATAGTAAATTAATTGTTTGGCAAGAAAAATTTGTGATAAAGAACTTTCATCTCTAATAATGGTTGTGAGACATTTTTTTTGGGATGGAGCACAGTAGAGGATATCCGCCATTTTCTCGAAAGGCGATCACTTGCGTTACATTACGATTACACGTGCTACAGTCTAACATCTTGGTTTAACAGTCAGTGAAGAGATTTGGGTGGCTCTTAACAACGAGGTCTTGAGAGCCGATCTAAGGCTAAGATAAATTATTTGCCTCGTAGAAAGCACTAGAGATATGATTGAGTAAATGTAAATGACAATAGTTGAAGTGACCAGTAGCATACGTAGAGACGCGGGAAGGAGAGTATAATCCTTTCACTGTAACTTCCATCTTTTCTGAAGCCCTGCAAAAGTTCTACTTCCAGGATATTCCTCCGCCTCATGCAACCAAAGCTTCATTGAGTCTAAGAAATCACACCACAGGGACAACGCACAGCATTCATGCGCACTCAGTGTAATAATATTGCGAGTAAGAATTATTTCCTATGAGGCATTATCAACACACACATTTTCCTACTACTTTCATTAATATGAATTATAAATTAACATTGTGATTTATAAACGGAATATAAGAACAAGTTCAGTTTTACTAAAAAATAAAAAAAAGGGGGGGGGTTATTTTTATGTAAAGACGAGTATAAAATGCTTGTGATACACGGCATATTTAACAAACAACCAAGCATGTCAGGCACGGATTAATATTTTAAGGGTTTTATTAAAAAAAAAGTGTGAATAAACAGCCGATTAACACTCACCTCGGTCCTGAGCATGTTGACTGATGTGGAGGATGCTGTAGCCGCGACAGATGTGGAGGATGCTGTAGCCGCACTGTGCCGTTCAGTTTCCGGAGCAGCGTATATATAGCAGCGCGCGCTGCACTCCACTCACGCCCGGATTGCAGGGAAGTCCGGGAATTGTTGACTGCGGTGGTTGGCACCTCCCGGCACGCGCCGTGGTGGGTGGCGTCACTTCCCTGGGCCGGTCCACTTCCGTCCAGGTACGATACCTGCCACCTCGCAACTCTCTACGGCTGTGACAACAAGCGCGACCCGCCTGCCTACAAACCTCCTCCTGCAAGCACACGACTATCGCCCTTGCGAGCTTCACCCCCCCCCTACTTGTACGTACTGCAGGGCTAAGGGATCTTCCATTTTTCTTACACATCTTCGTTACGATGACTATATAAAAAACAAATCAAAGATATACATGACATAGATGACTACCTAATGAATATTTCGAAATTTGTACGGTTCCAATTATACCTGTGTTTCCCCATGTGAGATTCACAATATTAAATACACTGAAAAAAAAACTGGTATAGGCGTGCGTATGCAAATAACAGAGGTATGGAACCAATCAGAGTATCGCGATGCGGTCGGCAGCTAGATCGGTTACTGCTGCTACAATGGCAGGTTATCAAGATTTAAGTGAGTTTGAACGTGGTGTTATAGTTTGCGCACGAGAGATGGGACAAAGCATCTCCGAGGTAGCGATAACATTTGGAAGTTCGCGTACGACCCTTTCACGAGTGTACCGTGAATATCGGGAATCCGGTAAAACATCACACTTCGACATCGCTGCGGCCGGAAAAAGATCGTGAAAGAACAGGACAAACGACGACTGACGAGAATCATTAAACGTGACAGACGTGCAACCCTTTCTCAAATTGGTGCAGATTGGATTTGTGATCTGCCCTGCAGAATTAATGGTGTGAATTGCCTCCTGCATACCTTCAGACATTAGTCGAGTCCATGCCACGTCGTCTTGCGGCACTTCTGCGTGCTCGGGGACTACACGATATTAGGCAGGTGTGCAATGTTTTTGGCTCTTCAGTGTAATTAGGTAATATTTGATTACGGTTGCAGATGTGAAACTCATCTTGTAAGAAAATAAGTTGGATTTCGAAATAATTATTAAGATCTTTCCTAGGACTTGACTAGCTTGGTTTTTAAATACTGACTCCGAAAATTAAGTTATAGAGGAAAATACATAAATCCAAGATGGCGTAGATACTTTCACCTTAGAAGTATATAGTGCTGAAATTTTTTTTTCTCTTTCGAGGCATTGCGTTAAGGGCGACCATAACACGCGCGAGCAACGCCCCTTCACCCCTACGCGCAAGACATGCGGCGCTTCCGCTGTCACGCTTTACTGTGTAAGTGAGATCCGTAACAGTGGGATTTTAATACACGTGATAAACCCCCATAGAATAAACTACAACTGTGCCGTTTCATGTTTCCCCTACCTCGTTGTTGAGGGCACTGCCTGCCGACTGGCAGCTGCGTAATTTAAATAGGAAATCACATGTTAAGGAAATTTCGCCACGGTGCGAGATAGGCGTTTCAAACAAAACGCATTCATCATTAATTTTTAGGAGAAAATCCGTACGAGCGTATATTTTCAGTAAAGATAGGTAGGGGCAGTGATATTTCGCGAAAAGATTTCGAGACATGATACAGTCCAAAGCACTAAAGGGTCGTCCAGCTTCTTTGATTGGCTAAAAAAATGTTCTGGCCCGTGTTAACAGTTTGCGCGCGAATCACGAAGGTTCAGTGTCGGAGTTACTTAGTCCTGAGTGGCTTGGTCAAAGACGGACACGGCACCAGCAGCCAATGGAGGTATAACAACAGCTGAGGTGTGTATATAGTATTGAAGTCTACTGTGTGCTCCGATTTTTACGCGAAAAGTCACTGGCCCTAATTATAATGAATAGAAGATTAATAATCATAAACCTCGGATGGCCTTTGGCTTAGAGAGGTGAGGTGGAAATTAATTAATTTTTTTTCTGTCCCTTGTAATAACGTAAAACGGTAGCACGATTTACTTGTCAGTTGCTCGCAAGAAAGATCACTGGGCTTTGAACCTCACTATCCCTGTGAAAGCACACACCACAAAATGTCATGGATCCATGGGGTCTAAACTTTCGGTTACTATAAAAGTACATCTCACAGCAAGATTTTTCTTTTGCAACAACTGAAAAGAAAAATTAACGTGTCCGTTAAGGGACAACGAAAAGTTTTTATGAATCTATAAAGTGGAAAACCACTTGCAGTTCAGCTTTAAAGTACTGCGTTTCTATATTTTTTTCTAACAAACACGTTAATAATATTCATGTTTATATTGTTTTGTGTCAATAATTTCGCATCGAATTCCCGTTAATAAAGTTGAGTTTATATATATATATATATATATATATATATATATATGGGCGGATCTTAACAACAGGGTCTTGAGAGCCGATGCGGGAGAAATGAGGTGAGAATGGAGCAGCGCCGGAATAAAAGGAGGGTACAGGATATCCCCGAGAAAACCCGCCAACCAGCATCAACGTCCGGGCACAATTCCCGCATGCGAAAATCCGTGAGTGGCCCGGCCAGGAATTTAACCAGGTTTGCCTTGGTAGGAAGCGAGCAGTCTAACCGCTCAGCCACCGCGGCCCCCTCCGCTAATAAAGAAAATATTGTAAATCAAGCTCAGTAGGAAAGTGAAGTGCAAGGCTGTGGGAAGCCAGCATTCACGAGAGTATTTCAGCTAAACGCCTCAGAACGTGCTAATGTGAACGTCGTGCGTGTTAAGTGCGACGGTGTGTAAACTAGCGATTGGCAGAACGATTCAGATACGCGAATCGATTCGTTTGGACCAGTTCAGTAAAATGATTCCTCCAAAAGAATCGTTCGTTTCGTTCTTTCCGTTCTTACGTACTGCCATTCTTTATTGAGTCTTGACTCTCTCCATTTCGGGCATTCTTTATCTTTGCTTCGTCCTTTGGCCTCTTTTGCGGCATCTGCGTTGTCTTTATATGTTATTCTTTCAGTTATCACGCTTGCTAAAGGACTTTTTATTTTATTTTCGCGGAAGATTGTGTGAATTATGGAATTCTGTACGAATACTCAGCATCGGCAAGTATTGAGTTACAACACGATATGCGTGCAGGCGGTATCTTCACACGATGCTTGTGAATACATTCTTTCTCTCTTCCCGCCTTTTGCATATGCTTGGATGACTCTTGACTCCCAATTCTTTTTAGGAACGAATCTGTTTTTCCTGATTCTTATATCCTCTCTTCCCATAACGTTCCTTCGGCTCGTGCCCTGCTTTCTGAATCAGTGTACTCAAAAGAATCGATTACTTCCGCAGCGAACGAATCGAAAGATTTCGTTCCCTCGGGTGATCAGTTCGTTTCGAACGAGTCACTCGCGAACGACCCATCGCCGGCGTAAACATAAGCGACACGTCGGTCCGTGACGAGTTGTCGGAGACGGCGCCTGTCGCGGAGATGCTCTGCAAACCCGGGTTGGGTTGCTTCGCGAGGCGTCACACCCGGGGATTACAATCCCGCGAGCTCCGGCCGCCTGGCACGGAGTACACTACGTTCTCGACAGCGGGAAACCCACGCGCCATTGTGCTCCGCCGGCAGCTAACTGGGCCTTCGCACTTCCAGACCCGGCGCATAGTTCAGCTACCGTCACCTCCGACTTTCCTGAAGCCCTTCTCAAGTTCCAATCCCAGGATATTCCTCTGCCTCGTCCAAACAAAGCTCGGCCCGAGTCTAGGAAATTACACCAAAGGGACAACTCACCTCATGCGTGTGCACTTGGTGTGGTAACACTTTCGCGTAAGGACTATTTCTTACCAGGCATTATAACAAACACAACTATTTTCTTCCTTGTTTTCCATCAAAATTAATTATGAATGAAATATTATAATTTATCGACAGAATATAAGTAATAGTTTATTTTTAACCAAAAATTTAGGTACTTTTCTATGCTAACAGAAGTATAAAACGCTCGTGATACGAGACGTATTTTTAGGAAAGAACTAAACACGCCATACGTAGGGTGATTTTTTCAAATATTTGATTCGAAAAGTTTGAAGAAACCGCGAATAGACTATACACAGTTGTGTGCATTACGCACGTGTGTAGGCTGTTATCTACTGTCGCATCAGTGAGATGCTTTGAGGTTTTATTCCCAGGATTCAGTAGAAATCATTGTTTAATCAGTGATTACCGGCAACTACATAAAATAATCAGTAGAATTTTAATTATTCATCTGGAGCAGTTTCAACATATAAGGAGTCTAATTAGTTGATATAGAGTAATTTTAACTGTTAAAACTTTACAGTGTTTGAATAAAATTTAATATTCTTACTTTTTTCCCCACGTCTTGTGTTTGTTTCACTCAGGCAATATAGTCGCGTGAACTAGGTTTCGCAATCAAACTTACAAACTAGTTCAACTTTGTGGGGTTCGATACAGAAATGATCAATTTGAAAGTAAATACGGATCTTTTTTAACTAACACTTTTAAAGTACCTATGGCGTTCTAGAAAATTCGGTACTTAAGCTCAGTCCATAATGAAAAACTCAAAACCTGAGGCGAATATGCATGAACATGGGCGTGTATATTCCTACGATACTGTTCATCCCCCACCGTGCACATTGCAGCCTTGATGTGCAAGATATGACGGTATTGTATTTTATGTCTTGTATCCACAAGGTCTTCAACCAATAGAACTGTAGAAGAAAAACAAAAACAATTATTTTATCGTATTTACCTGAAAATTTATTTAGATATAAAACTGGCTTTTAAATTATTTTGTTAAAAAAATGTGACTGGAATATGTTTTTACTTAATAAATCACTGCATCTCCAAAATAAAGCTAATTTTGAGTAGTATATAACTGGTTGAACGTAATACGAATACAGTCACTATTAACAACACTTTACTTCCTTATTCGTATACTTTTTACGCAGTAGTCAAGTAAACCAAGGTCGTGAACAGGACGAAAACTATTTTTCTAATTTAATTGGTATGTCATAAATATATCCAAGATAAACTGGAGTTATGGTCTATTAATTACCGCTGCTGTGACTGTGTAAGGCGATCTCGTCTCATCAGACATACCCGTGACTTCACTTGTGACTTTCCTTGTAGCCACAGTAGCGATCACCGTTCCCGGAACTGTCTTGTTCCGCGAAGGATGTTTCAACGCAACGCCTCTCCTTGTTGAGGTCTGATTCAGACGCGAATACTGCAGATACGTCTTTTTATGTGTGAATTTGAAAAAAAAATTACGTAACTTTTCTGTAACGTTTTAAAAGTCTTACGTTAAAATGATAAATAATTTTTTTACGCTAAAATATACACACGCACATAAAGATACATTGAATACAAAATAGAGCAGCAATTTTTGTCGATGTGTCTGGAATTCAAACTTCTGCAGGTATCGTTAAGGCAGAAGTAGAATGGCACCCCCAATGAAGTAATTCGCTCGACTGTACAACACAGAGAACTCGTCGTAAACAAGGGGCCGCGGTGGCTGAGCGGTTAGACTGCTCGCTTCCCACCAATGCGAACCGAGTTCAATCCCCGGTCGGGTCACCCCCAGATCTTCGCAAGAGGGAATCTTGCCGGACGATGCCGTTGGTCGGCGGGTTTTTCTCGGGGATCTACATTTTCCCCCGCCCTTGCATTCCGGCGCTGATCCATTCTCGCCTCATTTCACCCTCATCGATTCTCAAGACCTCGATCGATGTTAAGAGCCGCCAAAATCTCGCCACTCCACTCTTTATAAGCTAGTACACACACTACAAACATTATTATACATGTACTATTAACGTTGCATATATTAAAATACTGTAAAATATTTTACTAGAGTTTAATTATTAAAATGTTTTGGAAATAAGTAATTTAGAGCATTATTTAAATCAAATGTTTAAATTAGAAAGCACATTTTGGAAACTCCCGTTCCTACGTCAGGCAAGACCACATTACTCTGGTTGTGTGTAATAACAATTAGTAATAATGTTTAAACATATTATTAACAACGGTTTTTATATACGTCCATTTCTGCCTCGAAAGTTATCATTTTTACAACTAAAATGAATGTACATAAAATCTATTGATAAAATTTGTATCTGTAAACTGAAACGAACGTACATAATATACATAGATAAAAATAGTATCTGTAAACATGACAACCATTTTATTACATAAAACTAGAGTAATTTATGAATGCCTATTATTGATAAGTGTGAATTTAAAGCAGCCAGAATTAAAATACTTCTCAATTTTGGTTAAAAAAAAGGACTCGTAATTTTTTTGTACTCAGAAATAAGTGAGTTCTGGCAAAATATTTCACAGTGTTACAAAATCCATTACTTCTTCTGTCGTATGCATCTGAAATCATTCTTTCCTAACAAGTATAGCAGTATGTGTACCACTTTGTGATGAACTCTGCATATCCTACAGTCTGGTACTATGCCCCAGTGGCAGCCACTCTGGTTCTACCTTAACTCTTTGCAGGACGCCACAAGGTTACGTGCATTGAAGGGAAGGTTCTTAATGTGTTCTTCAACGTTTATTATTGGCTGGCCCTAGGCCAATGGAGTTGTGAGTTGACTGTGCACCATATTACGTGTCGAGAAAGATGTAACAGGTTTAGAATCCATCGTGATCATTTAAGAAATTATTATAAAAAAAAAACAAGTTTATTCTTACGAATTTAAATGTTGACTAGTTGTAATTTTTTACTTAGATTCCGATAATGTCCAGCAAAATAGTAAAACTGTAAAACAGTGAGTTTTGTTTTAAAGGGCAATGAAATTCTCATATGAACGTTGTCCCGAGTATATATGTGCATACTCCTCAAAGGGTTGAAGTCAGTCGAAGCACAGAGTACCTAAGAATACAGAGGCAGAATATCCAGGCGTTAATAACCAGCAACATGTCGTAACGGCGTTCGCTAATCAGCGCCGGTAGCCCAGCCAATAGGAAACGTTTGGGAACACGCGGTAGCCAATCATATGCAAGACCCGCTTCCGGAGCTTCGTGCAACCAATCAGAGAATGAGTACGCCCATATCAAAGGAACCGCCGCGCTATTTCGCCTCTGTGTACTTGTCTACTCTGGGGTGGTTGCGTACGGGACGCCGTCCAACGTCTTGCCACGCATGTCTTTGTTTCCGAGTCTTGTTCGGTTCGCTAACTAACCACTCAGTGTTCTCAAGGCTCGCGACATGCACGAGAGTCGAACTATTATTACAAAGGTCGCGTGAGTATGAGGCAAGTCAACGCCGCCTCACACGCAAGCACGTAATTACTGGAGGTTTATAAGGACGCAACAACATCGAGTGGACACGATTATGGGAGGCCGAGGGTGAAAACGCTTCAACACGACGGCAACAGCGCCAAGCCTTGCGTGCACTGAGGGTATAGTGAATATGGGGTAGAGTGACCTCGGTGGCTGCGCAGGGGCAGTGTCTGTGTCCCAACATTGAACTGCTTTCCTGCCGAAACTGCAATCGCGAACGACGGGGACAGGATTTGAGGCTAGAACACTGTTTATGTGAGTGCTTTCAAGTATTTTTACAATATCTCTAGCTCTGGTTTTAATTCTATTGGACTACACGCAAGTCACTCGGAGTATTTTATTCGTACAAGAGAGTGGGTATGTTGAAGATTCAAATGTGGTGGCCAATTCCGAAACGCCTTTTGCCCATTTGCCAAATTTGTGGATAATTACAAGAGACGTATGAGATAATACTCTATAAGCTAATGCTCTTGCCTTTCGTGCATCAGCATTAGTTATTAGATAACTTATATTCAATGGTGTTTATCTATCAAGGTCGCAATAGTTCGCTTAGAAGGCAAAGACATGCTAAATAAGAAAATATCTGTGACAGTTCAAAGGAGAAGAGACATTTCGGAAATGTGTGTTTAGGACAAGATACGCTCTGGAATAGTAAACGTTAGACAAAGAGACATTATGGAAGTGGAGAGCTAAAAAAACACAGAAGTTATATTATAAAAGAGGTAGTTTTGTTTCGGAACTAAGGGATACATTCTTCAACCGCCATTTTGTATGAAACTTCAGGATGAGAGAGACACTTTGTAGCTGCAGGCAAATGTCATTATTGATTCTAAAAGGAGAAAAGGACGTTTTGGTAGCCAAATGATGCAACTGTCCACTCTAAGTCCGAATCAGTGATATCATTCAGTGAAATAACATTCGCTGAAAGCCAGTTGATAAACTACTGCCGACCGACGAATCAAGCAAATTAACTGGGAAGAAGTGATTTTTAGGAGTGGAATTCTTCACATTCATAAGGAAATCACAAATAAATCAGTAAAAATCCACCCCTATATTAATTAGTTATATGTAGGGCCAGTGACTTTTCACGTAAAAATCGGAACACACAGTAGACTTCAATACTATATACACACCTCAGCTGTTGTTATACCTCCATTGGCTGCTGGTGCCGTGTCCGTATTTGACCAAGCCACTCAGGACTAAGTAACTCCGACACTGAACCTTCGTGATTCGTGCGCAAACGGTTAACACGGACCAGAACATTTTTTAAGCCAATCAAAGAAGCTGGACGACTCTACAGTGCTTTGGACTGTATCTTGTCTCGAAATCTTTTCGCGAAATATCACTGCCCCTAGTTATACGGCACTGATTATCAGTTGATCAATTATCACTGCTTTCACTGATTTGGCTCAATTCTAACTGTTTCAAGTTTAGAGTGTTGAAAAAAGAACGTCAAGAATATAATGGACAAAAAAAATGCATTTTCCAAGGAATGTATTAGAGACGTTTTGGAATTGGCTGCCTCAAGATACAAACAAACACACTAATCACTGCGGACCGTGCGACTTTGACACTTACTGGAGGTGGGTGCATCAATGCTGGGGCCACGCGGAGAACACGAAAACAGGTCTACCGCCTGCTTCGCATTTACGCCGACCAAGCCAAACAGACTTAGCGGACCCAACCTATGGTAGTTCACATTTAAGCGTAGTTTTTGCGTTACCATTTTGCTGTTTGGTTGCAGACTGTTTACGATCACGAATTTTTATTCGGTATTTCTAACACCAAGACTCCAAAATAAGTGATCTACGACAAATTGACGCTGTCGTGTTTTAACTCTTTTATTGATTTTTAGTGAATGATTTTCAATAGAAGGTATTTTTGTTTTACACACTCAGAAATAATTTACACTTAAGAGCAAATAATCTGTTCATTTTCAAACTACATTTTATTTAATAAATACGAGTGCTGAATAAAATGAACGCTCATACTCACGTATTTAATTAAAAATACATACACTGAACAATATTCCATACTATTATATAAATACACGTTGATTACACAACATATTAGTGGAATAAAATGTACGAACCAACTGACTTGTGGGTAATATCGGTGACGTCTGCGCTTTCCGCTAGCAGAAATAGCCATAGACCAAAAGATTCTTCGTCTTCTGCGCATGCACACAACATTGCCCCACCCCAAAGCAACACAACTGTCAAAGTCACATGGTCAACCGTGATGAACGTGTTTGTCTATATTTTATTTTTCAAGACACAAACGCTTTTATATGAATACAATATTTTGCTTATTTTACTTCAATCAAATTGCATTAAGATTGGCGAGAGGAAGTATACAAACATATTAATGCACTTGTTTACATACAACAGTGATCTAACCAGTGTTATAACCTCAAATATTATCTACGTCATTTATGATATTCGTGTTGGCAGCAAAGCGGTTCAATGTAGCGTGACATGTAGTTTGGTTCTGCGCAGCCAGCGTGATCACTCTACCCCATATTCACCTCTAAGATAATATATGCGTGAGCTCAACGTTTCCGCATTGCTCGTGTGGAAGACAAGGACGGTGTCTGATTGGCTGCTACAGTCTCCCGCTCTGTAATGCCCGGCGCCATTGGCGTACACGTGCTAACAAGAACCAGACACAACTCATCTTCCAGTCTACGGTGCCACAGGGATGAACACAGCAGCAGTTCCTGCTCTTTACATCGAGGATTTGAGAGCTGGCGAGGGCGAAGTGAGGTGAGCATGGAGCAGCGCCGGAATGCGAGAGCGGGGGAAACGAGAGAGATCCCCCCGACCAGCGGCACCGTCCCGGCACGATTCTTCCCACGTGCGAGAATTCGGGAGAGACGCCGCCGGGAAACGAACTAGGTTCGCCCAAGTGGGAGGCGAGTAGTCTAACCACCTGACCACCGCGGCCCCCAAGCAGCAGTTCCGGTGACCGTTAGCGGCCGGCGTTCCAGAAATGTGACGGCTGTGCCCGGGTGAGCATGAGTCACGAGTGACTGTGTGTGGACAAGCAACTAGCGGCTCTGCTCCTAGAACTCTCCGTGTTGACAGAGCAAACAGCTGACGTGCCAGATGTCAGTCGAGACACACCGCAGCCTCCTACCTGCATGCGCCACGTCATCTCACACACTCGTACTTATTTATCCTGCTCGTATTTTTACCCTGTTAACAGACGTAAACAACTCGTCATGCAGTCTATAAATACAATCACCTTCCATGCAGTACATGAATTCTTGAATTTTAATTGTTCAACAGTAATTGTCAGTTAAGTATTATTGTGTTATTGTTTTGCTTGTTTATTCGGCTGAGCTCGTATAGAATAAACTGGAACAGAAGAGTACCCACTTGCTATATGGACATGAACTCCATGTGCAAAGACTGAAGTCCAAAAATAGATTCGCAAGATCATCAAAGGAACTCAAAATCCCAACTGAAAAGGCCACATGACGGCTAAGGAAAGCTAAGAACTCCCTCCCCTCTTGTTATAAAAAGTAATTGAAAGTTTACCATCTGGTCATGGCGAGGGATGGTTGATATAGACATCTTTGAAGAGGCTGAGATCAGGAGTGGGAAGATCCAAGGTGAACTTGGCAAGATGGGGTTGTATTAACGACGACGTCAAATGCGATTGCGGAGAGAAGACCACACTGTCAGACGCATGCTTCAGTGTCGACTGCGTCCAGCTGCATGCACAGAAGACGACCTGCTTCGAGCCTCGGAGAATGCGCTGGACGTGGCCAAATGGTTTTCAGTTGTTGTTGTAGCAGCTGTGTTTCAATCATGTTTCTGACACGAGAATAATAATCTCGTATATGTTACGTATGTCATGCTAATTAAGTTATGTAAGTCATAATGGTTTTAGTGATAATATGAGCGTTTGTGACATAGCACTTGTTGGAATGTGGAACTGCACAGTTCATTACACTTAGTGACTATCGTATATTATTATTATTTTTTTTTATTTTTATAACATTTAAATTTGTGTTTTAAATTGACACGTTTCATGCTCTGTTTTTACTTTATTTTAAAAACTTGAACAGAGCTTTTGGAAATAAATATGTATGTATGTATGTAGGTATGTATGTATGTATGTACCAACGAAAATAAGACATCCACAGTAATAGCCCATGAGTAATCTTATAATTTGTATGCTTGATTATTATTAATGCTCTAATCATTTAACTGCATCTATTCCTATTAAAATATATGCATTAAGGCTACGACAGTTTAATAAATTGCATAGTACATTAATAATTTAGAATGTTATAAGTGTGATTGGAGTGAACAAAACAGCAACGAAATTTTTTGACTAACTAGGATTCATCAATAAGAAATACTTTGTCTTCATCAGTGAAGTAACACATATTTACCAGTAGACATATTTCCAGTTACGGATTAATTTTTTTTATCTCTGCTATTAAATAAATCATAACTTTATCTCTAGGGTGTGATTTTATTTTCCACCATTGGGGAAAAAAATGAGGCAGCTACAAAACAATTTGTGGTTGCTCATCTGCCAAATTATTTTGTAGTGAATAAAAAAACATTTTGCAGTGGCCATTAATTTGCGAAAAGATGGCTTACTTTGTAGCCAGTAACAAAAATGTTGTGTACACTGCGAATTTACACATCTTGTTTTCGGCGTAGGATGCATCATACCAGGGCAAGTTGAACGTTGACAGGTTTTGTGAATAGTTGTTTCTGGTGGGATAAATCCATCGTTTCGATGCTCTCGACGGGAGCTCAGAATAACGGCTGGAACTCGCGACTCTGAAGCGAATTCATATTTCAATGAAATCGACGTATGCACCTCTCTTAGTTAAGAAAAATAGGTTTATGTTCGTAATGTCTATCACTGCCCATAAAAAAAAAATTCTAATATTTTGTCCTGTAGTGAGATTTTAACACGAATCGAAACATTAACACTCAATAAGTCGAACCACTCACCTACCTACCACACCTTTAGACGAAGTGCTGTATTTCGTAAATGTGGATGTAACACGGAAGTGACGAACGCGTCTCTCTTAGTTTCAAGTCGTGTTAGAGCGCTAGCTATTTTCTTTTATTTGCGGTTTATAAAACGAGGTTACAAAATAATAGCTTTATTTTCGTTATGTGCATATTTTACTGTGCATACAGAAGGTTTTGTCCTGTAGCGGAATTTGAAAAAAGAATAAAAGAATTGGCACTCCATGAGTGGTTCGCCACTCACCTACTACTATTTTACACGAAGTAGTATTGTGAAGATGGGACTTCATACGCTTCAGGTATCATCGGCATTGTTCGTGTCTCAAAGTCGAAGCCACGAGGATACGAAGAGCTTCCGTATTTTATATTAACATTAAATTACAAACTGTAAGTAAACATTTGTGAATACCGAAATATTTTATTTTACTTTTAGTTTTTATAAATGCATATAAGATTAACAATAAAACATTTGTAAAATATTTATATTTCTAAAAATTTTACATTTACCTATGATATTTCGTGAAAAGATTTCGAGACGTCCAAAGCACTGTAGGGTCGTCCAGCTTCTTTGATTGGCTAAAAAATGTTCTGGCACGTGTTAACCGTTTGCGCACGAATCACGAAGGTTCAGTGTCGGAGTTACTTAGTCCTGAGTGGCTTGGTCAATGACGGACACGGCACCAGCAGCCAATGGAGGTATAACAACAGCTGAGGTGTGTATATAGTATTGATGTCTACTGTGTGCTCCGATTTTTACGCGAAAAGTCACTGGCCCTAGCCGTGACAAACGCTTGAATAAAGTGACCAGGCTCATATTAACGTTAATTGTACATATGGTGGAAGAATACACAGTGTGCATACAAGTAGATCTTAAGCAGAGCTTTCAAAAGTGAAAATTTTACCCTGAACGGTCTACACTACAATTACTACTAATTTTACTGCACATCAACCTTAAATACCTCAACAGCTATGAACAGCGGCGTCATTTCAGTTATGTATACTGTTACGATTGTAACGCAAGGAGCGAGGGAGGAATGCGGCCAACGATTGTAAGTATATTCTATTCTTGGTTTCTTCACGCTTTCTGAAGCCAACCTTTGAAAAATCACCCCATATATCGCGTGTTTGGTTTTTTCCCAAATATTTCATGTACCACAAAGGTTTTATACTTCTGTTAACATAAAGTATATTATTTTGGGTTAAATTGAACTTTAAGATATAATCTATATATAAATTATAATATTTAATTAATAATAAATATGTATAAAAACATAAAGCAAATAAGTGTGTTGGTAATGCCTTATAAGTAGGGCCAGTGACTTTTCGCGTAAAAATCGGAGCACACACCATCGTTTCGATTCACGTATCGATTTGATACGCATGCGTCCGCACAACACAGAAGCGACGAACACGTGGATCTGGCAGCTGACTACACGGAAAAGTATTTGCAACAGAAAAAAAAATATTGTGTGTTGATAAGAACGTCCTTCGCAGTGTCTACAAATTGAGCGGCGTACGGCANAAAAAAAAAAAAGACCCGGGTCCTCGACAAGCGATGTCGAAGCTGGCGATACGCGGATCGCGGTCGGCCTTGAAGACCGTCCGCCAAGGTCACCACCGCCCAAGGTCACGCTGGCGTGCATCAGTCATTTGAGAAGCACGCGCGTGCCGGTGAGTTACGTAACTTAACAGCTCACGATCCCCACGTAACGGCTGACGTAGCTTCCCACACTTAACGGTAAATACTGCATCCACGGTCCATTCACGGTTTCTTCCAACTTTTCTGAACCCCTGCTAAAGTTCTACTTTCAGGGATATTCCTCCGCCTCATGCAAACAAAGCAAAATCAAGTCTAGAAAATTACGCCTTAACATAAGAACAATTTCTTACGAGTAGGGGCAGTGATATTTCGCGAAAAGATTTCGAGACAAGATACAGTCCAAAGGACTTTAGGGCATCCAGCTTCTTTGATTGGCTAAACAATGTTCTGGCTCGTGTTAACCGTTTGCGCACGAATCACGAAGGTTCAGTGTCGGAGTTACTTAGTCCTGAGTGGCTTGGTCAAAGACGGACACGGCACCAGCAGCCAATGGAGGTATAACAACAGCTGAGGTGTGTATATAGTATTGAAGTCTACTGTGTGCTCCGATTTTTACGCGAAAAGTCACTGGCCCTACTTATAATTATTAAACATTATAGACTATATCAGTGCCATGAATATAAATATTAACCAGGAATAGATACTAAAGGAATACATTATGTGAAAGTCTAAAAAACGTCAGCAAAAACAGAAGGAAAAAAATATATATATACAAGAGCTCCCAGAGTTGGGAGCAAATAATTAGAAAATTTAATCGAAGAAAACGGAAATTTTGTTTTAAGCGTTTACAAGGGAAATGTACACTTGACAACATTTTATAAAGAAAATGCATCACGAGAGAAAGCACTTGTTCTAACAGCGAAACACGACAACTGATATGGATATATTTAAGTGTAACAGAACATGACGTACACGGCCGACAAAACAAGGCCTATAAATTAATTAAAAAATTAAATGAATAGGAAAGAGATAGAATGAAGATAATCCCAATTACAGAAGATGTCTGGTTAAAACATTTCAGAGAATTATGGAGAAGGAGACGAGGAAGAGACAACATGTGACACATTCGTCAAACATTTAAACGCTTGAGATGCAGAAAGAATTAATGGAATACAAATCTACGAAAACGCCAGGATTATATGGAAACAATGTTGAGGATGTTCCAGAACAATCTTTTCTCCTCTGACTGCATGTATTTTGGAAGCGGCAAATGATAAAGTTGTGTTTTTTGTTGCACAATATTTAGACATGCCTGTAGTTTATTTAGTCACTTAACCCTTTCAGACCCACTCTAATTTACTGTTTCAGGTGTTTCAAACAAAACTTTTATGATGCGTGCTGTACTTAAGTCAACCCAACACTTATTTCATTGTCACAGCCAATGAGCTGTAGTCTGTATGTTCGACTACTGTAATATGAACCAGGCATGTCCTATACCAGTAAGACGGTTTGCGAATCATTTACCCACAGGTAAGATCATTGGTCATTGACCTTCGCGGTGTACAGTACATACCATAAATCACCTACACATCCGAAATGTGCACAGTTGTGTACACTAGGTCTGAATGGGTTAACATTAAAATGTTATTAAGCCTGTATTTCATTGCCTGCCACACACGACATGGCATGTCCTGAGATAAACTTGTAAGATTGCTGCATGTATGACAAGAGTTTCATATTTATTATCTAGGAAAACGATAAATTTATTTGTTATTTAAAGTACGCGTAAGTAAGTTCACAACAAACTCTAGCATTTGTCTTTCACAGTAAAGTTGAGTCCAAGAGAATTACACAAAAATTACTATTGATCGGGCTCCATAGTTGCGGATGCACATGATCTTATACAAGCGGAGTAGTTGGCGATAAAAAAAACGGCTGACATTGAAGACTTCTGTTAATGAGCAGGAAGAGATTTTGAAATACACAGAACCATCGCCCACACACGCCTCTCTAAAATATGCTTGGTAAAAGTCTGTTTAGTCTCGGAGTTTGTAAAGTGCGTGTTTCCAAGCGCCTTGGAGAACTAGAGCACGCAACCCGCTTATCAACACACTGCCGTGCTGTACGCCAAGTACTGGCGTCCCAAGCTGCGACTAAGGAATCACTCAAGTACGATATAAGCATAGAATGGCTAGGCATACAGAAGTGATCTGTAGCGATTCTTTAATGTGTGCATACCCAGTCGCTGATTGGGTACGCATCAAGTAGAGCGATATTCGAGAACTAAGTATTAAAGCAGCTGCCAGATAACAAGTTGAGAGTCATGATTGGAGATGAGTGAGTGAAGATATTTGGGCGGCTCTTATCATCGAGGTCAAAAGAGCCGATGTGGGTCGGGCGAGGTGAGCATTGAGAAGCGACGGAATACAAGGGCGGGGGAAACCTGCCAACCAGTGGCATAGTCCAGCACGATTCCCACAAACGCCCGCAGGGAATCGAACCCGGTTCGCCTAGGTGGGAGGCGAGTAGTCTAACCACTACCCCACCGTGCCCCCCCCCAAACAAGTCGTGTTCCCGGAGTATTTATTTAACCGAGATACGCGAGACCACGCAAAAAAAAAAAAAAGAACGAAACTAAAAATTCTAGGCTGCTTACTGTTAAGGGTAAAGTTGGCGACCTCGGTCGCAGCTTTCTCTAGATACGGTCAGCCCTGCATCCCTGCTCCTTACGTAAGAGGCTGCAGCAGGGCAGGTTACGTGATCGAGTCACGGAACTACACACAGCGCCCCACATTACCTCCTCGTCGTTACTCCCGTAGGCTTGACTGCCACTTGCGTGCGCCCCGAACCTCAGAGCTGCAGAAGTCACATGCTGCCCCGCATTGCGCCGAGCTATCCCGCCCTTCCCCGCCTCCATCTCTGGCATCAGAAACCCGCCTGCGACCATGGGCCGTTCATGGTAAGGTGGGCACTTATCAAGGCTCCTCATGCGAGGCTAATAACCAGAAAATTGAATTTTATTGTAGCCTCAGATACTAACATTTGAGAGCTATAAAATGTATAGTGAGTGAGTGAGTGGAGATATTTGTGTCTTGGGAGCCGATGAGGGTGAATCGAACTGAGTATGGAGCAGCGAGGGAGATCCCCGAGAAAACCCGTCGACCAACAGCATCGTCCGGCATGATTTCCACATGCAAAAATTCGGGGTCGACCCCGTTGGGAATCGAGCACGACTCGCCTGGGTGGGAGGCGAGTATTCTACCCACTATACCGCCGCGGCCCCTATATATATAAAATGTATACACTGTGTTTATTAGTAATAACATTGCAGTTTTTGTATTAACAACTAGCAGAACTACCCGGGGATGCCTTGTAATAATAGGGCAGAAAGAGATACACGACCCCATTTAAGGAGGTTTGGACCCAATAGGGGCACGGAGATTTACGAATAGGTTTTAGGTGGTTCTGGACCAAATGGGGGCTGGGACCCATAATGGCATACCTGGTATTTTAAGTTGGAAACAAAAGTGCATCCTTGCTAAATTTGATCCCCATCAGTCGAACAGTGTAGAACTGAGATACACGTTCAAGGGATTTTACAGGTGTTTGGGTGTTCTTGTGTCCAATGAAGGCCCAAGATAATTTTTACCTACACAGTATTTTAAGTTCAGTATTGAAGGGTGTAGGACTTATCAAATGTGGTTGAGATCCGTCTAACAGTGCATAATTGTGTAAATATAACTTACATACTTACGTCCTTACATGTAGACAAACTTTTTCACACACACACACACACACACACACACACACACACATATATATATATATATGTGTGTGTGTGTGTGTGTGTAAGCAATCCTTGCTGTGCCATAAATATAATTAATGTGCAAATAGCCCACACTTGTGAACAAGGTGACTGAACGGGTTAAGTCAAGCATCCATTTGGTCGATAATCAGTTAAAGGTTAAGTGGAATGGATATATGTAATCGTTCACAGTAAGGCAACTTCATTAAATTTCATTCAAACCAAGGTTGTGGTAATATTGTACTCTCTAAATAAAAGTAATGGCAAAAGAATATCATGCGAGGAGAAAGACACAAATGAATGATTACTAGAGACCTGAAAAATTCGCGGATTCATTTCGAGACAAGAAAGAATTGAAAACACGTGTGTTTATAAAACTTCAGCCATTGGTCCACACGGTGTATGACACCTCCTGGAGAAGGTTGGCCCAATCGTCACCTTCTACTGTGACAGCAGACAACCAATGTGCTGTTAATATAGGCATATTTGTTCACATGACTGTAGAGTCTAGCATAGGTCATTGAACTCGCGAATTTTTTTAGGTCTCTAATGATTACTTATAAATAAAGACATAAGTGAGTTTTTGTTTTAAATTAATTTTTATAATAAAAACCACAGATAAATTTTGGGTGTACGATGTTGGTCCAACAGAAAAAGTAAATTACTATTACAAACAATATGTTTACCAACATTTTACCAACCATCAATAAACCAGTTTAATGTTTATTGTTTATGTTCTGGATATATTCTGATTTAGTGGTGTCATTGTCTGACGGGCGCTAAATATTTTCATAACATTTTTGTGGTAGCTGATTTTCGTTGGCATATTACGTTGGGACAATGATGTATGTATTCCAACCCAACATATAGCCAAATGCCAACCGTTGCTACTGGAGACAGGTACATAAAAAATAGTTTCATATAACTCAAAATAAACGCCGTCTTCCTATGTCTTAAATGTTTCGAACGAGGAATATTTAGTACTAAAATTGGACATAGTAATGAAAATTTACAATAGAGAAGAATTAATCTATGACCTTGATTTACATACATCACTGTTCAAATTGAGATTTAAAATAAATAAATAAATTCAACAGGAACTAATTCTTTGAGTTTTTAATATCAGCTACGCTAGGACGAAGCTACACGTAGCCAAAATTCAAGTTTTAATTTTTGAAACATGAAATATAATTTTATGCTTAGGTAATATGTATTTACCTCGCATTAAAACACGTAATAGGAATAAATGAACAATCCAAGGATGAATGTATGACTTACAGTTTTGTCTGTTGGTCGTCTAAATTGCACGCTAATGAGCTGCAGTCATAGCATTGACGTATTATTTTTCTTCGAAGTTTACAAGTTTCTTCTATATCTACCAAACTTTAAACTTCAGAGCGTATTCATTTCTGACAAATTTTTCAGTAAGTTAAAACTAAAGGTTAATGTTTGCACGTGCTAAAATGTTCGGATTCAAATTTTTTTTTAAAATAATTTTTTTTTGCCTGTTTGTAGGTATTTAAATTCAAAGATATTTTCCCCTAATTATGATTGTTGGTGTTCACGTGTTTCGTATACTATGTGTTTTCAATAGCTTTAGTTTGACACGCGAAAGTTAAAAAATGGTTAATAAATAAATATTAAATTTGAAAATGAAACAATTATGGTTCAATATCCTTAGAATAACGTAATGTTGGCAGATATTACTAATGTGTTTATTTCTATCCTGGATGCATAATTGCATTAACTTTTAATTATATATTTAATTACCTCTTCTTGCAAAAGTTCCTGCAATTGGCGTACAGTTTTTTACAGAAAAAACTGGGAAATTTTTGTTATACGCAGTAAGGGTTATATTAGTCTGCCACTCGTCCACATCCCATATCTGTTTTTTAAAGGATAATAATCTTACTAAACTGAATTAAATATAGTCCCTTCAGTGGAGATTTTCTCCCACTTGATATACTTTATTGGTAAATATTTCTAAGGTTTGTTACCACAATTTTATTCTCATTGTTTTGTAAACGGGTAACACTAACTGAAAAATGTATTTTACACAGTCATTATTTTCAGAACTTACAGTGAATTTTTTTTTTCACTCCAGAAATGGCGTGAAATGTCTGACTTTAAGACTGAAAACAGCACATTTATCCTCGCTTAAAATTATTAACTCTAAAAAAAGAAACGTGGATATATTTTATCTTGCTGTCAGGCAAGAAAATATTGCCAGAGAATTAATTTAGAATTCCGAAGAGAAAAAAGCGTACAGTTTCAAATACAGCGAATATTTTCTCGGAAATTTGATTGCTTTACATTATCTGATATCAAAAGAAACTATCAGATGTTTTAGAGGCTGGGCTTTGTTTATTTTCTTCCTGTGACTGATAAGCAAGGCGGTCCCGTTTCGCTGTTCTGCAAGTCAGGAACGTGTTTAATTAGTAAGGTGCCGACGTGTTTAGAAAGCCAGCGTCGGTAGGGACTATGATCCCATGTCTCGCCAGTACACGCACTCATACTGATTGTTCTATTGGCTCCTTTCTTTTACAACGTGTACTGTATTATGTCATCTTAATTTTACACTTGCACGTTAACGCGTTGTAAAAACGTATGCATTCGTATCATTCGTTCCCGATCTTTCCTGGAAATAGTTGTATTCCCAGAACAGTTATTTACTGAGATACGCGTACACGCACAAACACATATGTTAAAGATAACATTTTACTATGGAGTGTCCTTAAGGGCATTAACTACGTAAAAAATATGTTATTTTATAAATTTACCATGCACCGTTCAACTTTTAGTCATTATAAGTGAATAAACTTTCCTAGAAAAAAAAAAAAAAATGAGCGCACAGTTTTCGCATAAATACATGTCAAAATCGCAATTTTACTGTTTTACAAATGTGAAAATAATGAAAACCATCTTATGTATACAGAAATGAGATAATTCACAATGAAAGAAGATGCCCAGAGCTACTTCAAGACTTCTATAAAATTGCACAAGGAAATGATTTTGCAGTTTAAAACAATTGATAAAAATAAGGAAATTACTGCATATTTTTTATTTGTGGCCGTTCCTAATTTTTACAGGACATAACTTAAAAATAATTAAGCCAAAATGTTTAAGTTGCTCTTTTTAAATTTTCTTCAGATTGTTTAGTTAATTTTATTTGTGCATTACAAAAACAGTAAAATCTTGACTTGGAATTGTCTTTTTGCAGAAACCATGTGATCTAAAAAAATTGTATCTGAAGAAAACGGTAGTCACAGATAATGTCTACAAGTTGAACAATGTATTGTACAAATATAAAGTAACAAAATTTTCCGAATGGTGACAGAGAATTTATGCTACACTTTCAGTGCTCTTGATTAGGCAGGTTTAAAAACATGGCTTAATTTATTCGTTCTCCTCGTTACTTAACATTTCACCATATACAACGAATAAAATTCATACGAACCATTAAAAAAAGTTTCATTGACTTGTTCTCATGACTGAGCGAAATTGTTGCATTCATAAATATGTTTATGGTAAGCTATTTGTTACTGTTACGTGCAAAATAATAAGTTTTAAAAATGACCTCTTCAAATACTACACTTTTAGTAATATTTTAAGTTATAGGATCATTTGTTATTATTTTATACAAACATTAACTCAAGCTATCAGTTCAGTAATCACATTAAGGTGATTCAAGAAGCAAGAACTATTATCTACATTTACATTATTTTTAGATGTGATATGTCATAATAGTGTAACAAAATTATGACAGTTGAGGAAAATTACTTTTAAATAATAATGCATCGAGTTACATGAATTTTAAATTTATATACTTTTCGTAAAAATATCAAAATGGAACCAAATTGATACGTTACACTACAGTTGAAAATTATAATAGTACATTTTATTAGAATATCAGAAATTAAATCCTTACCGCGCAGGTCAACCAACGGTTTGATAAAAATAAAATACATCACGCCATTCCTACAGCTTCTATAAATTTTAAGCTGAAAAATAAATTGAGTCCAAATGACTTGTTTTTTTTTCAATTTGCACTAATAAAGATTTTAATTTAGTATTCTCCTTTTTTGTTTAAAAGCTTGACGAATGTTATTCCCACTATGATTTTGTATTTTTATCAAGGTATTACCAATGCCACAACACAAAACCATAAAATATTCTCAAAATCTGTAAGAAATATTTGGCTTCTGAACAGGCTTAAAATAAATACATATCGGAAAAGAGATGTATTTTTTTCAGGAGTTGTTTGAAAAGTGCTGAGTCAAGCACATGGATCTGCTTCATGACAGTGTAGCAAGGCATTTGGCCTCTGGAGTCGAGAACTAGTTTCCCATGACTTGCGATGCGGAGCGCCTGGTATCGTCCACCCGCACACAGGCAAACACCGCGGGTTGCAGCTTGCCAATTCACAAGGCGCAACTCATGCAACAGGCGCTTCAGGAACGTTTTTAATTTTAGCTCATGCAGCGTTTTCGCAAATTCACCGATTGATACACCAAAGGTGAATGTTCTGGTATTCACCGGCGTACACCGATTGAGACAATTTCTGAACAACAGCTTGTTCATAATTATTTTGTTTCGAATGCAACGGAATAAATTTATACAAGCAAAAATAACTTTATAACGCAGGAAAGTCTTATCAAACACTTTGCTAACGTATTTTATAACAAATTTGCTATTTATTTTAAAACTACAAATCAAGTCTCACATTTTTCTGCACTATTTGTTAACACTTACAGGCACACAATTTTTCCGTTGCAATACAATTAGATCATTTACGTTTTTTTTTATTTTACCGTTTACAAGTGCTTTATTTATTAAATATGTGTTTGCAAGGTTGTGTTAGAAAATCCATCAGTTGATTTTCCGTTGTACATTCACCATATCCACTGACGTTTCAGGACGGTTGAGCCAGTTGATACATCGATTAAACTGAACTAGACTCAAACGTCAGCTGTATATCGGCGGATGCAAAGGTGAATAAAATCAAGAACAGAATTTAAACTACTTAATATATTTCAATGTGGTTTCTTTTATTGACTACATTTTTTGAAATAACAGAACAATCACACTCAGATATAGTTGATACAATGTATAGTTTTTCGAGTAAACATTGTTGACTCTTTTTCGAATACTAACGTACAGATAATACAAAATCAGTATATATGCAAAAATAAATAGTTTTAGAAGTAAGGAAATTTTTTTATGTAGAACTACAATAACAAAATTCAAAATTAAAACTTAATTTTAACCAAATTTCTTAAATGTCCCCGTTAATTTTTGTTTTTTTGTTTTTTAACTGTTTTTATTTAAATGCAATATTTTTGGCATATATACTGTTTTTTGTGGTTTACATCCTTAATTTTGCGCAGAAAGTTAGCAATTTTGAAGTCGAAAACTATAGACTGTTTCAGCTATTGCTGTATTTATTAGTTACCACCAATAAAAATCTTGTCAGTAATCCGACTCCATCAAGAATTCTGTTCTATATGTTATACTCAAGATCTTTCCGAACTCCGTAAGAGCCACGCGCTGGTTTGAAGATGTAAGTAAGGTGACCCTTATGCTTGTATTTGCCTTGACACCCGCAGTCAGTTTCGTGACTCGCGACGTGACATTAGTCAGACTTTTACCAACTGGGCGACCTCTGTGTGCGAGGTCGTTAAGGCGTTTCCTTCGACACACGCGGTTCCGGGTTTGAATTCCGGGCGTAGGTGTCGTTCACAGACGAATGTCGTAGTCCATAAGTCGATATATTACCTTACTCACATGAATGTGCTGAAAGATAAAAAAGAAACCACAATCGNGTCGTTCACAGACGAATGTCGTAGTCCATAAGTCGATATATTACCTTACTCACATGAATGTGCTGAAAGATAAAAAATAAACCACAATCACATTACTTCCATACATTAACTGTTTGGAGACAGGTTTCTTTAACCTAGGGCCACGGCAACCCTAGCGGACGAGAGGGTAAGGTAGACATCTCGTGAAGTGGTGTTCATGCATGTGTGCGTGTGAGTGAGTGTTTAAGTGAATGTGTGTGAGAGTGATCGAACTGTATCTTTGGTTTGTTTAGTTTTGAGTTATACGCTTGTACATTTTAAATGCGTATTATCTTTAATTTCTATGTATGAAGTTCTAGCAAGTGAAAGTGAATTTGTAATCAATCCAGAGTATGAAAAGGCGACTATGACTTAACTGCACATTTAGGCGGTTAATGGATAAATAAATTTATATATATACATACGCACATACATGCTCTCAAATATATACATACACTGAAGAGCCAAAAAAAACTGGTACACCTGCCTAATATCATGTAGGAACCCCGAGCACGCAGAAGTGCCGCAAGACGACGTGGCAGGGACTCGACTAATGNGACGTGGCATGGACTCGACTAATGTCTGAAGGTATTCAGGAGGCAATTCACACCATGAATCCTGCAGGGCAGTCCACAAATCCAATCTGCGACAATTTGAGAAAGGGTTTAATGATTCTCGTCAGTCGTCCTTTGTCCCGTTCTTTCACGATCTTTTTCCGGCCGCAGCGATGTCGAAGATGTGATGTTTTACCAGATTCCCGATATTCACGGTACACTCGTGAAATGGTCGTACGCGAACATCCAAATGTTATCGCTACCTCGGAGATGCTATGTCCCATCTCTCGTGCGCCGACTATAACACCACGTTCAAACTCACTTAAATCTTGATAACCCGCCATTGTAGCAGCAGTAACCGATCTAGCTGCCGACCGCATCGCGTTACTCTGATTGGTTCCATGACTCTGTTATTTGCACACGCACGCCTATGCCAGTTTTTTTGGCTCTTCAGTGTATATAGCCCTCGTAGCTATGCGGAAACTGAGCTGTCGTACGTGCTATGTGGAGGTCATGGCTAGCTGATTACCTCCATTACCTATAATGGTAACCAAGCCGCTATACTTGTGTCACAACCAGTAGGAAACGCCGCAGGGAAACTACCTCACTGCTCATTTCACCCTAACGTCATCAAATCGCGTCTTTCACCTTCTATACCTGGCTGCTTCATAGTAACGTTGGCTTTACACACGTTCAGTGCAGCAAGCAATTAATTAGTTAGCAGCGAATAAATTTGGAAACAGCTGTTTATTAGACAAGCTAACCAAAATTACCTGTCCGTTCTCGTTGCATTGCACCCTGAGAAATTGTTTGCAAATTTCCCACTTCAGTACTGAGAAAGCAGTTACAGTAGTGTGTGTGTGTTTGTGCATTTACAGGCTGTGTCTAAATGAGAACGAAAAACGTCTGCAGCAGGTTAATCACGATGACAAGCTGAAAACATATTTCCAACCTGGTCTGAAATAAATCGCAAGGGCGGGACACGCACATCTTTGAATTTGGACCTGAAGCACTCGTTTATTATAAAACCTGAAGAAATTATTTGAGTTTGAACACTGAGTGTCTGCATAATGTTTAAAGTTAATTGTGACGTTCGTATTAATAATTATTAATCCGAATATCACAATTGATCCGTCTTTTAAATCCCAAATTTGCTACAGCGTCGTGGAGATTTAAGTCGACATGAGGGTAGTAACCGCAATTATTTACCATGAAATAATTTGACGACAAGGACAGACTAGTGTTGCTGTGTTTACAGATCTTTTTTCCGTTTCACATGACCCCGACACTCAGTGTTCCATCTTGAAAGTTTTCTCCAATATTTATAATATACTAGAGCTTCATGTCCAACTTCAAAGATGGGTACCGCCCTTGTGATTCACTTAAGACCTAAGGTTTTCACTTCATTTTTCGTGATCAACCCCCTGCCAAAGGTTGCATGTTTAATTTATAAGAATCCTGAATAATATATTTCCTCAGATAAGAATCAATCTAATAGTGAAGTTCGCAGCTTTGTATAGCATCTACGTTCGACATTTTTATATTTGCAGGGACCGCGGTAGTGCAGTGGTTACAGTGCCTGCCCTCCACCCGGGGCGAACCTGGTTCGATTTCCGGCCTGAGAGCCCCCCGAATTTTCGCACGTGAGAATCGTGCCGGACGATGCCGCTGGTCGGCGGGTTTTCTCGAGGAACTCCCGTTTCCCCCACCCCCTTGCATTCCAGCACAGCTCCATACTCACCTCACTTCACCCTCATCGGCCCTCGGGACCTCGCCAAAATCTCTCCACTTTCATAATTGTTTCGATACGCCTTGAAAACATTCATCGAAAATCGATCGCGATTATATATAGTTCGCATCTGCATCGTAATTGTTTGTCGAGTACAGATGTCGAAACCTTACACGACGCATGTCATGTCATGCTGTTGCCCAATACTACGAGAGGACTAATTTGTGGACCATCCATTTGCTGTAAGATGTGTGTGCTTCTTAAAATTTTGGAGGATCCGAATGAGTTAGGCCCGAGAACATGTACAGAAGAAATAAGAAATGTAAATGAAAAAATAAATTAAATGGAACTGTCAATATTAATACCACCAGTACCGCGCACAAATATAAAGGAACAGCACGCATTGACGAAAAATGGTGGCGCGGTCTTTTTTATAACAGTGTATCAGAAAACTGAAATGCCCTGCCAACATACTGCTTGCACATTATGAACGCAGGCAGTGCTAGGCGAACTGATGACAGCATTGAGTCCACATCTCACGCATGAGAAAGGACTGGATTCGTGACGAACAAAACTCAATCCAGTTTCATTTCTGCGTCGCGGCATAGTGGACTGCTAGTGACATTAGAACCCAGTGTTTAGTGCCGAATAGAAACTGCCCAGCAAGATCGCCAACTATTTCCCACTTGCCTCACCTGTGACACAGCCCTAGCAAGTAGATGAAAGAAAGCATCTATACTCCAGCAACCAAAGTCGATCATCTCTCTACGCAAATAACACAGGCGAGAGTGCGAAAATCAACCTAGCGGGAGAGGTATAACTATTAGCAACATTTTTAAGTAGTGTATTGTTGTTTTTATCCTGACGTGCGTTTATAACTTCGAATTGCTTTTAACACGTTGGGAATTAGTTACAAGAGTTTAAATTTAGACCACAGTTCTTAAAAAAAAAAAATACAGCGGTAGTAAATAATTATTGGTCTACAAGTCTCGAAGACAGATAAATTAGTTGAGAATACAATTTCCACCCAACACAGGAATATTTGTAATGTGAATGAACTCTTAGAGCTGATGGAAAGTTACCAAGATAAGTCGTGTTTTTCTACAGTTAAACCTTCTTCCCTCCCCACGATAGAGTGGCTTTGCTCTCTAAAACATTGTCCTTCCTCCCACTTCTTCATGACTGAGAGGTCTCAAAGTCGGGTAAACCTCATAAACCGACCCTGTATACATGAGCACTTTGCGTGTGCCCATCAAACATCGACCGCTCTTTGTCCCAGGAAAGAAAGCAACGACAGACATTAACGTTTAATTATTTTGTCATGAACCCAAAACTAAAAAACAGTTTGGTTAATTAATGACTATAATTTTTTTTTTAATTTGGCCTAGTTTCTATGGTTTAGGAAAATACTTTACATGAATTTTTACTGAAAGTGTACGTATTAATATTATTATATTTATTTATAAATTTGTTCACGGGATGGGATCCTCACAAACAAAAAATATGCGCGCCGTCTTTCAAAGACAGATTCAACACCGTGGCGGGCTGTGCAAACTCACAACCTCCTCATGTGTCATGTTCTCCTGATACTGTTACCACAGCAACCAACAACCGCTTGCTTGCTTCCTTCCTTTGTGCCTTCCCACCACTCTCTTTCGCCAGCTCCGTCACTCTCTCTCTCCAGCTCTGTCTCTCTCTCTCTCTCTCCAGCTCTGTCACTCTCTCTCTCCAGCTCCGTCACTCTCTCTCCAGCTCCGTCACTCTCTCTCTCTCCAGCTCCATCTCTCTCTCTCTCTCTCTCTCCAGCTACGTCACTCTCTCTCTCTCCAGCTCCGTCATTCTCTCTCTCTCTCTCTCTCCAGCTACGTCACTCTCTCTCTCTCCAGCTCCGTCATTCTCGCTCTCTCTCCAGCTCCGTCACTCTCTCTCTCTCTCTCCAGCTACGTCACTCACTCTCTCTCGCTGCTTGCTAGTTAAAGACACGCCGCTTGACTCCTGCTACCAGGAGAACATCACGTGCGAGGAGGTATGTTCGCCACACAGTAGTCAGCGCGCCCGCCGTAGAGCGCGTGGTATGTCTTTTTTCATTCCTCACTCGCACGGGTGTCGGGGGCTGTTCCATCTCACCCGCTATCAGGAGACCATGACGAGAAAGGAGGTATTCTACCAGCTCGAAGCGATGTTTGTGCGTCGCATTCGCTCACATCTACTCCGGCGTGCTCAGAAGCGGTATTCGTAGATAGCTATAGTCGGTTCACGACCGGAAGAAACTTTTGAAAATCAACCTTCGAAAAAACACCCTAGCCGTTTGCTACATGCATATAACATTACAAACAGCGGCGAGCGCGGATACAGTTATGCCGTTAGGTTGCCAGCACAAAGAGAGGAAATAGTTCCAAAGTTTTAACGTAATTGTTAATTTATCGCTTACAAATGGGCTTTGAAAAGACTTGTGTCTTATTATGCAAATTATTAATGACGTGATGGTAACGTATTTAGATTTCAACGTTTCTTGCGTAGTCACATGATCCCGCTGAAGGTTAAAGTAGAGCGGCCATTTGTTTACAAACCTTCGTTCCGTGTGTTGTTGACTGGCTGTGGTTGACACACGTGCCAGAGAATTTGTGCGATTATCTTGTTTAACCTATAATAATTCATTTATCGGTTTTTTTTAATACTAATATCCGCTCTTTATTATTTCTCGTTGTATTTTCGTTTCTGAAAAATGTATAAGAGATTACTCGTAGTGCGTTCCCACATGTTTAATATTTTGAAAATTTATTTCAGGTTTGCTTAAAATTTTATTTACCGTATTTTACGTTGTATGTTGCGGTAGTTTTTGAGTGCAGTCATGAGTTCTAGCAAGGTGAAGAATAGAGAAGTAACCACTCTTCAACGCCAACAGGACATCATTAACCTCACCGAATCGCTGTATTCCCTAATTAGGCGAGGGGAAATGAAACCGTGCAACATCGCGGAAAGAGTGGCAGAAATGTTGAAACTCTCCGGATCCACAGTGCTAAGGTATGTTAAAATATATATATAGTACTAACCATTGCGTNTAGTATTAACCATTGCGTTTGCAAGTTGTGTGTGTTAAGGTCAATTATGTTGGCCTACGAAATGTGTTTACAAGAACATAAAGAAAATTTTATTAATAACTTGATAACGTCGCCGAACGTTGTCTACGTGTCTTTTTAACTTTTTATTTAGGTAATTATTAAGTTAGTTATTAAGTTATTAAGTTAATTATTTAGGGGCTTTTCTGTAAAAATTAAAATAATCCACTCTACTAATGATGCAGAAAACGAATATACGAGGGGCATTAACGTCCGACTAATTTCGTAACATGTGCCCACCTAACCTAACAGAACCTATCCCCACGATGGGTGAATCACTATTTTACATTTTTAAACTAACCTAGGATTGTTGGGTTTTACACTAACCTAGGATTGTAGGGTTATATAGACTCAAATGTGAGTGTATGAATCACCTAACCAAAAGGTGGTATTACAATGTGTAATTAAAAATAAAAACTACTTTGTGTTGGAATTTGTGTACCCCTGCGAGGGATTCTTCATAAACAACCCAATATATACAGTGGAAATTTGTTATAAATACAACTGACAATGGTAAGGAAAATTGCCTGTATAGTGATTTTGTTATAGCCAATTAATTTTATATAGGTTATGGAGAGATGGTGCATTTTAACATGCTGAAGAAACTGCTTGTTCTGTATTTAGAAGTTACATTACGGCATTAATTGCCATTGCTATAAATCACTAAGTAGATTACAGTCGATATAACTGGAACTTCCCCTACTATTAAACATATCTGTATCACTTCACTAAACACGGGAGGACATCGTAATCGATCAAATTGCAGTCATAATCTTTAAAAAAAACAATTGTGTATTAATGCATTTCCCCAACACCGCTGTTCTACAGCCATTGTCTTTTAGTTATTGTAAATTATCAGTGTTGTATCGTGTGGTGATTTCAGCTGGAGAAGTTCCCCAACAGTGGCTGGAGGAAGGATGCCATCATAAATTGGCTGCAGGAGCACAACATTCCGTTTGCTGTATCCTTTTTTTGCAAAATCTTTTTGTGTAGTGTTAAATTGTAGGGTAATGTTGTTGAGCATTGCTTTATAGCATTATATGTAAAGTAGCAGTCTACATCAGAAAGCAGCTATTGAAGCATGTAATTTTTTTGAATAATTAGTTTCTAATTTTTGGAGTGGAAATGGATGTATTAATTTTTTTTATATAGTTGCTGCTGTGTTGAGTTGTTTATGTACTTTTTTGTTTTGATCTATGGTAATTCTGTAGCAAAATGAATCACTACAATCCATAAGTTATTACCTATACTTCTAACTAACTATTAAATAAATAAACAGTATTTATAAGTACTGCGGCTTATGCCTTTAGGATGTTTTAACTTAATGCAAACTGGATATGTTAGGATACACCACTGTCAGCTTCTTTACTTATTGTAAACAACAGTTCTCTCTAATATTCTGTTTACTGGAGCCACATTTTTTAGTTATGTTTAATTTGTTATAGGATTTCTTTACAAAATCTGCGGCACATTTATTTTGTTCCTCCTCTAAGCATTTACTTAGCAACATGTTTCAATTTAATTGTTTAAATATGAGACATTAGTGAAACCAATGTATTTTCGTATAAGTTTTAAGTTAGATTTTTGTTTGGAAAAATATTTTAAGATAGCAACAGAGTTAACAGCATTAAATACGGGCCCGGAGCCCAACTAAAACATAAACACAGCAGCCTACCGCCGGCTGAATTATTTGAACAAAATCTGTCGGGTTACATTTTTGTTGTAAACCCACTATAAGAGTTAGGGGAACTTCGGTTCGTGACCTCGTGGCAGCACAGCCATCCAGGGGCTTATGAGAGATTGGCGGTGCCATGTTAATGTTGTTGGATGGACTCCTTGAATGTTGACACATTTCATTGCAAAGTATTGTATCTATAATATGTAATCAAAGTGAAAGTTTTTCTCCCCCAACCAACCCCCCAGTCAAAATCAAACCTACACACACACACACACACAC
>NQII01002819.1:130800-152301 GCA_002778355.1 Clitarchus hookeri | reverse complement strand
ATTTTGGGTTTATAGAATGAAATGTTTTTCGCTTGCATCGCATATTCTTTTGTGTGAAATTCTCAAGATTAAAAACTTTACGCTTGTGGAATATCCATTAATAATATATACATGACTTTTATAATGGGTACGTGCATGCACGAACACATGTACACACACAGTGGAATGTAAACATTGCATGTAAACATTGCCATGTGACTGCCACATGGCAATGTTTGTTTACCTTTGGCAGAAGGATACGAAATGGGCTCGAAAGTAGATCTTTAGCAGGGCTTCAAGAAAGTCTCTTCCAGTCGTGAACCGACCATAGTTCGCCGGTCGTACCAGCACTTATTTATTTATTTGTTATCGTTAGGGACAGTGATATTTCGCGAAAAGATTTCGAGACAAGATACAGTCCAAAGCACTGTAGGGTCGTCCAGCTTCTTTGATTGGCTAAAAAATGTTCTGGTCCGTGTTAACCGTTTGCGCACGAATCACGAAGGTTCAGTGTCGGAGTTACTTAGTCCTGAGTGGCTTGGTCGAAGACGGACACGGCACCAGCAGCCAATGGAGGTATAACAACAGCCTAGGTGTGTATATAGTATTGAAGTCTACTGCGTTTTCCGATTTATACGCGAATAGTCGCTGGCTCTATATATCGTATTTCTCTATGGTGAAGTTAAGGCAGTAAGCCTTTTCTTACACTTAAACATTTTAAGCAAGAGTAAAGATTAACAATTAATATACTTGATCTACGAACTTAACCCTAAGTTATAAACAGAAAATGATTTGAAAGTTATTGATAAACTGGAAAATGCATACTAATAATAACAAATTATGGTTAACTACTAATAAAGTAGGCAAAAAATATGAGAATAAAAAAATTATTATTGGCAAGTGTCTAATATAAAAAAATAGGCTGTAACTACATATATTTTTTATCGTAAACACTTACTATAGCAAGTGATTGATGCCAGCAAATTACCAAAGTACTTTAATTTAATACCCAATAAAAATCAAGCGTGTTTCGTCGAGTCTTACTCGTCTCTGAAATGTCACAGGCAGAGCCACGTGTTTCTCCGCAAAAATATTCCGCGAGTAGCTGTACTGCAACACACGTTAGTTCAGAAGCAACGTCGCGGTTGACTAACACGCGGCGTAGGTGTCCGCCAGCCAATCACGGGCCTCCGATGTCGAGGTGACTTTGTTCACACAGGCATGCAGCCAATAGCCGAAGGAGATTCTCAAGCTCGCGCGTCACAAGTTGAAGTCTAGCCTGCGCGTAAAACTTTCGCGAAAAACAGGTTGCCCTACTTAAACATTATCTCAAAATTATAATATTCAATTTTTAATTAACACGAATAAAAACAAGGAGAAAATAGGTGTGTTGGTAATGCCTAGTAAGAAATACATCTTATGCAATATGTTATCAAAGTGAGTGTGCACGAATGCAGTGCACCGTCCTGTTGGTATCATTTACTATATCGGTTAAGCTTTGTTTGCACGAGGCGGAGGAATATCAGGGAAGTAGAACTTAGACAGGGCTTCAGAAAAGTTGGAAGTAACCGCGAATGGACCATAACATGCAAATTCATATTGTTATGTATACGAAACGGAAATACTAACTTCGGTACCCACGAGATCACTTTAATTTGTGTATCTGTGCGTTTGTCTGTATGTGCCCCCCCCCCTTAAAACTTTAGAATGCGTGAAACAAATTGTACCATACTCAGTACGCATCTAGAACTTAGTAAATGCATCTGACTTTTCATAGTTTTCGACCACTCCACATGTTTTATTTCAAAATTTCTTCAATTTTAAAATTTCGGGTGCTATGTCCTATCCTGGGAGCCAGTTAACCGATTAAAAACAAATTTTGTATATTGACCGTGCATCATTAAGCACTGAATTTAGAGAGGGCTATTTTTGTTGGCACGCCGTATCGAAAGTACATCATGAAAAAATAAAGCTTTTACGTTATATATTGGAAGTCAATCAACCAAGTCTCGCCAAATTCGACATAAGTAATAAAATGGTAAGCAATGCAAACATACCCTATCTAAATGGATAATGCACCTATATTCAAAATGGTGGTCGTATAATCTTTTAAATTTATTTGCTCTATCTTACATACCGTCAAAAAAAATATTCCACCAAACCTGGTAAGCTTTAATTATATATTACAAACATCAGATATGATAACACCTAGCCTCTTTTGTCCGTCATTTTGTAACATATCGAAAAATGTAAATATAAAGAATTTATGTAATAAGTAGAAAACCAATAATCATATTCCTATCAAATTTAGCACTAAACAGGTTATGTAAATGTGTGTGTGTGTTTTAAGTGGGTTAGACACTTATTTTCGAATTCGCGACCATATAAAAATTTTAACTTAGTATGCTATACATATATATATACGAAACCATGCAACCAATTTCAACGTAACTTCATATGCTGGCAGTGTCTATTACAACTATCAAATTTGTCTACAGAGATAACATTGTGCCCTTCACTTTAAAAGATAGTGCCACGTGAATAAATAAAGTTCTATTCTGTCATACCTCAGTAAACAATCAACCCTACCCCACCACATTCGACAAGCACGGACAGCGAAACATTAATAATTACTCTACACCTGAGCCAAAACCGTTCAACTTGGGCTCTATTTTCCGATACAAGCTGTTCGCCATTATTTGCGCACTTCTGAAGGCCCTGCTTGGATATTCTTTCTGTTTATTGTGTAGCCTTCCGCTGTCTGTAAAGTTAATATTGGCGTTACTCGTGCCCCAATCATGTGTGAGTGTGAATTATTAGGCATATGCCATTCACAGTTGCTTACCATTTGTCTGAAGCACTGCTACATGTCTGCTTCCCAGCCGTTCTTCCACCTCATGCAAACCAAGCTTAACCAAGTATAGAAAATTACGCCAATGGGACATCGCACTAAATTAGTGTGCTTTGAGTTAAATAATATTTTGCAAAGGAACTATTTCTTAGTATGCATTACCAACTAAAATATTTTCTCGAAATATTTTCCCAAAATACACTTGTCCCTAGTGATTGAGGATATACCGTTAGTAATCGCACTGCCATTACGCTAATGCGTTGCAAGTTAATCTGAGGAAATTATATTGTATTTTAAAGGGCTTGTTAACGTCCCAAAAGTGTTATTCCTGAAGGCTCATCAGGGAACGGCTAACAAACAAACTTACGACCTAACTTAAACTAACACCCGTACCTTAGCTATGATTCGAACCCAGAACCTCCCGCACCGCAGACCGGCGGAGCACTAACCAACTGCGCCCTGGTAGGTCGGCTTCATGTGAGGAAAGAAAGTTCGCAGAAATACAACCTGTTCTGTTACGTGAGGAAGGGGGTTTTCCGCAGGAAAACGTTGGGTTACACGTCACACGACAAGTTAGGCAGATATGGAGGAAGTTACCTCAATTCAGCTCAGGTGTCACACTTTGCGATTTCTGGGTTTTTTTTTTCAATATACTTACGAAAGAGTTATGGACGAAGAAGGAAGTTTTCCGCACACCAGGAAGTGTAAGATGGTACTGTGACACTTATACTATTTGACTCCGACTCTCGGGAAATTGCCTGCAACGTGTTTCTGAGAAGCTAATGAGTAGAGACCGGAAAAATTCGCGAGTTCGATGACCTGCAGGCTAGACTCTCCAGTCTTACGTACAAATACGCCGATATCAACCGCACATTGGTCGTCTGCTGTCGCAGTGGAAGGCGACGGTTGTTGGGCCAGCCTTCTCCAGCAGGTGTCAAACACCGTGTGGACCGATGGCTGAAGTAATATAAACACACGTGTTTCGAATTCTAGCTTGTCCCGAAATGAATCCGCGAATTTTTCAGGTCTCTACTAATGCGTCTCTGGAAACGACTTATAGATAGGGGCAGTGATATTTCGCGAAAAGATTTCGAGACAAGATACAGTCCAAAGCACTGTAGGTTCGTCCAGCTTCTTTGATTGGCTAAAAAATGTTCTGGCCCGTGTTAACCGTTTGCGCACGAATCACGAAGGTTCAGTGTCGGAGTTACTTAGTCCTGAGTGGCTTGGTCAAAGACGGGCACGGCACCAGCAGCCAATGGAGGTATAACAACAGCTGAGGTGAGTATATAGTATTGAAGCCTACTGTGTGCTCCGATTTTTACGCGAAAAGTCACTGGCCCTACTTATAGATAGGGACACCCGAATTCCACGAAAATATTTCACGATCAGTTGTATTTAATTACACTTTAGTTCAAATCTCCTTTCTTAGATTGGATGATCTAGGTGTTACAAGTCTTAGGTCTCTCGCCTCTAATCACAGACGTGCTGTATCAGAGTTACCGAGTTCTGATTGGCCAGTCAAGCAAGAACATTTTTCTTACAAAGACACGCCCTCCAATAAGAAAAATAAAACTGCTGACATGGCCGTCGGGTATTGAAATATAGCATGTGCTGAAATCTTTTCGCGAAATTCGGGTGTCCCTATTTATACAGATTGTGAAGGTCGCCAGTAATCCACAACAAACCTCCTACTGACTGACTACGAATGGCAGTCACAGTCCACCAACTTTCGAAACAGCCCTCATGCTGTTAGAGCCAGAGATTACTTCAAAGGCAGATCGCAAAGTTCTATATTATCCACGAGCTGGCTTTGCATAAAACACTGGTTCTATTATTTTTATATATCACAAGTGAAAATAATTAGGAACACACAAGTAAGAAAAGCTAAATAACTTGAAAAATGTTATAATTAACTCTGTGAAAATGCCGTGATGTACTTTAATGTACCTGTAAAATAAAACTAAATAGTTTATGCTGGTTTAAATTGCAGGGAAAGTTCTGCTGTTTCAAAATTTTTTATTATTCCTAAATTTTTTCAATATAATTTTTAACAAGCATATTTAAGAATGTATTACGTTTATACTTTAACAATGTATTACGTTTATACTCTTCTCTTTTTTGCATGTTTTGTACGTGATTTTTTTTGTTTTCCCGATATTGTAAATAAGTAATTAAGATGGGTGATTTTGTTAATAATGTGTTTTATTTACTTACTGGAACGGCATCAGATGGAGTGCATACACGCCGAACGTTATTTGGTTCACATAGGCTTATAATAATGACATTTACTATCACCCGTANTCAGATGGAGTGCATACACGCCGAACGTTATTTGGTTCACATAGGCTTATAATAATGACATTTACTATCACCCGTAAGGGATATTCTGGGAATACGACGTTTCTCAAAAAAAAAAAAAAAAAAAACCAGCTACTTGTTTTAATTGTTTGATAAACGAGTACAAATACTGATGATGGTTGAAAATAGGATTTCCAGGGCTCCCCTGTGCAGTTTCCGTAAAGGAAAGGAGAAAATTACAAACTGACAGACGTAGTTTGTATTTTTGTCTTACATATCGTGTATAATATCCTGCTGGTGCAGATATGATTTGCGAGGAATTGAGCTGCCTGGGATTGCATATTGCAGACTTAGGAGGTCCCGTAGCAACGCTTCCCTATGTCCATACGTGACCTTGAGGCGTTTAAAAAGTTTACTAGGGATTTCCTTTGAGTCACGTAGTAACAGATGTGCACGAGCGTTTATGTGTCATTAAACAAACTCGAAAAATTTTCCCGGCTTTACGTACAGGCAAAGTAGGGACACCACGAAATCCATAAATATATTTGACATTACGGATTTCTAAATCAGTTCTCAAGTTTCTTTTCGGCGAAACTGGAATATCTTGCGTTTAGACCTCGGCGGAAGAATAATGTAGCGGAGAGGCCATATCGCATAGCGGCAGCACGATAAATAACTTATTGAGATTTACGTTTCTTACTCCCGTGCCTTAACTCGGACACTTGTTTTAAAGCCATGGCCAACTAGTGCGTTCTTAAAGGTTAACTCGCTCACCGCATCCCTCTCATTGCAACGCAACCTCGTCGTAGATCGAGGTAAGTTATGTACTGGAGTGGTATGTACACTGAAGAGCCAAAAAAACTGGCATAGGCGTGCGTATGCAAATAACAGAGGTATGGAACCAATCAGAGNATGTACACTGAAGAGCCAAAAAAACTGGCATAGGCGTGCGTATGCAAATAACAGAGGTATGGAACCAATCAGAGTAGCACGGTGCGGTCGGCAGCTAGATCGGTTACTGCTGCTACAATGGCAGGTTATCAAGATTTAAGTGAGTTTGAACGTGGTGTTATAGTCGGCGCACGAGAGTTGGGACATAGTATCTCCGAGGTAGCGATAACATTTGGATGTTCCGCATGCTGGTAAAGTGCTCACGTGGCACTTAATCGGGAATCCGGTAAAACATCACATCTTTGACATCGCTGCGGGCGGAAAAAGATCGTGAAAGAAAGGGACAATCGACGACTGACGAGGATCATTAAACGTGACAGACGTGCAACCCTTTCTCAAATTGGCGCAGATTTCAATGCCTCCTGCAAACCTTCAGACATTAGTCGAGTCCATGCCACGTCGTCTTGTGGCACTTGTGCGTGCTCGGGGGGCCCTACACGATATTAGGCAGGTGTACCAGTTTTTTTGGCTCTTCAGTGTAATATGTGAAATACACAGAAACGAAATTGTATTGTGGCCTGTGTGGTGTAGACACACTGGGTTTAGTGTTGGCTGCTCGAGACTTCGTTAACTGTAACGTGAGCTAAACTAATAACTTACAGGAGTCCCGACTTGGTTCAGTTTGGAGATTTATTAGGAAAAAGGCATTTACAGTTCAAATAATTTACTACTGATATATCAGTTAATAGATGAGCAAAACATAAAATTTAGTGGATTTTTTAAATAAAAGTGCTGTTGATGCACTTCGCAAGCTTGGCGTGAGTTCTTAATGCATAAAAGCAGAGAGAGTTTAAGTCAAGGAGAATTACCTTAAAATGATATTCTGGTAAACGTTCTAATTTTACTATCGACTTTGGAGCACTAACAAAAAAATTAATAACGCACGATATTTTGAAGTGGTAGCAGATATGGTAACATAAGGAAAATTAATTTTAGCACAAAAATTTTAATCATTGATTTTTTAAGGAAAAACTTTAGAAACGAAACAAGTTTGCACTATTGTTTGTTAGCAGTATCTTCCCACTTTTTGAAACAAACCTATGGATAATCACCCCATTTATGACGTGTTTGGTTGTTAGCTAAATGTGTCATTTATCACAAGCGTTTGGTACTCCTGTTAAGATAAAAGTATCTTATTTTCTGGCAGAACTGAACTCTTACTTAGAGTTCATCTATAAACTGTAATATCCCACTTTTAATTTACAGGAATGAAAACAGAGAGAAAATAAGCATGTTGATAAATATTGTTGTACTGAGTGCGCATAAATTCCGTGCGTTGTCCTTTTGGCGTGAGTAATTTTCTACTCCTAGTTGAGCTTTGTTTGCAAGATGTGAAGGAATGGAATTTTGAGATGTGCAGGAACTTTGAGATATTACATTTCTTATTAAGAAGACACTCAAAAACGCCGGAAACTTGTTTCTTGTCGCGTACAGCACCAACCATAAATATATTTTATGTGCAACCTGTCCTCTTCATAAATACGAGGACTGAACAGGTTAAACAACATTTTTGGAGTTTTGCATTCATAAAATATCCTGATATAAAACTCACAACGTAAGTATGGTCTATTTGAGGTTACTTCACATTTTTTTTAACAAACCTTTGAAAATTCAGCTTAGGTTATTTCCTAAATAAATAATGTATCACAACCGTTTCATACTTTTGTTGACAGAAAACTACCGTATTTTTTGGCTAAATTGAAATTTCATTTGTATTTTACCTATAAACTATAATATTTCATTTATAATTCATGTAGATAAAAACAGTGAGAAAATAGGTGTGTTGGTAATGCCTAGTAAGAAAACAGTTCTTATGCAAAATATTATTACACATAGTGCGCACGAATACGGTGCGTTGCCCCTTGGCGTAATATTCTAGACTCGGTCAAGCTTTGTTTGTATGAGCCGGTGGATATCCTGGAAGTATAAAATCAACAGGGCTTCAGGAAAGTTGTAAGTAACCGTGAATATATTATAGTTAGGGGCAGTGATATTTCGCGAAAAGATTTCGAGACAAGATACAGTACAAAGCACTGTAGGGTCGTCCAGATTCTTTGATTGGTTAAAAAATGTTCTGGCCCGTGCTAACCGTTTGCGCACGAATCACGAAGGTTCAGTGTCGGAGTTACTTAGTCCTGAGTGGCTTGGTCAAAGACGGGACATGGCACCAGCAGCCAATGGTGGTATAACAGCAGCTGAGGTGTGTATATAGTATTGAAGACTACTGTGTGCTCCGATTTTTACGCGAAAAGTCACTGGCCCTATCTATAGTATATTAACGTACGTCTTGGGCAGTGAGACAGTATCAGAATAAGCACTGACGTCGTCGGCCCTGACAATCTACTTTCACGTCGTCCCCAGCTCACGTAAGACAGTCCACCTGCATGTGGCTGACCTTCGATCTTGGCTTTTGACCTTGGCCTTCATTCCGGCACCAAACCATATAAAGAAACCGAAAACCTTTAATGGTAATAAAAAAAAATTAAATTCAGTTTTGTTGAGTTTTTTTTTTCTAGTTTAAAGGCTGTCATTGAAAATTCGAAACAAAATGCAAAAACACATTTTGAAAGTAGTTTTTCTGTTCGGACGGTTGCAAGTTTTTGTTATGTTGTTGCTCTGCAATTCCAGTTGTGCGCGATCCCAGAAAATTTTGTTTTTTTTAGTAAGATCTGACTTTGACGTAGTTGTTTTACCAGAAAGATTTTTCAAAACCATTTCCATTAAAAAGTGGAAAAACAATAATGGGTTTTAAAAATAAGCGATGCAGATACACTTTTAAAAGATGTTTATTAATATCATGTTTTAATTTTAAGCAAACATACTGGCATTTAGGGATCCGATGGCTTCAAGTATTTTAAGAGAACAGGGCCCCGAATTTTTTTTTTCGCATTAGAGGCCCGGCGATACGGGCGACAATAACACGCGTGACCAGCGCCCCGTCGCCCCTACGAGCAAGGCGCTGAAACTGCGTGCATGTACTACCGATGTTACGCCTTCCTGTGCAAATGAGATCTCTAACAGTAAGATTTTAATACAAGCGATGAAAGCCCATGGCTAGGGCCAGTGACTTTTCGCGTAAAAATCGGAGCTCACAGTAGACTTCAATACTATATACACACCTCAGCTGTTGTTACACCTCCATTGCCTGCTGGTGCCGTGTCCGTCTCAGGACTAAGTAACTCCGACACTGAACCTTCGTGATTCGTGCGCAAACGGATAACACGGACCAGAACATTTTTTAGCCAATCAAAGAAGCTGGACGACCCTACAGTGCTTTGAACTGTGTCTTGTCTCAAAATCTTTTCACGAAATATCGCTGCCCCTAGATATAAGTCAAAGGTAAACTAGACATAATGTACTTTAATACTAACACAAGTATAAAACGATTGTAATACGTGGCATTTTCAGAAACTACCAAACGCGTCATACACAGGGTGATTTTTCGAACGTTCGGTTCAAAAAGTGCGAATAAACCGCGAAAAGACAATAATACAGAGTCGAAACAAACGATTAAAATGCGATCTCCAGCCGCACATGCCAGAAAAATGGCGACGCCAGCCAGCAACATGTCGGAACGCCATTCGCCAATCATAGCCTCGCCAGCCGGCAGCTCAGCCAATACGGAATCCTTCACAGCACGGAACAGCCAATCAGACGTTGTGAAAATCGAATTGAGAGTTACACTATCCCAAAATGCTCTATGAATGCACAGACCTTCGTGAAGTGGCTTTCTCATTTTGCAGAATGCAAGACCTCTGGGACTGCACTTTTAATTTTTGATGGTGCATCTTCACAGTTTGATGCAAATATTGTGCATGCAGCAGACGCTCATGACATCACATTGTTTTGCCTTCCTAGTAATACGACGCATGAACTCCAACCAATGGATAAAAGCGCTTTTAAATCTTATGAAGTACATTGGGATAATGAGTTAATGTTGTTTTAGACAAAGCATGCACGTAGCACAGCTACATACATCGAAGAATGTATGTAGCTGTTACCCGTTACCACAACCTCGCGCATCCAATCAGGTGGCGGGTATGCTCGCATAAAACTAACTGTCACGCCATTTCGTCTCTGAGCGCTTGCCTGTTCTGTTTTGTCGGCACGTAAAGTGTCTTTCCCTTGCTTCGGTGTCGCTCAGATGTCGAGAACATCCCGCCTGCAAGCTCGTCAAGAAGGATCTCCCCAAGAAGAAGGGGAATACGGAACCAAAATAATTAAATACTAAAGTTCGTGGGGCAGCGGTGGTGTGGTGGTCAGGCCACTCGCTTCCCGCCCAGGCGAACCGGGTTCGATTCCCCCGGCGGGGTCGCTCGTGGATTTTCACGCGTGGGAATCGTTCCGGACGATACCGCTGGTCGGTGGGTTTTCTCGGACATCTCCCGTTACCCCGCCCGCCCTCGCATTCCGGCGCTGCTCCATACTCGCCTCACTCCACTCTCAACGGCTCTCAAGATTTTTATGTCAAGAGCAGCCCAAAATCTCTACACTCCCTCTCCACGCAACTAATACAGTTTGTTTTAGTTTCTCGATGTACTGATCTCGAGTTTATCGGAAGATCCAACCTGTGATATATATATATATATATATATATATATACTTTATTTATATATAAAACTCAGTCATAGGTAAAATCGAAATTAAAATTTTTCTTTTAATATTTTCTTAGTCAATTTGGTGATCGATGTAACTTAAAATGTGCGACTCTACTTCTAAGTCATTAAAAAAAGGGGATATTTTACTTTATGTAAATCGTCAGTAAAATTCTTTCCTGTATTAACTTATACCTAAGTGGTCTGTGGAAGATTAATTTCATTACGTAGTTTACACAATCGTGCCAGAGCTAGGATTCTTCAGATATTTTAGTTATACTTGTAAGACAAGCAAAAATCCTTTAACAACTATTACTCAAATATCTGTTTTGCCGTTTACGAACTATTTTATTTGCCACTGATGTTCTCGGTTAACCACAGCACCTAGATGCTGTATAGTTCATCTGGGACGAAGAGGATTGGATTTTTAGGTTATGTCAGATACGCGCTTGTGAAACAATTGTTTTTGTGAAAGGTGCTTCGGCCTCGCTACAAAGCGATAACCGCCCGATCATGACAACATCGTATTACTGCTGTAGGGGCAGGCTGCGAGCAAAACCCTCGCTTCAGGTGCAAGTTAATTGCCTTAACTGGTGAAGTAACTACTTTCAAACAACGCTCCCGGAGAAGAACTCTCCCATTCGCCACAACGACCAGCCAATCCCGCGCAACTCACGTCTCGAGCAAATAGTTGGCAAAGGCTGCTCACGGTAAAGTGAGCACTTTTGAATTCAACCTTTGAAAAATGTCACTGCTCCTACCTGAGTTACATTTGAACGGGTAAACTTGACTGGCATGCACCCCAGTAAAGTTGGCAACAACGGANCACTGCTCCTACCTGAGTTACATTTGAACGGGTAAACTTGACTGGCATGCACCCCAGTAAAGTTGGCAACAACGGAGGGAAAGTAGTTCCATGTCTCAGTGATGAATTAAACTTGTCAGATATACTTTTGTGAAAATTGGGATGATTTATTTTATTTTAATGTATGATTTTTAATGCATGTGAGTGTAAGAATTAGAAAATTTGTAAAATATTTATTTTTATAATTATTTCACAGTTTCACTCGACCAGCCCATGAATAAAGTGACGAGGCCCATGGCAACGTTATTGTTACGTATGGTGGAAGAATACACAACGTGCGCTTCCTTATATGTCTCGTGGGCCTCGTTGCAAGCGATTTTGACCATTATAATTTATTAAAAAAAAACTACGGAATATTTCAATGTACATTTTTTTTTTCAGGAAAAAAATGAATGTCTATATTTTGTTGCCAGTTTATAAATTTGGTAACTGAAATACAAATGTGGTCGTCGAAAAGAGTCAAATTCAGCAAAAAATCGCTGTAAGTGGCCCTCTGTCCACGATATTTATTCTTCTGCGGAACAATTTATTAAACTATAGCGGCGTCGCTGTATCTTTTCTGAACAGTTTGCTGTATCAAAACCCTACAGCCACAGCTTATAATTATAAGGAAACAGAACACTATTTTACAGAACCGTTGCAATGCTTCCTTAAGGCCGCTAGAAATTTTCTTCTAGGGAAACCCCTTAAGTACTCTGTATCCTGGCGTTACATTTCCACCTCGCGTGGACGTCACACAGAAATTTTTTTCGTAAAAATGAGATGATACGTCTCTGTAAGATACAAAGACGGGTTTTCGAATCAGAAAATAATATTATTTCGTGTGAACGTGTTACGTCTGCACAGTTACGATAGTACGGATAGCACGCATATAGGAAGATACTTGCTTAGAAATTCTGGACATTCAGGAAACTGATGACGGTAGATTCGAAGAAGCCCTACAGTCTTCCACTAATGAAAGGCGAGGCTCACTGTTAAGCATCGCACTAATCGTAAATAGTATTGCCACTTGCACATACAGATTCAAGTTATTTTAACATCCCAGTCAGAGGAAAATGTTTTGTTAAGCATTGCCACAATGCAACCATGTACATTTGTCATAACGTTATGCACACAAATACTTTTATTATAAAGCATGAAAAATTTATTTCTTGCGTTGTAGTGAAATTATTTTTTTTTGCTATTGCCTACCAAACATTTTGGCTTACTGCCATAAAATTGATTTTATAGCATCTAACATTAAGAGGGCCATGATATACATCACGAAGGCTACTAAAGTTAAGAAGTTTCCCAATATCTATCTGTTATCGATGCCTTTATATCAACAGTAAACGTAATAGACTGAAGTTGGAGGTTCTCGTGTTACTCAGTGAATGCGTGGAACGTTTTGCAAGAGAACCAACAGCAAACTTACAAGCTGATGAGTTAGGGTGTACAGATGGGAGTTAGGGTGTACAGATGGGAGTTAGGTGTACAGATGGAGGTTAGGGTGTACAGATGGGAGTTAGGGTGTACAGATGGGAGTTAGGGTGTACAGATGGGAGTTAGGTGTACAGATGGAGGTTAGGGTGTACAGATGGGAGTTAGGGTGTACAGATGGGAGTTAGGGTGTACAGAAGGTTGAGGTCGCTGCCAATATATTAAAAGAGGTTGAAAGAAAGTAACTGCTAATCGTTTCCCTAAATATACTGAAAAGGCAATAGGGGCATAGATCACGAGCAAGACACGCGTGCACAATGATATCATAGACACAGTGCGGTCTACATGACTACAAAGGTGCGTAAACACACACGCACATGCAAAATGATAAAATATTATATGCTGTGCATGTGCTTGATACAAATTTTAAAACAATTCTTAACGCTAGTTTATTATCTCAAATATCAAACTGCTAATTGTTCCTTGAAATTAAAAATATGAACATATTTCTAAGGGACTAGAGTATTCCTAAATAAACCTACATAAAAATGTTGTCTGCGAGATTTAGCAGCGGGATTGAACACATTTTGCTGGAGTTTTGGCTCGAAGAAAATGGTGCAGAGTGCGATGCAGGTTGGGAGAAGAAATGAACAGGCGTGGTGTTGAGTCTATACACTAAAATGAGGTACGCCGATTAATCGTCTTGCGTGCAAGTACCCAACATTCACCTACCCCAAAGAAACACAGCTGTCAAAGTCACGTGGTTAACAGTGAATAACGTGTTTTTTTTTCACATCTCAGTTTTCAAAATACAAGCCTCTTTATATGTAAAAGATACTTTTACCAATTTGTATTTAAGATAGTTGCACTAAAATTGGTTACAGGAAGTACATAAACATCTCAAACACTTGTTTACTAAACTGTGTTCTAACCTCAAATCCTACCCCCGTCGTTTATGATAGTCGTGTTGGCAGATAATCTGTTCAATGTTGGGACACCGAGACTGGTCCTGCGCAGCTAGCGAGATCGCTCTACTCCATATTCACTCTGCTGGCAACAATGTGTGTGGCTGCGTGCCAGGTGCTCGGTCAGCTGACTGATAAAGTGCTCAGTGACACAGATCTGCTAGCCCTTCTGAACGTTACTCCCGCCAGATTGGGACTGCCTGACATTTGGGTTGCAGTTGCCTCGCGCATTCCGTGTTATATAACAACAGTCAATGCCGTCTTGTGCCCGGTCACGGGTTATGAGAGAAGTTACGAAATGACCTAGTGAAAAAAAAAGAGCCCCTGGTTTGAATATCTACAGTAATATTGGCAACCATTACGAAAAACCTTTTAAGCGTGTTTTAAAGTTCGATTTATAATGAAACTTTTGAAGTACTGACGACTGAAATTGATTTGCTTAATTATAATAGACATTTCATAAAAAAAAATACAACAGAACAATAAAATAATACTTATTTTCAATGTCACATTAACGAAATATTAATGCAATTCAATACTCATGAAATTGGAACGATTCACACTGTTTACAAAGAAAGCGGTTGTGTATAAGTACTCAGCTAATATTAACAAGCCATGCGGAGTGATAGCTATAAGTAGGGCCAGTGACTTTTCGCGTAAAAATCGGAGCACACAGTAGACTTCAATACTATATACACACCTCAGCTGTTGTTATACCTCCATTGGCTGCTGGTGCCGTGTCCGTCTTTGACCGAGCCACTCAGGACTAAGTAACTCCAACACTGAACCTTCGCGATTCGTGCGCAAACGGTTAACACGTGCCAGAACATTTTTTTAGGCAATCAAAGAAGCTGGATGACCCTACAGTGCTTTGGACTGTATCTTGTCTCGAAATCTTTTCGCGAAATATCACTGCCTCTAATCACCGAGCTTCCAACACCTCCGCCATGACTGGCGCTCCAGTAACGTCACCCACACAGTCGCCAAACTCTGTTGCCATCACGACCCAAAAAACCACAATGCCCAGCACAAACACCGCATCTACACAGGGAAATCTCACCAACGAACCGTTCTTCCGATCACTGATCGCAGCACTACCCGGTCCAGCCACTCTACTCGATCGTGCCTCCAATCAGCGTCATTCTCTGGCATGCCAAGCACGCCGGTCCACGCCACGAGGCGAAGCCGTGGAGACCTCTGGAGGTCGGCTTGGCGAGCTCTCCGCGACAGTTCGCCTCATTCACAACTATTATACATATACCAAGGATGATTCCCAGCTAGTGGAAAACCAGAAAAACAAGAAAACGCACTTACCCAAACATATATGTGCACAAACATGTACTTACCCAACTTATACACGTACTCACACACTTACCCAAATATATGCGCACACACTAATATGCACTTACCCAAAAATATACGCACACACTCATATGCACTTACCCAAACATATACGCACAGTAAAACGCACTTGCCCAAACATATACGTGCACAAACACACACTTACCCAAACATATACGTGCACAAACACACACTTATTTAAACATACCCTCTACTCACAACTTCCACTCCCCCCGAAGATTGTGCCTGCAGCTCGCCGACACATGAGGCAGGCACTCCCTTCTCCACTTCTCCCAGCGGAACACATTTTCCAAAGAAATAGAGAGACTCCTGAAGTGTGACTAAGGAATGCCTTGCTTCAGTTTGCAAAAGCCAAGTGTTAAAATACTTTAGTTTTTACAATGTATTTTGGGGTTCCAAATTATGGAATTTCTTTTCGACCCCCCAATAAAAATTCCAAAAAGACAATGCATGGTCGGCAAAATATTGATACAAAATTATTAATTAAAAACCAAATAAAAGTTACATGAAAATCCCCTCACTTATGCACCAAAATAACTACTCCATAACACAATGTGAAATTTAGATTTACGTTTTTAAAATTTATAATATTGAAATGGTATGAAAACCCAGTAGGGTGATTTAATACATGAATTCTTTTTCTACTTCAAGGATAAACTTTAAAGTTTGTTCCGCCTCAAAGACTGTCTTCCCACCGTACTCTTAGTCTTCTAACAGAGTGTATTCCCATTGATGCATTAATAAAAAATTTATAACATGATTTAGACTGTTGCCTTCCCCCCGTCCTTCCTTTAGGAACAAAGTTCTGACCTATCAAAATCCCTCCCTGCTTCTCCTCCAAAAAATAAGAAACCATTCCTTATATATATATTCAACACCCCGTAATCGAAAGTTTTCCTTGATTAATTAAGTGTAGACAGCGCCCCATGGTGACGTCACATGCTGCACGCACGCCTCCAGCCGGTCTTGAAGACACACGGTGATTGTAAGGGGACGGGGGTGAAGCGAGGCGAGAATGGAGCAGCGTCGGAATGAGGGTCGGGGAAAGGGAGATCCCCGAGAAAACCCGCCGACCAGCAGCATCGTCCGGCACGATTCCCAAGTGCGAAAATCCGGTAGCGGCCTCGCCGAGACTTGAAATCCGGTTTCTCCTAGGTGGGAGGTGATTAGTCTAACCAGTACACCACCGCGGCCCCTTTCTATACCGAATCTGCTGCATAAACAAGCCAACAACGTGGTGATACAGTGGGTAGTTGCAGCTACTAAGTAGCTGAAGTTTAATCTGACAAGCACAGGTATATTCAGAAGATTAACTTTTAATGTTGCGTAAACATTCCATTTTTTATAACAACCAGATAAATCTTACATATAACAAAATTACCTGCGATTTATCTCGTGTGTCCCAAATTACCTGCCATTTATCTCGTGTGTCCCAAATTAGCTGATCTCACCGAAAGTTTTTCAATTCCCTGACATTTCCTGGTTGTCCACGTGAGTGGCAACCATGAGTGATGTACAAACCTACATTTTCAAAGAAGGAAATGTTATGACTAGCTTGAGTATATTAATGTTGCATTAAAACTAGGTTAGAGGAAGAGTTTCATAAAAAAAAAACATGCCTGTCCACTCAGGGTTTTGTTATTAGGTACCTACGAATCAGTTGTAGTGTGCGTTTTTTTATTTCACTGATTATGACGATATTAACAACATTTATGTTGTCAATTCGCTGTTTCCTCACACCTTTTTTTTTAATTAAACCTTCGAAAAAAAAACACCCCACGTGTGAAGTGTTTGATTGTTTCGTAAATACGTTGTACATCACAAACGTTTGTACTTCTGTTAACAATAAGTTATCATATTTTTGTTAAATTTAACTGTTACTTATACTTTGCCAATAAATTATAATATTTCATTTGTAACTAATACGAATAAAGACACAGAGAAAACAGGTGTGTTGCTAGTGCGTAGCAAGAAACAGTTCTTATGCAAAGTGCGCACGAATGCAGTGCTTTTGCGCTCGGTGTAATTTTCTAAGCTTTGTTTGTGTGAGGCGGAGGAATATTCTGAAAGTAGAATTTTAGCAGGGATTCGGGTAAGTTGGGTGTAACCGCGAGTGGGCTATAATAGGCCTATTAATAACGAGAGAGTGCATTAATTACGATTACATGTTGAAACCATTTAATAAAGATGATGTAGAGTGATTTCCGTTTCTTGAGATTGTCGCCAAAAGTACTTTACCTGTCAAAATTATATGANAACTGTTACTTATACTTTGCCAATAAATTATAATATTTCATTTGTAACTAATACGAATAAAGACACAGAGAAAACATGTGTGTTGCTAATGCGTAGCAAGAAACAGTTCTTATGCAAAGTGCGCACGAATGCAGTGCTTTTGCGCTCGGTGTAATTTTCTAAGCTTTCTTTGTATAAGGCGGAGGAATATTCTGAAAGTAGAATTTTAGCAGGGATTCAGGTAAGTTGGGTGTAACCGTGAGTGGGCTATAATAGGCCTATTAATAATGAGAGAGTGCATTAATTACGATGACATGTTGAAACCATTCAATAAAGATGATGTAGAGTGATTTCCGTTTCTTGAGATTGTCGCCAAAAGTACTTTACCTGTCAAAATTATATGACNAATAAAGATGATGTAGAGTGATTTCCGTTTCTTGAGATTGTCGCCAAAAGTACTTTACCTGTCAAAATTATATGACTCAAGCAGTGGTGGGTGTTTTAGCATTAATTTTTTTTTGACAAACAGTGTTTTCGTAGAAAAAATTTACCGCGTATCTTTGATGTATTTGTGCAAATAGTATGTTTAACACTATCCCATGGACGCCACGTGGTTCTAACAATTTTGTTGGCAAAAAGGGAATTTCGTGTTGTGACGGGTAATTCATTGCCGCAAACCTGGCATGCGTCCTAAACTCCGTTTCATCTACGTTTCTGACAACAAACTATGTAATTACGGTCTTTGCTCCGCGAGAAAATGCCGTCATATTTTTTTTTCTTTATTGGAGGAAATTATATTTCCGCAGTAACGGGTTTTGAAGAAACACATTGACTTTTAGCAAACATTTTGTTTACGGATTTAAATAGCAAATATTAGCAATATTATAAATATAATAAAGGTTTTTTTTTTTTTTTTAATCTATTAGAGATAAGTAGGGCGGCGACCACCCGGCGTCCATTACTTTAAGGTTATGTGACCCAGCTCGGAACTTTAAAAATTCATAAATATTAAACCAATCGACCAATTTTCAATGTTCAAACACCATTATCTTACAAATTCATGGCAAAATACTTGTTTAGCAAATTTATAACTTAAACCACAAATTAATTGTCACTCAAGGATTTATATATTTTTTGTAACACAAAATAAAACATACTTTGGCGAAAAATATTAAACNAAATTAATTGTCACTCAAGGATTTATATATTTTTTGTAACACAAAATAAAACATACTTTGGCGAAAAATATTAAACGAGGAAGGTTTGAGAGAAGTGTTTTAATATAATTTTACATGTGGTTAGCAAATCTTAATTATCAAAAATATTAGTAACAGCTACATACAATATCCAAGCAAAACTATTGTTACATCTACAAATTTAAAAATCAATATATTTACTACACAGATTATACTGTAGTTTTTTAGAGAAGAATTATTTTACCGGAATACTCTTAGGTTTTATTTTCTATACGACANAAATTAATTGTCACTCAAGGATTTATATATTTTTTGTAACACAAAATAAAACATACTTTGGCGAAAAATATTAAACAAGGAAGGTTTGAGAGAAGTGTTTTAATATAATTTTACATGTGGTTAGCAAATCTTAATTATCAAAAATATTAGTAACAGCTACATACAATATCCAAGCAAAACTATTGTTACATCTACAAATTTAAAAATCAATATATTTACTGCACAGATTATACTGTAGTTTTTTAGAGAAGAATTATTTTACCGGAATACTCTTAGGTTTTATTTTCTATACGACACAAAATCAGTAAAATTGTAAGTAGACTAATATAGCTGAATTTGGGCATTAGGGATCCGGGATCGGAGATCGGAGCTGTACTTTGCAAGAATGGTCAAAGTCACCACTCGGTACAGACCAATAGCAGGCTCCATAATCGAGAAATTAGCACTACCTAAACATTAAAAAAAATAATACAGTATGGAGGCCGCCCGATATTACAACCGATACAATAAAAAACATAAACAAATATGGCTGCCACCTATTGATTAAATCGCCAACTCACCTGGTAATTAAATAGAGAAAATAGTGCCACCGAGGTGTTGAAAATTAAAACATGAAGGAAATCCAAGATAGTAGCCTCCTGCAAAGCATAAACAAATGACAAACGAAAAAATACAAGATTGCGGAATGAGTATGGGAGAAATTNGAAAAATCGGTAGCGGAGGGAAATGTTAAGACAATGTGACAGATTGGAGGAGGGTCAGTAGTCTTCTTGACATGGAGCTGGGGAAGAGGACCTGCGGAAATGTAAGTTTTTCAAATAAAAATGTTAATATTAATTTTTAATTAATTTTTTATAAATTTTCAAACCATTTTATATACTTTTTTAAAATAATTTTTTTGAGAATCATGCGGGATTTCTTATTCAAGGTCACGAGGTTAATGCCAAGGTCACCTGTATCCAATATGGCAGACAAGATGGCTGACAGAACCAATATGACTGATGGTTAGGTCTGACCCTGGACCCTGTGTATCGATTTGGCATACCCTATGCATATAAAACCAATATGGCCGCTACTGCTCTACCCTCGAAAACGATTTCCCGAAATCCTTCCTATGTATCGAAAAGTGCCTTTAATGGGATAGTTTTTGCAACCGGGGAGGGGAAGGGGGGGGATCTGTGATTTTTTGAGGTAAAAACGGGGAACCTTGAGGGAAAAAGGAAATATTTCAGGGAAAAAAAGAAATTTTAATAAAAAATTAAATTTTTTTGGGAAAAGGGGAAATTTTGAGGGGAAAATGGCAACCGGGGAATGTCAGAGCATGAACAGCTCCGATCTCCGTTCCTGGATCCCGATAGCACAAAGTCGGCTATATTATTCTACTAATGCAAATTGAAATTTTGAGACGTTTAAAAACTATTTAGAGTCGTTTTATATTACTTGGTATTAGCTGATCTTGTGAGCAATAGTTNAAAAAGGAAATATTTCAGGGAAAAAAAGAAATTTTAATAAAAAATTAAAATTTTTTGGGAAAAGGGGAAATTTTGAGGGGAAAATGGCAACCGGGGAATGTCAGAGCATAAACACCTCCGATCTCCGTTCCTGGATCCCGATAGCACAAAGTCGGCTATATTATTCTACTAATGCAAATTGTAATTTTGAGACGTTTAAAAACTATTTAGAGTCGTTTTATATTACTTGGTATTAGCTGATCTTGTGAGCAATAGTTTCATTTTGTCTTATTACTTGTGAGCTTCTTATGGCCATGAAACACTTTTTTTTTTTTTTCATTCTTTAAATTACATGTATGCATTAGTAAATTTTTTCCCTAACTCATTTGTTAAGTTGTTGGTTACCATTTATGAACCTGACATGCTATTGCTAATTTATGAATTTTCAACATACAGCTTATAAATATTTATTGTGCGTGTTATGTAAACATTTCTCATTTTTAGTTTGCAAGTTTTATAATATTAATACAGATTAATATTTCTGCTTATTTTCTATGGTTTAATTTAGTATACTATTATTACTTTTCTGTCGTTAAATGGAAGACAAAGCGATGACGCCTCATCTTCGCCGCACGGAAATCAAGTCGTAAAATAAATATAAAAGGAAACTCAGACTGACTGACATGGCAACGTCCAGCCTCAACCATTGGTCCTAGAAACACGAACATTTCATAATTCCTTATTAAAGGGGTGAAATGAGGGTTCAAGGCTTGTATAGAGATAAAATATATATTCTCAACATTTCTGTTCTCTCTTTTTTTTTTTGGACTTGCATTTCATTCAAATTTCTATCTTACGATGTGTAATTATATTTTAAAGACATACTTAACTAATTAAAAAAATATTTTATCGAAAACACCTACTCCACGCGGACAAAGCCGCAGGCAAAAGCTGGCAAGATGTAATCTAGGTTTCTGGCAAAAATTTTTGTTACACGCAATGACCCAAATAAAAAACTGCCCAAACTCGTCAATTGAGAGCTGGTAAAAAAA
>NQII01002819.1:101983-128276 GCA_002778355.1 Clitarchus hookeri | reverse complement strand
TGTTGAGGTTTAATGAATAAAGGCCTTTTAATAAACGAAATGTTTTATTATACTTTAACAGCAAAACTGATACAACAATGTTGACCGTTATATATTTATCAACTAGAAAAAACAAAACACTACACTGTGTTGCCAACAACTTAAAACTGAAGTAACCACATAATAATTATTACATTGCCATATTTTAACACCCCCTCTCAATGTAATACAGTTCTATCTTATATCTTATCTGATACAATTATATCTTATTTCTAAGTTTGAATACAACACTTATTTAAACATCTTACAAATAATTCTTGACTTAAAGCCTTAGTGAGTATGTCAGCTGGTTGTTCACTAGTTTTCACATAATGAAGGCAGATCTTATTATCTTTAATCAAATCCTTTATGAAGTGATATCGTATATCAATATGTTTGAGGCGCTTAACAGTGTCTGTGCCTGCAATAAAAATGGCTGACTGGTTGTCACAATACATACTTACTGGACATACATTTGAGTAACCAAAATCACTTAACAAGTTTATCAGCCAACAGGCTTCGCTTCCTGCCATACTCACTGCAACATACTCAGCCTCAGTTGACGACAGACTGACTGATACTTGTTTCTTCGAGCACCAAGAAATCAAACAATTGGAAAACTTAAATAAATAGCCTGTGGTAGACTTTCTGTCTTTGAGATCACCTCCCCAATCAGCATCACAATATCCCTCTAGGACATTATCTTCACACTTGAAAACTAACATATAATTTAGTGTATTCTTGACATACCGCAGGACTCTTTTTAATGCAGTTACTAACATATCATTTGAATATGTTTGAAATCTGCTCAACATTGAGACAGTAAAACATAAATCAGGCCTAGTACTTGACACTGCATACATAAGGCATCCTATAACTTCTCTACAATATTTTTCAATATTCTCATCATTACTTTTATTACAATTTTCAAGTATTTTAACATTAAAGTTTGGGTCAATAGGAGTTGACATAGGTTTACAGTTTTCCATATTAAACCTTTTAAGTACATTTTCTAGGTAATTTCTTTGGCTTAATTCAGTAATCCCCGTTTCTAGATTTTGGTTAACATTTATACCCAAAAAATTGGTTACTAAACCTAGATCCTTCATCTTAAATTCTTTGTTTAGGACACTTTTAAACTGAACAATTTTCTCCTCATTTGTACCAAATATTAACAAGTCATCAACATATAGCAAAACAAACATTTTATCTTTACCATTGCACCTTTTGTACAAGCATGAATCACTTTTTGAACTAACAAAGCCTTCTCCTGTTATAATAGAATTAAATTTATTATTCCAGGATTTTGGTGAACTTTTCAGACCATATAGAGACTTGTTTAATTTTGCAATATTATTATTACCCGAATAAGCCCCTTCCGGCAAACGAATAAATACATTTTCATTTATTTCTCCATACAAAAATGCTCCCGTTACGTCCATTTGATAGATTGGCAATTTTAATTTGGTTGCTATAGCAACAAAAAGTCTAAATGTAGGTAATTTTGCAACTGGAGCATAGATGTCATTCAGATCTAATACATCATCCTGTTCAAACCCTCGGGCAACTAATCTAGCTTTATACTGTTGAACATTATTTATTGTCTTTACTTTAAAAACCCATTTACTACTCACTATTTTCTCTTTTGCTGGTGCTTCACATAAATCCCAAGTGTTGTTCTCTTTCAGTGTCTCCAGTTCTCTATTGATAGCTTCACTCCATTTACAAGCATCCTTTCTTTTCATTGCTTCCTTGTAAGTCACTGGATTATCATCTTCGCTGTAGATGTTGTTGCATTGATAAAATTCGGTCTGTTTCCTTACACGCTTGCTTCGTTCATTTCCATTTTGTAATGGTGTGATTACGCTTTCTTCTTCACTTGTACATGGTTCATATTCACTTCCAGATTCATTTTGAGTTATTAAGCTTTCATTCATGTTAACCAGAGTTTCTTGTAAGTCTTGGTTTCCATCAACTTTATCTACTATTTGTTTCAACTCGTTCTCCAAATCAAGTGTAACTTGGGGTTCTTCCCTTCCTTCTTGTTTCTGTTCTAAGAAAACAATATCACGCTTTGTCTCTACAGTATTTTTCTGTGGGAAGTATATCCGGTAACCCTTGGTATCTTCGCCATATCCGACCATCAATCCCTTGTCTCCTTTGCTATCCCATTTTCTTCGTCTTTCTTTTGGAATGTGTACATACACCGGTGTGCCGAAGACTTTTAATTGTTGAATATCGAAACTTTTATTGGTCCATACCTCATATGGTGTTTTTCCTTCAACTTTACTCTTACCCGTTCTGTTCAGAGTAAATGCAGCAGTATGTACCGCTTCTGCCCATAGTTTCTTAGGTAAACTCTTTGCATGTAAAATTGTTCTTGCCGCTTCAACCAAAGTTCGGTTCTCTCTTTCGGCCTTTCCGTTTTGTTCCGGAGTATATGGTACTGTAGTTTGATGTGTTATGCCACGTTTTGAGAACATTTCACTCACTTCTTTATTCACAAATTCCAGCCCATTATCACTTCTGAACAATTTTACTTTGTTCCCAGTTAAAATCTCCGCCTTATTAATGAAATCTTCTATGCAGTTCTTCACCTGATGCTTATTTTTAATGAAATAGACACTTCTATAATTTGAGAAGTCGTCCTTTAACACTACGAAATACCTCGACCCGCCGACAGATACCTCCTCCATGGGACCGCACGTGTCCGCATGGATTAATTCACATGCTTTAGAAGTACCATTTTCGCTGTTATGAAAAGGTAATCGATGAATTTTTCCCTTCAAGCAGCTTTCACAGGTTGGAGCAGACGTTTGTTTCACATTTATTTTCCTTGTGGCAAGTATTTTCTTCACATAATCGAAGTTTTGATGAGCCAATTTTTCGTGCCACACATTTAAATCATCGTTTGTAGTACTAGCTACGCTCGCAATATCATTTTCATATCGGAAATCCATATAATACGAGCTCCCAATTCGGTTTGCAACCGCCAAAACTTCTTTGTTTTTATAAAATTTACATGAGCTGTCACTTGTCATTATGACATAACCTTTGTCAGTCGCACAATTCATAGAGAAAAGGTTCGTTTTCAGTTCGGGAACGTAAAGAACGTTGTCTATGTTTGTGTTGATCCATTCGTTCCCATTGTGCACTTTTACCGCCATCTGCCCACAGCCTAACACACTAATCGCTTGCCCATTGCCGAGAATCACAGATTTCTGTGAAACAATTTGAAATGATGAAAATAACGCGCGATTGTTACACATATGTTCACTGGCCCCAGAGTCAACCAGCCATTTTGACTCTTGATAATGTTCATATTCTGCGTTTGACACGACAAATGCATTACTTTCCTTACTGCCCCTGTACTTCCTAAAGCGACACTGTGCCTTATAATGTCCGAACTTTCCGCAATAAAAACACTTATTACTGTTACTGTTATTGTCTTGTAATTCACTGTTATTCACTTTGCTTCTGCATTCGCTTTGGAAATGCCCCAGTCTGTTGCATTTGTGACACTTTATGTTTCTTCTATTTTTAACAAAGAATGCAGATGAAGCTTGTTGAGACGCTTCACCCTTCTCCTGCACCCTTTCTTCTTCCACCAGAAGCCTGGCTATCAGATTATCCAGGGTTTGTTTATCGTCTGGCGCCGACTCCCACGCCGACACAAAGTGTTTGTACTCATCTGGCAACGACATTAGTACCTTTGTAATAACTAACTTGTTTGATATTTCCTCTCCCATTTGCTTAAGCTGATTTTGCAGCTCCTGTATTTTTGACAAAAATACTGACATCTCAGTTCCTTTTTCAAACTTAAACTGGAAAAATCGCTGCTGTGTAATATGGATGCTTGTTTCCGACTTTTGCTCGAAAACACTTTGGAGTTTACGCCACATTTCAGCAGATGTTGTGCAAGAAATTATATGCAACATGACTTTCTCCGTCATTCTGGTAACTAGTAGTGTCTGAGCCTTAGCATCTTTTGACTCCCAAGCAGCATGTTCAGCCGCTGCCTCAGGTTTTATTTTCTGCCCCTCAACTATGTCGAGCCATCCTTGACCTCGTAGCAATACCGTTGTTTGGAACTTCCACAGGTTCCAGTTGCTAGGTCCTTCCAGTTTGATCACACACTGATTTCCTTCCATTTCGTTGTCCTGCCTCGCTCAATTTAGAGAATGAACGAGTATTACTCCTTCTTGGCGCGGTCACGTATAACTTCACTTTTATCGCGAGCCGGCACCAATATTTTCGTCGATATTTCTACCCCTTCACAGATTCTATGCAGAACTATGTGCCTGGGCCCATAACCTGTTGAGGTTTAATGAATAAAGGCCTTTTAATAAACGAAATGTTTTATTATACTTTAACAGCAAAACTGATACAACAATGTTGACCGTTATATATTTATCAACTCGAAAAAACAAAACACTACACTGTGTTGCCAACAACTTAAAACTGAAGTAACCAAATAATAATTATTACATTGCCATATTTTAACACAAGGAATTTTACAAATTTATGTTTTACAAAAAAAGAGTGCAAACTGCCTATCTATGTTGAAAATATCCACTCGTAAGGATTTTCTCCTAAAAAAAAATTAATGAAGACCACATTCTGTTTGAAAAACATATCTTTAAAATTAACGCACTGAGGCGAAGTTTCCTTAACATGGGTTTTCCTATTAAAATGTTGCAGTTTCCAGCAGGTAGGCAGCGCCCTTGAGCTCCCAGCCGTGGCTCCGCCTAACCTCAGGACTTTATTGGTGCGTCGAGCAGGTGGAAACGTGGAATTGTTAGGAACGTAACTCTGTTTCTAAAATTTTAAGTCTGAAATGTACCTAACCAAAACAAACATAAACCGAATTAAATATATTCGTTATTCACACATTCGAACATTAAACATTTAATACGAATTTAACACACAACTATTTTAGTTTCACCACTGCCAACTTAACTGGAAGAATCCAAGTCATCGCGCCCTTAAAAAATATATGCAAATAGTGGCAGATTTTTTTTTTCAAAGGTTGATTTCAGAATATCTCTATAAACTGCAAACCAGCTTTACCGACATTAAAAAAAAANAGATTTTTTTTTTCAAAGGTTGATTTCAGAATATCTCTATAAACTGCAAACCAGCTTTACCGACATTAAAAAAAAATCCCAACCCATAACAGATTATAGAGAAACGTAAATACTGACAGAAATGTTCGCAGTTACGTTGGTANTAAAAAAAAATCCCAACCCATAACAGATTATAGAGAAACGTAAATACTGACAGAAATGTTCGCAGTTACGTTGGTAGCGAATTACGAAAAGCAATTATATTTTTATAGTCTTTTTCAAAATGGCAATTTGCCAAACTGGTGATCGTTAAAACAGGTTTCTTTACAGTTTATTTGCGTTAGTGTAAGAAATGTGTGTAACAAATCTTTGTTCGTAAACATTCCGCGCTGTCACCTTAAAAAAATCGTCAACATTATTCACCAGGTGCACGGGAAGACGTTAATAAGTACGTATTGCGAAATTTTACATTATTGGCTGGAAGAGAGTAATAATCAGGGTTTTTGAAAGCACTCAATCAAATGCAAAATATCCACACACACAGTTAAAATCTTTTCCGTCGTGTAGCGGAGAAGTGACTCCAAAATATATCCAGAACTACCCGTAAAAATTCGGACGCGATGCTTCTTCAATGATGGACTTCCCGTAAATTTTACAGAACTTTCCATGCACGAATTTACGGGAACTTTCAATATATTTTCTGCTACCATAAACCACGATTATATACCTGTTCAGTACTAGTAACAGAACATTTTTTTTTGTTATTACAATACTTATTGTTATGGGAACAATCCAAGTATTGTTGCAGTTATTCTGTTTTGGGCTATGAACACAATGCTCTGTGTAGTGTATACAATCACTAGGGGCAGTGATATTTCCCGAAAAGATTTCCAGACAAGATACAGTCCAAACCACTGTAGGGTCGTCCAACTTCTTTGTTTGGCTAGAAAATGTTCTGNAAAGATTTCCAGACAAGATACAGTCCAAACCACTGTAGGGTCGTCCAACTTCTTTGTTTGGCTAGAAAATGTTCTGGTCCGTGTTAACCGTTTGCGCATGAATCACGAAGGTTCAGTGTCGGAGTTACTTAGTCCTGAGTGGCTTGGTCAAAGACGGGCACGGCACCAGCAGCCAATGGAGGTATAACAACAGCTGAGGTGTGTGTATAGTATTGAAGTCTACTGTGCGCTCAGATTTTTACGCGAAAACTCACTGGCCCTAACAATCACATACAAGAAAACGACACACAGTTCTGTTGATTACATGTTAACAATATTTAGATTGTACGCACAACCCGTGTGAATAATGTCCCTATTTTAACAGTCTAGTTGGTTCCCACAACCATATAATTTTTCTCAGTGTAAAACAAAAAAAAATCATGCAGCTTGTTTTGTTTACAGAAAACATACCTTAGTCCATAAGAAAGGAAAGGGTTTGCGCTATAAAAATTTTCCTTTCGTACATCTTAGATTTTAGTACTAAAAGCTAAGAAACCAAATAACGAACTCTCTAAAAAAAAGTCATCGGCATAATGATTTTCCTTTAAAATGAAGTAACAAACTTTCCCACCAAAAGGGCAGTCTTGGTGTAGTGGTCAGACCACTCGCTTCCCGCCTGGGCGTATCGGGTTAGATTCNCAATGGAGGTATAACAACAGCTGAGGTGTGTGTATAGTATTGAAGTCTACTGTGCGCTCCGATTTTTACGCGAAAACTCACTGGCCCTAACAATCACATACAAGAAAACGACACACAGTTCTGTTGATTACATGTTAACAATATTTAGATTGTACGTACAACTCGTGTGAATAATGTCCCAATTTTAACAGTCTAGTTGGTTCCTACAACCATATCATTTTTCTCAGTGTAAAACAAAACATTTCATTGAGCTTGTTTTGTTTACAGAAAATATACCTTAGTTCATAACAAAGGAAAGGGTTTGTGCTATCAAAATTTTCCTTTCGTACATCTTAGATTTTAGTACTAAAAGCTAAGAAACTAAATAACGAACTATTTAAAAATAAATCATCGGCATAATGGTTTGCCTTTAAAATGAAGTAACAAACTTTCACACAAAAAAAGGGCAGCCCTGGTTTAGTGGTCAGACTACTCGCTTCCCGCCTGGGCGAATCGGGCTCGATTCCCGGGCGGGGGTCACTCCCTTATTTTCACACGTGAGAGTCGCGCCGGACGATGCCGCTGATCGACGGGTTTTCTCTGGGATCTCCCGTTTCCTCCCACCTTCATTCCGGCGCCGCTCCATACTCACCTCGCTTCAACCTCATCGGCTCTGAAGCCGTACAAGTCTCTCCCCCCCCCCTCCACTTTACCTCAAGGGATTCTTGCTCACCTGTTGCAAAGACAAAGCAAAGTTATCGTTGCCGTTGGTATAAAGATTTAAAAAAAAAAAAAATTGTTTCCAGCAAACCTTCTTTGCAGTGGCTCGCGTTTAACCAAAGTTTTCTTCGCAGCAGCAAATTATGTGATTCCATCAAACCAGGTGTATTTTAGAGTGGCACGCTTTGGCCTGATTCTCGGCGTACAGCCCAGCTGGTTTCGACGAATTCCTGAAGTTCAGCTTTGTGATAACGTGTTCTGAAATATTAGCAAGTTCACGTCGAAGTCGTGTAACCTCAGACAACAGAGAACGCTTGGTCACGTTAATCACGCGAAATGGAGAGGAAGATGGCCTGCGTGCCTTCCGGCTGATGCACTTAAAACTTGATTTTACGGCGAGTGTCTTGATCTACATCTGGAGCATTTGCGACTGTTACTTTCGAAATAATTTAATGATACCTTCTGGGTAACTAGTTAACAATAGGCCTGTGCACGCTCGACTTCGAAGTCTAGTCTCGTACCTGTTGATCACGAGACGTTTTATAGCAGCTGGTGTGTAATCTTGGGAATTTTTTTTTTGCTTGTTTCATTTCTGTTCTGAGCTCTTGTTAGGAGAGCAAAGTGGCTAACTAAGGTTGCAACCACTCTCTGGAGGAGTGATTGCCTCTCCTCCAGCCGCAGGGCTTCAAGGTCGCGCACGTTTCGGTTCCAGTCCGACGTCAGCACTCCAGCGATCTTCCAGGTTTTTCCAGCAGTTCTCTCCCTCCTCCACGTTCCAGCGAGGCTACGAACTGAACCGGCCTGGAAGCACAGAACACTTAGAATACAGAGGTGAAACATCTTCTTATTACCTGCACCAAAGCCGCACTCGCCAGAAACATGAATTTAGTTACATCCTAAATACAAATCGTTAGAGGCCTCGCGAATAAGTCGAACGAAAACGAATTGGAAGCGAGCGCGTTAGAGGAACATTAGGATTCATTGCGACAAGAAGAATTCACAATAAAAACAGCAAAATTAAGACATTAATAATTAGCGATAGTGAGATTTCACGAAAAGATTTCAAGACAAGTTATACATCTAGACAATGTGGGGTCATTTACATATCTTGATCGGCTGAATTAATTTTTGGCACGTGTTAACTGTCTGCACAAGAATTTCGTAGGAGCCGTGCCGATGTTGTCGAATTCTGAGTGGCATGGTCAAATGTGAAAACTGCTTCTCCAGCAGACAGCAACTAATGGCAACAGACAAACTGCAGTTGGGTGCTTATAGTATGGATAGGGGCAGTGATTTTTCGCGAAAAGATTTCGAGACAAGATACAGTCCAAATCACTGTAGGGTCGTCCAGCTTCTTTGATTGGCTAAAACATGTTTTGGTCCGTGTTAACCGTTTGCTCACGAATCGTGAATGTTCAGTGTCGGAGTTACTTAGTCCTGAGTGGCTTGGTCAAAGACGGACACGGCACCAGCAGCCAATGGAGGTATAACAGCAGCTGAGGTGTGTATGTAGTATTGAAGTCTACTGTGTGCTCCGATTTTTACGCGAAAAGTCACTGGCCCTATCAGTAATGCATTTAATTTGTCTACTATTGAATTTTAGAACAACGCGTTCAAAACAAATTCACTTCGCTCTATGATACATGCTTTCAGATGTTCCTGGTGCATTTTGAGCATCACAAGATAACCACGCTAAATCGTTTAGAGAGAATCGCAAGCAAATGCGATTTGTGAAATGTGTTACAGACACCGTTTATTTATGCGGAAATAGAATATAATATTTCTCATTTTTCAGGACATTTAAATACTTTTATTTCTGGAGAGGTGTTTGCTTATCTCCATTGTCTTTCATAAAGACACCTTGTTGGCCTGTCATTCGAAAGACCCCCATTACATTTTGAGTCGGAATACCACTATGAAAGTATCGTAAAGATAGTAACGTGGTAAATGTCTTCATTTAAATAAAGTAAAAGTTACAGAATGAAGCCCATGTACTTAATTAAAGAAAGTAAACAAACGAGGTTGTGTTGGAAGCTGGACATGACCGTGACGAGCTGTGGTCGAGCCCAGGTGGCTCTGAAGGTCATCATCTACATTCCTTTTGTGATGTAAACACCGCTATCTTCGTAAGAAACTTCTGTGACGAAGAACAAATAACAACAAACAACAAAACTGATTTAATACCGGTATTTGGCCAAACACATATTTATAATGACAGACAGCAGCCTACAAATGGTTACGAACATTTGGCATATATTAAGGCTGATAATCACAAACTTTAATAGATTCCAGATAAATACAAAATATTTTAAGTTTAACAGAAGGTATTACAAAACGTAGAATAAATCAACAAATTGCTCAGTAAAATAGAGAATATTTAAAACATGACATGCAAATTACCAATTGAATACAATTATTAAAAACGGTTATAATTTGCAGAATACAATTAAAGTGTTACGTTGACTAGACTGGTAAAAATAAGCAATTACAAAAAAGAGGGAGATCCCCGAGAAAACCCGCTGACTAGCGTCATCGTCCGGCACGATTCCCACATGCGAAAATTCGGGAGTTACCCGGCCGGGGATTTTCCCTGTTAGCTGGTGGGTTGACTAGACTGGCAAAAATAAGCAATTACAAAAAGGAGGGAGATCCCCGAGAAAACCCGCTGACCAGCGTCATCGTCCGACACGATTCCCACATGCGAAAATTCTGGAGTTATCCGGCCGGAAAATTTTCCCGGTTAGCCTTGGTGGGAGGCGTGGAGGCTAACCGCTCAGCCACCGCGGCCCTTAATAAGGATAGTAAGAGTTATTGCTAACGCATTTATTGATGCTTAATAATGGTATACATTTTGTAATAAATCACGTTCAACAGGAAACTAAAAATTAAAACTGTAGAACTTTAAATATTTATTTGCGCACCTTTTCAAGTACGCAAATATATACATATAAACATTCATATTTATTTAGTAGTTACTTTAGCTGATGTTGCTAGGGCGTAGCGTCTCGTGCGGAAAAGAATTGGATTCGAATCTCCGCCGGGTTTCTTTTCTGTTGTTCTTTAATGTTGGCCGATACTATTTAATGAACTTAGAGCTAAGCCAATCTTTTGTTCCACCAACCAAATGTTTGTTTGGGACAAACCCCATATAAGAACAACAAAATAATTTGTTTCGATAACCAAATATTTAACTGCCCCCATACACACAACTGTTTTGATTGCGCCAAACAAACTTCGCTTGATTCAACAAACTTTTTTTCTCCTTAGCGTATCTGACTTAACAGTGGTACTTGTCGCGTGTTCGTGTTAAGGGCACCGCCTACCAGCTGGCAGCTGCGAAATCAAAATAGGAAATACAATGTTAAGTAAATTTCTTCTCGGTGCGTTAATATTAAAGATAGGCGTTTCAAGCAAAATGTATTCTTCTCGAATTTTTTAGGAGAAGTTCCCTACGGTGGAGTAGTTTCCATAACATGTACAGTCTGTCTATTTTGAAAATTTACGCTTGCAGGGATCTTCTAAAAAAATTCGCGAAGAATACATTTTGTTTGAAGCACGTGTCTATGAAATTAACGCACTGAGGCGAAATTTCATCGGCATGGAATTTCCTATATAATTTTCGTGGTTGCCAGCCGGTAGCCAGTGACCTTGAGGGTGTGATTATATTAGTCACCAGTACGTGTGGTTGGGCGATAAAAAAGAACGCCCTGAGTGGGAGCGTGATTTCCTTATGGGGGTAGTACCTACTCCATCTTCGAAATTTTCTTACAAATCTTCGTAATGAAAATGTACGACCATAAATAAAAAATCAAAGTTAGACATGTCATAAAATGATTACTTAACGATTTTTTTTTTAATTTGTAGGGTTTCAATTATACCTATACTTTCCCATGTGGGATTGAAATTATTAAATAATTAGGTAATGTTTGATTACGGTTACAGATGTGAAACTAGTCGCGTAAGAATAAGAAGCGGGATTTCGAAATAAAATGTTAAAATGTGCTCCATGCCTTGACAAGCTTGGTTTTTAAATATTGACTCCGGAGATTAAGTTATGGAGGAAAATACGTGAATCCAAGAACGCAAGGGTGCTTCCCCCTTAATGTGATCCTCTCGCGACTTGGCGTTTCATAACGGAACTAGTTTTCCACTTGCCTCGGACGGGGCATCGGGACTGACTAAGTGACTTTTCAAGGTCAGCCGTTGGAAACTGGATTGCTGACGCGAGCAGAGCGGGCGGCGTGGTAATGAAACATGGCGGCGTGGTTCGCGCGCATTCTCACTGCTACCACCTGTCCACGGTAAAGTGTACACTCTCAGTCTGAACTAGTGATTTCAACCAGTAGAATTATTCCACACTCTAAATCTGAAACAGTGAGAGTTGAGCTTAATTAGTGAAAATTGTGAAAACTGAGTGACTGCTAATAAGTCCCTGATAACTAGAGCCAGTGACTTTTCGCGTAAAAATCTGAGCACACAGTAGACTTCAACACTATGTACACACCTCAGCTGTTGTTATACCTCCATTGGCTGCTGGTGCCGTGTCCGTCTTTGACCAAGCCACTCAGGACTAAGTAACTCCGACATTAAACCTTCGTGATTCGTGTGCAAACGGCTAACACGGGTCAGAACATTTTTTTAGCCAATCAAAGAAGCTGGACGACCCTACAGTCCTTTGGACTGTATCTTGTCTCGAAATCTTATTCGCGAAATATCACTGCCCCTACTGATAACTAATTAATATGATGGCTGAACACGATGGCTGGATTTCACTGATTTGTTTATGATTCCCGCTGAAAGTAGACAACTCCCCTGCTATAAGTCACTTGTTCCCAGTTCATTTCCTTCATTCGCCAGTCGGCGGTAGCTTATCAAATGACTTTCCTTTAATGTTATTTCACTGATTGATATCACTGATTCGAGCTTAAAGTGTACCTAACTCTTCAGTTAACCACTTAAGCGGGTAGAATCCATTCCATCTTCGATTTTTCTTACAAACATCCGCGTTGAAAATGTATGACCAGATATAAAAACATTTAAGCTAGACATTATATTTGTACGGTTTCAATTATACTTGTATGTATTTTCCCATGTGGGATTGACAATATAAAAAAAAATTAGCTAGTATTTTATCACAGTTAAATATGTGAAACTAATCATGTAAGAAATATAAGTTCGATTTCGAAATAGCCGAACTGTTAAGATGTTCCCTATAACTTGACTTACTTGGTTTTTTAAATATTGACTCCGAAATTTAAATTATGGAGGAAAATACGTAAATCCAAGATGGTATGGATACTTCCCCCTTAATACCTTAATATGTAATCGCGTGTATACTAGTTCACGTCTGACATTTTGCAGAATAGCGGAAATCAAGGTCGGGTCTGCACATGTCCAGAAGGCAGCGCCAATGCGGGAGTGCCTTTACCTGGGCAATGTTATTGGTTACTGCTGACCCACGAACTAATCTATAATTGGTTGCTTCTTGTGTAATGGGTGTACTTAATCCCTACCATACGTCCCAAAATGTCGCCTATTGTAAGGAATTTGCAGATACCTCTGACCTCTAAAAATACTTCTTCTGCAACACCTGAAAGGAAAAATTAACGTTTACGTCAATGGGGTAAATGAGTTATTATATACTGGCGAATAAATGGAATACACTGAGGTTTTGCTGCCAAGCCAGTAAATTTCACCAGAAATCAGCATAAATCAATGTTCAATAAGGTAATACCAGCAACTAAAATGATCATTAGGATTTCAACGACTCAACTGAAGCAGTTTCAAAGATCTGCAGCAAAATTTTTTGATATGCCGCAGTTTTAACCGTTTCAATTTTAACGTGTGCACGTATCAAATACAGACTAAATATGAGGTACGCCGATTTTTCGTCTTTTGCGCACGTATTCGACACTGACCTACCTCACGCCAGTACAATGGTCTAAGTCACATGGTCAGCAGTGATGGACGTGTTTGTTTACATCTTAGTTTTAAGACAAGCACTTTTGTGTGAATAAAATACTTTCGCCAATTTTAATTTAATCAAACTTCATTACAAATATGTTAGAGGAAATATACACTGAATAGCAATAAAAACTGGTATAGGTGTGCGTATGCAAATAACAGCGGTATGGAACCAATCAGAGTAACGCGATGCGGTCGGCAGCTAGATCGGTTACTGCTGCTACAATGGCAGATTATCAATATTTAAGTGAGTTTGAACGTGGTGTTATAGTCGGCGCACGAGAGATGGGACATAGCATCTCCGAGATAGCGATAACATTTGGATGTTCGCGTACGACCATTTCACGAGTGTGCCGTGAATATCGGGAATCCGGTAAAAACATCACATCTTCGACATCGCTGCGGCCGGAAAAAGATCGTGAACGAACGGGACAAACGACGACTGACGACAATAATTAAACGTGACAGACGTGCAACCCTTTCTCAAATTGGCGCAGATTGGATTTGTGAACTGCCCTGCAGGATTCATGGTGTGGATTGACTCCTGCATACCTTCAGACATTAGTCGAGTCCATGCCACGTCGTCTTGCGGCACTTCTGCGTGCTCGGGGGCCCTACACGATATCAGGCAGGTGTACCAGTTTTTTTGGCTCTTCAGTGTACATATATCTCAAAGCACTTGTTTACAAACCAGTGTTCTAACCTCAAATCGCATCCACGCCGTTTTCGCTAGACGTGTTGGCAGAAAGGCAGTTCAATGTTGGGACATGGAGAATGGTCACGCCCCGTCATTTTGTGAGGTTGCTTACGAGTGAAGTAATTCCAGGCCGCCGACTCGTAATTTGTGGCCGTTTTTTTTTTTTTAACTCGGCCGTGCCAGCTAACGGTACTTGACTGCAATCTGCGGGCCCGTGTCTGATTGCCTGTCTCGAACAACAAACAGCGCACTTGAAAAGGTCGTGTCTCTTAGCGACGTTGTTATCGCAGGTAGGTGTCCACGTGTTTTTTTTTTTTTTTTTGCAAAACTTACTTTCTTTTGTCATGATCCTATCAAGCTAACGGTCGTCTGACACACCTGCCTTCGAGCACGGAGGTATATTCTACGTATCCGAGTCGAAGACGTTCTCCCACTGTCCGCAATTTTCGCTTGCTGACGGAACGTTATTCGGAAACGCAAACCGTAATGACGAAAAACGGAGCTGATCTCCGTAACGGCAAAGTACGGAACCTCTCAGGGGTGGATTTATACAAAGGACTCAGTGGGCCACACAGATGGAGGTGGCAAAGTCTGAGACGAGGCGAAATCAGAGAAGTGTAAAAAAATAAACACTTTCCACAAAAAAGTTTAAATTATTCATCCCGTACAGTCTAAATTCGAATCAATAGAAAACCACTGATTCGCAGTGAAATTCAACTACTAGAATCAGTGAAAATGGCTCCGCTTAGAATCGGTGGGAAACCACTCGTTGTTTCAGTAGAACTGTTTTTCTGATTGAATAAGTGACGGCCAGCTGCATGCGGTGAATTAAATATTGTTTTTTTTTTATTGAATCCAACCAAATAATTACAAGAAATAAGCTAAACATGTTCCAATAGCGAACGTTTATACTGTGCAGTTTAACGTAATTAAAAAAAAAAATGGAATAATATTGCTGTGTTTAGGGCCTGAACCCACACCATACAGTTTATAGACCGTTGCCTTACCAATCAAGTTGCTGACAAGACAAAGGTGACTACAAGTGGGGAAAATATATTATGTGCCTATTATAAATAATAATCTAAAATATGTAGCTTTAAATTGTTTGTTAGTAGAAGGAAATAGCAGACTTTGGCACATCGGCGTTCGGCGGCGGAGCTCGGAGTTGTTCATGGTCTGTCATTCCGGTCCCCCGGCGGTCATCTTGTCCGCCAGGTTGTATCCAAGCGTGTGGACCTTTGAAATTGACACCGGTGACCTTTGACCTTCAAAACCCAAAAAAATCTCTAAAAAAAATCCCACAAATGCATAAAAAATTTATTTAAAATATAAAAATTTTGTTTACAAATTATTATTAAAAAATTGTATTAAATAATCTGTTATTGAAAAATTTTACATTTCTGGAGGTTCCCCCCAGTACCACATCCAGCAGACAACTGACCCCCTCCACCCCCATCAATACCAGTTACTCACATTTGTTCGGCCAATTAGGTGCGTTCGCTCCACCACCCCCCACCCCCAAGGTTCCCATTGGCTAATTACTCACCTACGTTCTACCAATTAGTCGTGTTCGCTCCATCCCCACCACTTCCACCAAAGATTCCCCCATCGGCTCTCAAAACCTAATCTTTAAGAGCAGCCCAAATCTCTCAACTCAACTCTAAGATGAATAATAAAACAACAAAAAGCGACTTTCCTGCATATTTCTTCGGCATGATCGCGTTTGCAGTTAGACTGCAATTATCTTGCGAGTTACCATGAGCAACCAGGCTAAAAAGGAAGGTGCCTCGAGTAAGATCACGTCTATTATGTCGACCAGACCTTTCGACTTTTTAGGAGCCGTTTTAATAAACGGGGATAAAGTGCTGGCGAGGCGACCTTGAAAGAAACTCGCGCGGGAGAGCGCGAGAGCTTTGTGAATACGGCGAGTTGCTTCTGACAGGACTTGGTGTGATGAATGCCGGGACATAAGGAGCATATGCTGCGCCTCTTGTCCAAGGGTAGAAGTGGACCCGGGCTTCACAGAAGGCAAGTTAGGGCGACTTAAAACACGGAACCACGCGAGCTTCTTTAGCGGCAGTGGTCGGCCTTGAGACGATGGAGGTCACCTCGCCACTACCTCCTCCTGTCGGCAGATCTCTCCTGTCTCTCTCGGGACTTGGCGCGTCTTGGAGCAGGCAGCCGCGAGCAGGTTGTCGTCAGTTTCAGCCGAGAGTACGGACGAAGAGGAACGAGTCTCTCAACGAAACCGGGGTAAAGTACCTCGAATCCAAACAAGCGAAAAGGAAATAAAAACTATCTTAACAAAAAATATCAAAGAAAATAAATCACAACCAAAACAAAAAGCATAATAATAATCTCATAAACAAAATTATTGAGAATTCTCTTTAAAAAAAATCAAAATAAATCCACCTCTTCTATATTCAACATTAAAAGCTGATACTAATACAGATTCCCCTTCAGCAAAATAAAATGGTGTACGATTAGTATCTGCTAAAAAAGAAGAAAATAAACTGATATGGTCGCCCCCCCCCCAGCCCGTATATTTTAACTGGCTAATTATTTTATTTTCTGTTAGAAGCTCGTCACCATACGAGAAATTACACCCGTGATAAACTACATTTAACGAAACTCATATCAATCTCATTTACATTAATTCTGGTTTCGTATATATTTTCTTACCTGAGCATTCAAGCTTGGAGAAGGTGTGGATAAAACCCCCCCCCCCTAATTGAAGAAAACATGGGGGCCTATTTTTATTATTTATTATTTATTTTTATAAGTCCATTTATACTTTAGGTACAATAAAAACATTCTATAAAAATTTGCCAAATAATTTATACTAAAGGGAAATGTTTCTTCTATAAAGTTTTCTGTTTTAGTTTATTATAAATTAATGATTACCTGTACGTAAAACAAAAATAGAGAATATCCCTCTATACACCGTGGTTATTGTACAAGCAACTAAACATATCACTTTTTAAGTATCGCATATTATTTTTTCATAGAATTTTTAATTATTTGTTTACCAAATTTCCAATTTACCCCGCCAAGTCGGGGTTTAATGGCTATTTTACCCTGTCATGTCGGGTTAAATGGCCACTTTACCCTGCCATGTCGGGTTAAATGGCCACTGACTGGCCACTTGCGTTCTTCGCATTTAACAGTTTCTCCCCTGTGATACACAATCTACAGCCATTATCTGGGGACCGAATTAAAAAAATACAATTAAGTCACGAAAACCAACTCAAACACGCTTCGGCCAACGCCAAGCGTTTGGAAAATACATTTAGCATAGCATAGAGCATAGCTGTCTGCAAGAAGCGAAGGGTGCTATTCATAGCGTTACTTTGCATATACTCCCCTGTTGCTAACTGCCGTCATTGCACGCTCCAGCGGCGAATGTTTCAACCAGCTGGTTCAAACCAGGTGGATTCCATCTTGTATGCCACTACGCAAAAGCTCGTCTAGAGTAAATCTTGGCAATGTACTTTATTGTATGACACGTGGTATTGAAGCCTAAAACATAAAGTTGTAGTGATATTACAGCCAATTATTATAAACTGACTACGTACTGAGGTACAATCAACTATAATAGAACACTTTATCTTACATTAGTCATGAACAAACCCCCGTAAACTTTAATAACGCCAATAACTTGCAAGACGACAAGCTCAGATGCTATCAGAACACTAACGGCTTCCCTCTCCTCCGTTTACAAATCTCGCAACCAACATGGAAAGGAGAGGGGATACCCGACACACACTCCGTGATGTGTCTCTCGCTATGACTGGAGAACATACATCCTTACTAGAAATACGTTGAGCTTGTTTTACCTGAAGAGCATTGCAGCGCCTCTTCTTTGCCGGTAGCGTGGAGGAGAGAAGAGTATCAGAGGAGGGCACGAGCAAAGCTGCTTGAAGCACAGGCGTATAGTTACCAGCCTGGTTCTCAGAAATGTTGATTCAACAACGAAGCAGCCGTCGGCGACCCTTACTGAGACGAAGTCTGTGTGTGAGCAGGAGGTCGGCGGACTGTGAGAGATCTCGCGTCTCGAGACAGGACAGGAGTCACGGATGTGGGGAGCACTCGGCACGCTGTTGGACGAACACGGAAGATTGAGGTCAACCTAGGCGACATTACTGAAGTGGGAAACAGCTCAGTGAGGATATGAATGATCCGGTACTCTACCTCTTTAACCCTTACTCCAGTCCCGACGTAAATAGTTTTATATCATTCCGCAGCTAGCGACAATGATCGACCAACAAATATCGACAGGGACGCCCGAATTTCGCGAAAATACTGACGCACGTGGCAAATTTCAACACCTTGCGGGAGTACCAACAGTTTTCTTCTGTTTATTGGCCACGGGTCTTTGTGACATTTCCTTACTTGACTGTCCAATTACGAATACGTAACTCCGATACTGCACGTCTGTGATTCGCGGGCAAACACCTAAGGTGTGTAACACCTAGATCATCCAACCACGACGGTGGATCTGAACTAAAGTGTTATGAAACACAACTAGTCGTGAATTATTTTCTCGAAACTCAGGTTTCCCTAGTCGTTGCCTGCGCGTGTAGCCAGTTTAACCTCAGGCCAGGTGACACGGGATTCGGCGCTTGTTTCATTGCAGGTCTGTTATTGGCTCACAGTTATATCCGTAACTATCAAAACTTAGTCACACAAATTTTAATACCTTAATTTTTTCATAGAATGATAGCGGAAACTTTCGTGGAAGTTAAAAAAATGGATTGGTTTTCTTTTATTTTAGTAGAAATACACGACATTTAGAACTAACAGCCATGATAATGTGTCTACAGCTGTCATTCGTCACACGTACCCCAACCACAAATAACACTGTCATGTCACTGCGATAACATCCGGCGAATGTACTGAGAACTGTGGAGGTAAATACACCGCGAAATGAAATTCAAAATAAAACTGCTGGTACGCCCGTGGGGTATTGAAGTATAGCATGTGTGGAAATATTTTGGCTAAACTCAGGTGTCCCTAGAAACAGCCAATCAACAAATAGTTTAGGCTCGAAAACACATAGGACCGTTCAGTCTAGCCTACATATCATTAAAAACGTGAGTAACATAAATAAGCTTCTGAACGTAGAAGGAGTTAAATTGCGGATCGAACTGACGAGTAAGAAAGTAATGTTTTGCAGTAGTAAAATATTTCCGGCCCAGCATGGCAGTTTAAAACTTACAATTTCCCAGGTGATACTTCAACAAACTTGAGTCTTTTAGTTCTTGTTTGTGTAAAACTGACGTAAGCTTGAAAGCAGTGCTCCTGAAATACCCTCTTAGGGGTCGGTCCACCAAGAGGGGTGGTTGGCGAGGCCTTTGGATAACGAGGATTAAAAAACAAACCCATCCACTCCTCATGTACGTTACTTTTGCACGTTCACTTTTCCTTTCCGTCTGTCCACTCTTCTGTGCTGTTGACAGGTGAGGTGGAACCACCCTCGGGTGGAGAACTTCCACCTATTGCAATTGGAAAGGGCGTGATCTCTTTCTATTGGTAGCATTCAACTGCTGCCAATTAGAGCTCTGACCAAGCTCAAATAACTTGAATAGTTATGGATGTATGTCTGAAGGGGGGAGTGCACACGCATCTAACAGCCTGATGTGACTTCACAGCCTGAAGTGGCCTTTACGAAAGCCTGAATGTTATGGGAATCCTGAGGTGCACTTTCCAAAGCTGCTCATAAATTGGTCTCCTGCTATTCTCTAGGGCTCAGGTGCAGGAGGAGTAGCCTTGGCCAAAACCCGCGGCACCCAGTGTGTCGAGAATCTGTCCACTCTTCTGGCGTAGTCGGCGAACCCTGCGAAGGATTCGTGTTCGAACTGCGTGCGAGGCAGGAACGTGAGTGTAGTTTTAGGATTCGATATCGACATGAGTGCTTTTCACTCTGCTCCTCTCTTCCGACCGCTGTTTGCCATTGTCAACACGAAGTAACGCAGGGCGTTTAACACTTTGGGTGCTACAGACGTAATATCACGTCGCCTGGACTTAACTGAGTTGTAAAGGAGTTTGCCGTAATATCGCGACTTCCGTATTGTTTGAAGAAACTGGAGAAGAATTATTACTTCACCGACAGTTTTCGTAGGGTTCTCTGCGACGTGATATTACGTGAGCAACACTCAAAAGTGTAAATTTCTCAAATGAGCAGGATGGACCGTACACTATTCTAGGTAGGAAAGAACATTTGATTTGTCCAGTTCCCAGTCGGCATTCTATTGGTAGAGAGCCGGCCAGTAATGAACGTCGTACGGTGTATGTAGTAAGCGTGTTCGGTGTTGTGTGAACCAATAGGAGGATAGTAAACAGGAATACAGACACCAACAGAACTGATGGTCATGCAACTGTGAATATACGTAACTCACTTCTAGTTTGTCTTAACTCTCAGTAAACGTGTACCGCACTCAGAGTGTTAAAATAACAGGAAACGCTCCGAGGTCTGTAAATACTTACCAGCTTTCAGGAACTAAAGTGAGTCTACTGTAGGGATTTGGTATTACAACTGGTTAAAAAAAAAAACTGTGTCTGGACTTTAGGCAATACGTTTCCTAACATCCTATATGTAGGGCCAGTGACTTTTCGCGTAAAAATCGGAGCACACAGTAGACTTCAATACTATATACACACCTCAGCTGTCGTTATACCTCCATTGGCTGCTGGTGCCGTGTCCCGTCTTTGACCAAGCCACTCAGGACTAAGTGACTCCGACACCGAACCTTTGTGATTCGTGCGCAAACGGATAACACGGGCCAGGGCATTTTTTTAGCCAATCAAAGAAGCTGGACGACCCTACAGTGCTTTGCAATATATCTTGTCTAGAAATCTTTTCGTGAAATATCACTGCCCCTACTGATATGTACAGTGTGGAATAACTTTCGATTGAAACAAGTGTTATTCCTTGTGAATAGTGTGAAGCGATTGTATGTACCTTTGGTCTGTAAGTGGTTGATGCCAATATTAGTAATTACCAGGGACGTGCCAAATTCGCTTTGCTTTGTGACCGCAGACTAAACTCCAAGACATTGTATCCTCGTTTAATGTCAGCCATAGGCCGACAACTCGTGGGACAGGTCCTAAGAGACGCATTTAGGCAATAGTCAAAGTTGAACGGTTGAGCAACCAATCAGCACTGAAACAGCCACACAAGTCGGTGACGCTGTATAGCTGCCAGTAGCCAATGGAATCACGCATTGCACTTAGATAGGCATAGCGGCACCTGTTTTTCGCGAAAAGATTTCAGGACAAAATGTGTTCCAAAACACTTCAGTTTAGAACCACTTCGGTGATTGGATCATTTTAATTGTTACCCGTCTTATCTGTCTACCCACGAATCACGGACGGTCAGTATCGGAGAAACTTAATTCTGATTGGCCCGCTCAAACAGACTGTCTTCACACAAAGATAAGCGGCCAATAGCCACGAATATTTGCAAGTTTGCACACAGGTGGCCGTAAGTACAGTGTGGCGCCAAATAACGCAAATTTTGCACGTCTTGTAGTAATTACGAGTAATGGGCGAGTATCGTGCTAACACATCTACAGAAGGGAGCTAAAATGGTACACGGTTAACAGCATTTAAGTTAGTAAATTAGTGCGTGACCGAACCGGTTGAGTTACGTGCTAAATCTGACGAGTGCATTGGTTGGGCTGAGCTTGTTATGGAAGTTTCCTTACCATTAAGTCTAAATGGCGTATGTTCGATTGCCCGCGTATGTGCAATTGTTTCGTTATTCAGTGAACATATCTCGACAATCATCAATTTCTGTAACAGCTGAGTGAGAAGTACATTTTTTTTTCTAATTTCGTAATTTATCAGTTTACTATGATTTGAACACCTTGTGTGCGGTACGCGTTTATCAAGATTTAAGACAAGCTAGAAGAGAGTTAAATATGTTCACGCTTGCACATGACTAGGGCCAGTGACTTTTCGCGTAAAAATCTGAGCAGACAGTAGACTTCAATACTATAAAAATACCTCAGCTGTTGTTATACCTCCATTGGCTGCTGGTGCCGTGTCCGTCTTTGAACAAGCCACTCAGGACTAAGTAACTCCTACACTGAACCATCGTGATTCTTGCGCAAACGGTTAACACGGACCAGAACATTTTTTAGCCAATCAAGGAAGCTGGACGAACCTACAGTGCTTTGGAGTGTATCTTGTCTAGAAATATTTTGGCGAAATATCAATGCCCCTACACATGACTATCAGTTCTATTGATCTCTGTATTCCTGTTTACTATCCTCCTATTGGCTCACACAACATCGGACACGCTTACTACATACACCGTACAACGTTCATTACTGGCCGGCTCTCTACCAATAGAATGCCGACTGGGAACTGGCCAAATTAAATGTTATTTCCTACCTAGAATAATGTACAATCCATCCTGATCATTTGAGAAATTTACACTTTTGAGTGTTGCTCACGTAATATCACGTCGCAGAGAACCCTACGAAAACTGTCGGTGAAGTAATAATTCTTCTCCAGTTTCTTCAAACAATACGGAAGTCGCGATATTACGGCAAACTCCTTTACAACTCAGTTAAATCCAGGCGACGTAGCATTACATCCGTAGCACCCACAGTGTAAAACCTTTTTACGTAATTTTACGGAAAAGTGTTACTGAAAATGTCTCTACTACTCTCCGCAGATTTACGGGCACGTTGCTTTTTTGAATAACGAGCTTGCTGTAAATTTTGCAGAACATGTCGTGGGTTCATAAAATCTCTTCGCAATTTTTCTAAGTTATTTTTTTCTGTACTTCCGGTTTAAACAAAGCAAGTACGAAAAATCTTAGATTGTTTTTCCGTTTTTTTTTTTTTTTGCTGTGTGTAATTTTTTTTGGAGTCCACGACGCTTACCACAACTCTACAACATTTGTGTAGTAGTATAAGATTTATATACTAATTCTAGAAAAGTGACATACGTATCATTTTCAGTTTCTAATAATTTTTTAGCGTGTCACGTGTTGCAAACACATGATACTTTTTCGAATTTTGAAGGAATAGGTCTTAGTAGCGTGGATAACCTAAATGCAGTAGAAACGCTAATTTTTTGGTTACGGTGGCGAAGAAATCTTCGTGGATACTCGGCATTGTTCGTTCCCTAAACCCGAGGCTGTGGGGAATTCGATGGCTTTCCGTTTATTGCAAGTCGTCTATGGAGATCAGCTCCGTTTCTTGTCACTGCAGATCGCATTTCCCTTTGTTTACTGTGCATTTCCGTTAACATTTCTGTGAATTTACGGACATTTTAAACAGTGTGTAGAGTACAGCTTACAGGTCAATGAACCCACGAAATATTCCTGACCTTTACAATAACATGTGCACTTTTCTCATTAGAGTAAGCAAGTCTTATTCCGCGTGGACGAAGAGAAAAATTACGACTGAAAATCGGAAGCAATCTCAAGGAAAAGTAACTATTTCAGCATACAAACGTGATAAAGTCAATCATTGGCTTGCACCGTCTGCATGAAAAAAACTGAAGATCTTTCCACAGTGGCATCATGTGTATCTGCTTGGACTTGCTATTTCTATATATGTATATATACATATATATACACACATATATATATAAACGCACACACTTACTAACACATTTTATCAGAGAGATTTAAGCATTTTATGCCTCCATTCAATCAGAAATTGTATCTAGTTCCTAGATCACATTACCATGCAGTTACATCTTCAACAGTTTCTTCCAGACAAATTCTTCGCTCAGCTTGAACCCATGGTCACACTTAAAGCAGACAACTGACTACAACCACACCGACTCCTCACAAGACCGACCCCTAAATAACCCCTAATGACCCCTCCTGCTCCACAAATTACTATTTCTGCTCCGCAATAACCCCTTCTGATCTGTAAATGCCACTTAAATGACCCCTCCTTCTCAGCAAATAACCCATCCTTCTCAGCAAATGACTCCTCATTCTCAGAAAATGACCCATCCTTCTCAGCAAATTACCCCCCCCCTTTTTTTTCTCATCAAATGACCTCTAAATGACTCCACCTGCTCCACAAATAACCCATAGTACTCTGCAAATAACCCCACCTGCTCCGCAAATGACCCCTCCTGCTCTGCAAATGACCCTTTCTGCCCCACAAACAACCCTTACATGACCCCTCCTGCTCCGAAAATGACCCCTAAATGACCCATAAATGACCTCTTATGATCCCTAACGACCCCTAGATGACCCCTGAATGACCCTCATGAACCACAATCAGCACCACGATCAGCATCACATGCACGACTGACAATTTTAGCTCATACTACAATTTAAATTAGCTCTAGCAGGCGTCAGCCCGACGATCTTCTTCACAGGCGTAGAATGAGGCGTAGAAAAAATGCTGCACAAGGCGTGTAACAACTTGTATAAACTAGCCCCTGAATTTAAAAAGGCTGACGTACAAGAATGGGTAATCAAGAAAGGAAAATGAGGGGAGAAAACGGGAGGGGAGCTGAGTCGGCCAAGGAGCAGGCCGCCTCACAGAGGAGCGAATCTAAAAACTATGCGCGTGGCGGCACCACCGTCGCACAGTGAAATTGTTTCACTGGAGCAACCAGTGGATTTCCATACGTTCTAAGTGGGGCAATTTTCACTTATTCGACTACGAATCGGTGGTTTTCCACTGATTCGAATTTAGAGTGCAATCAGTGCCTGGTAACTTACTCGCCAGCAGGGCAGCCCAACCAATCAGAAACCTTTCCCAGCACGTACCAGGCAATCAGACTCAAGACCCCGTGCCCAGAGCGTCGTGCAGCCAATCGGAGAATGGGTAGGCCAACATCAAAGGAACCGCCACGTGATTTCCGTCTCTGTATACTTATATACTCCGTGGTACATGTATATGTGTTTGTGTGTGTGCACTAGTAGGTGGAAGATGGTAGATCTGGGCGGTAGAACAATTATTACAACTATAAGTAGGGCCAGTGACTTTTCGCGTAAAAATCTGAGCACACAGTAGACTTCAATACTATATACACACCCCAGCTGTTGTTATACCTCCATTGGCTGCTGGTGCCGTGTCCGTCTTCGACCAAGTCACTCAGGAATAAGCAACTCCGACACTGAACCTCCGTGATTCGTGCGCAAACTGTTAACACGGGCCAGCACATTTTCTAGCCAATTAAAGAAGCTGGACGACCCTACAATGCTTTGGACTGTATCTTGTCTCGAAATCTTTTCGCGAAATATCACTGCCCCTACTGATAACTGAAAATATTAGCTTACAAGAGAGAAGTTGTACATTTGTTTGGGCAGACCAGCACAATAGAGAATAGACTTGAGCATATCAGGACTTTGCAACACCTCTAGAATGTTAGGCACTGCAAACGGGCCTGGAGAGGTCATTTGTGCGGCCAAATTTATCCGAACACCTCTGAGACGTCATTAGAAAATCTGTGTCCGCCAGACGTGATATATCGGGATAATTTTTAATGGGTGTAAAGTTCAAACAACACATTCCACGTGGCAATACAAGGCAGTGAGTAACACGGCGTGTTAAGTAGACTCAGGGCTAAGCACCTGTCAGGTGATGTCGAAATACTGCGGGTGGCGAGATACTAGTAGGCAAAACGCCAAGTGTCGGGAGTAGAGAAAACTTGTTGCAAATGTTCTACATATTAAATGCCAGGAAAGTAATATATGTAATTAAGTGGTATGGGCTGTTCACGGTAATGTGAGCACTTTTGCTGCCTTAGTTACTTATTACCACAAGCTATTTATTATCCCTCCGCCACTTTCTTAAAAAAAATATTGTCATGCATGTAATAAACACAGTGTACACATTTCACCAGACTCTAAAGTCAAAGTCTGAGACCGCAACAAAATATATTTATTGACTAATGTTACAAATCAGAGGGCTCCAAAATGAGCTCGCTTTATTTACCCTGAATTTCTTATAGTTAGGGGCAGTGATATTTCGCGAAAAGATTTCGAGACAAGATACAGTCCAAAGCACTGTAGGGTCGTNGGCAGTGATATTTCGCGAAAAGATTTCGAGACAAGATACAGTCCAAAGCACTGTAGGGTCGTCCAGCTTCTTTAATCTACTATATAAAAATAAGTCGGGTTTTCCTTCCTGACGCTATAACTCCAGAACGCACGAACCGATTTCCACGGTTTTGCATTCGTTGGAAAGGTCTCGGGCTCCGTGAGGTTTATAGCAAAGAAAATT
>NQII01002819.1:84550-100397 GCA_002778355.1 Clitarchus hookeri | reverse complement strand
ATTATTGCTATTATTGGTTTCCATTAACAATTCATTTAATTTTGCATTTTCAGGCGTATCAACGAATAAAAATCTAAGCGCAATGAATTACTATGCGTATCGTATGATGATTCGTACACATGAGGAGAATGTCATTCTGAAGTGCCGTCGGCTATTCCAGCAATTCGCTGTCGACATGTATGTCAAAGTCGAGACCGAACGTTTAGCGTTCATCCGATTCAATCAGGCAAAGCTACGATCTGAGGACTATATACACTTGCGTGATGCTATTCATTCAGATGGTGATGTTCAGAATATTGGACGTCTGACGATTCTCCCATCATCTTATATCGGAAGCCCACGCCACATGCACGAATACGCTCAAGACGCTATGACGTACGTGCGAAATTATGGAACTCCGGATTTATTTATTACGTTCACATGCAATCCGAAGTGGACGGAAATTGAACGTGAGTTGGAACCGGGCCAAAAACCGCAAGATCGCCATGACATAATCGCCAGAGTATTTCAGCAAAAACTCAAGGTTATGATGGATGTGCTTACTAAGTATCGAGTTTTCGGTGACACACGTTGTTATATGTACTCGGTGGAATGGCAGAAGCGTGGACTACCGCATGCTCATATCCTAATTTGGTTGCTGAACAAATTACATTCAAATGAAGTGGATAACATCATATCAGCTGAAATTCCTGATCCAGTCACTGATCCCCATCTACACGACATTGTGACGACACAGATGGTCCATGGACCGTGCGGTGCATTAAATCCATTATCGCCTTGCATGGCTGATGGAAAGTGCACAAAACGATATCCGCGACCGTTAGTTGCTGAAACAGTCACAGGGAACGATGGATATCCAGTTTATCGTCGGCGTTCAAAAGAAGATAATGGTCGAACTATCAAAGTTAAAGTTCAAAATCAAGAGATTGAGATCGGAAATGAATTCATTGTACCATATTGCCCGCTGCTATCACGAATTTTCGAAACACATGCAAACGTTGAGAGTTGTCATTCGGCCAAATCAATCAAATATTTGTGCAAGTACGTCACAAAAGGCAGCGACATGGCTGTGTTTGGTATTGCGTCGGAAAATGCGAATGACGAAATCAGCAACTTCCAAATGGGCAGATACGTCAGTACTAATGAAGCACTGTGGCGATTATTGTCATTTCAAATTCATGAAAGATATCCCACAGTTGTACATTTAGCAGTGCATTTGGAAAATGGCCAAAGAGTTTACTTCACTGAGGCTAATGCGGCACAACGAGCTGAGAGACCACCATCGACAACATTGACTAGCTTCTTTGCAATATGTGAAGCAGATCCATTCGCAGCGACGCTGATGTACGTTGAAATGCCCAAGTATTACACTTGGAATCAATCAACAAAGAAATTCCAACGTCGCAAACAAGGAACCCCAGTTCCAGATTGGCCACAGGTGTTTTCCACTGATGCACTAGGTCGCATGTATACTGTTCATCCTAGAAATGATGAATGTTTTTATTTGCGACTGCTGTTGGTACATGTACGTGGACCAAAATCATTCGCGCATTTGAAAACTGTGAATGGCCACCAATGCCAAACATATCGAGAAGCATGTCAACTATTGGGTTTGCTGGAGAACGATTCTCATTGGGATTTAACACTTGCGGATTCAGTTGTTTCATCAAATGCGTACCAAATACGAACGCTGTTCGCAATTATCATCACCACATGTTTTCCTTCACAACCAATTCAGTTATGGAACAAATACAAAGACGACATATGTGAAGATATCTTGCATCGCTTGCGCATTCAAACGAATAATCCTGACATCCAAATAACCGATGAAATCTACAATGAAGGATTGATTCTGATTGAGGATCAATGCTTGACTATTGCAAACAAGCTACTGATTGAAGTAGGAATGATTGCGCCAAATCGATCGATGCACGATGCATTCAACCAAGAATTAAATCGAGAGCTGCAATACAATGTTGATTCATTGCAGGAATTCGTTCGAAATAATGAGCCGTTGCTGAATGAACAGCAAAAACAAGTATACGAAACATTAATGCAAGCGGTGGACAATAATACTGGTGGTCTATTCTTCCTGGACGCACCTGGAGGAACAGGGAAAACATTTGTCATTTCATTTATTTTGGCCACTATTCGATCAAGATGTGACATAGCTTTGGCGTTAGCATCATCTGGAATTGCGGCGACTCTTCTAGATGGCGGTCGTACTGCACATTCTGCGCTTAAGTTGCCACTCAATTTAAACACAATTGATATTCCAACATGCAATATTTCCCGATCCAGTGCAATGGGAAAATTGTTGATGCAATGCAAGCTCATTGTTTGGGATGAGTGCACAATGGCACATAAGAAATCACTTGAAGCACTTAACTTCACACTGAAGGATCTTCGGCGAAATAACAACATCTTTGGCGGCTTGATGATATTGTTGGCAGGCGATTTCAGGCAGACGTTGCCAGTAATTCCCCGTGGAACGCCTGCAGATGAATTGAATGCTTGCCTGAAGGCATCACCTTTATGGAATAACGTAAAAACATTATCGCTAACCACTAATATGAGAGTTCAACTTCAAAATGATCAAAGTGCTGCACAATTTTCCAAACAATTGTTAGCTGTTGGAAATGGAAAAGTCCCAGTTGATGCGACATCTGGATTAATTACTCTTACCAACGAATTTTGCCGATTTGTAGACTCTCAATTAGCTCTTATTGAAAATGTTTTCCCAAACATTAGTGAGAATTATCAGAATTATGCTTGGTTAAGTCAACGAGCAATTCTTGCCGCAAAGAATAATGATGTACACGCACTGAATTTCACCATTCAATCAAAAATTGCTGGCGATTTGGTGACATACAAATCCGTTGATTCCATAAGAGATCCCGATGATGTAGTAAATTATCCAACGGAGTTTTTGAACTCTCTGGAGTTACCAGGATTTCCACCACATAACTTGCAACTCAAAGTTGGTACAGTTATTATGATATTGCGTAATTTGAATCCACCGCGACTTTGCAACGGTACTCGACTTTCGGTAAAAAGACTTATGCCGAATTTGATTGAGGCAACCATTATTAACGGAAAGTACGCAGGTGAAAATGTATGTATTCCTCGAATACCAATGATTCCGACTGATCTTCCGTTTGACTTCAAACGATTGCAATTTCCAGTTCGCCTTGCGTTCGCAATGAAAATTAACAAGTCGCAAGGCCAATCGCTTAGTGTTTGCGGGATAAATTTAGAAAATCATTGTTTTTCACATGGGCAGTTATACGTTGCGTGTTCACGAGTTGGGAAACCATCCGCTTTGTTTGTGTTAACGTCAGACCAAAAAACAAAAAATGTGGTTTACCAAAGAGCACTTCAATGAAACGTATTTACTTTGGATTCACTTTCATTTACTTAGAGAAGTTCAATTCATTACTGTTGTGAAATGAAATAAAATTTTTCCTTTTCAAATATAAAAAAAAATTTTTCTTCATGTTTTAATCACCAAACGAAGCCATCTGGTGGCGAAACGGAGATCGCCGGGTTTGCTAGTTGGCTATAAAATGTTCTGGCACGTGTTAACCGTTTGCCCACGAATCACGAAGGTTCAGTGTCGGAGTTACTTAGTCCTGAGTGGCTTGGTCAAAGACGGACACGGCACCAGCAGCCAATAGAGGTATAACAACAGCTGAGGTGTGTATATAGCATTGAAGTCTACTGTGTGCTCCGATTTTTACGCGAGTTATAGGGCTAGCTTAACTTTTTGTCGTAGGTAAATACATATATCGTTCTGAACTCTACTAGTATCATTATAACGCTACGTCAAGAAAGATGTGTCTGTATTGACAGTAACTTTTTATGAGGCTACAGAACATGCTCGCAACAACGAACATATTCAAGGTCAAGCAACCATTTTTTCCGGAAATCAATGAGAGGTTAGGTGTGATGAATTGTTGAACCAGCCAGTGGTAATCCTGTAACACTTTCACACTCACATAAATGGTTCATTTCAGATGTTGCAAACAAGATATTTTTTTGACGAGTACTTGGAACACGGCCGTAACTCTCACACGTGAATGGCTTCCTTATTGGACGGTGTTTTCGCATGTGTACAGTGCAGACCAGGAAAGACACTTCCTGTAAAACATCATAGACATAGGTTACATATTCCTGCAGAGGTTGTAGCAGCTGGCCCGAACCGATACTCCGAATTCGAGCAGATTTTTAATTTTCGCGGGAAAATTATATGCGTATTACGTGCACGCCTGATAATGAAATATCCGAACTCACCAGTCTAAATGTTTTTGACTGAAAAATTTTTCCGTGTACAACGTGTTTAAAATTACCAAAATTTTGCTTTTATTTTCAATTTAACACACAATATAATTAATAATATTTCGTTTCTTCTTACGTACATATACGTTTATTGTACATTACTATCAGATTTGAAAAGAAAGACATTTTTTTTGTAAATAAGTTGTATTGTGTGTAGCGCTCTCCGGTTTGTACTTTGTAATTAGTGGAACTTAAGTTCTACTATGCGGAATACGTTCAAAAATTAATATTATCTGTGGAATTACAGTTCTGTAAAAATTTTCTCAGAGCAGAACAATTCATATTTTTGTCCACTCGCGTAATTAAATAATTAATCTCAACCTAGCATATAATTTGCTATCGCCATTTTGCAGAAAACTTTACTAGTTCGCCGTGATATTTTATCCAATCAGCGTCCGAAGGTTTAAAGAAGCACAGTCTCAAGTCACCTCTACAGTGGACTTGGCGAGGACGAGCTTATTTGCCGTCTTAAGCAAAGTCTCGGTGACTACGAAACGTGGTTCGCAATCGCGGTCTCAAGCAGTGACTACGGAACAGAAATATTCATTCTTAAGGCGCGCAGAAATAAGACAAGACTTCGTGAAGACCGCTTTGTTTGCCTGTTGTTACGGTTGAGTCCCGGTGTGAAATGCCTAACTAAGCATTTACCTAAGAGCAACGCCACAGAGTTCATCAACACCGGGCCGGAACCGAGTTCAGCAACGATATAACAATGGCGCGAAGACGCCTCAGAAGTGCTGGGATATCAAACCGGCAGACTGAGAGTGGTTGCAGCAAGCAGGGGAGAATGAACCACACGACTCGTGGCAACAGGGGATCCGCTGAGCCAGTGCTGATCTAAGAGCATTTTACCTAAGAAGAGCAGTCAACCCGGAGGAGCCCGCCGCCGACGCGCAAGGGGAACCAATCAAATCACAGTACGTCAATAGTCACGTGGTGGGGCGAGAAGTGTGATATAGGCGTCTACGGCCGAGAGGGGTCGTCGTCTCCTACGAACTTCAGACCAGACAGCGGCTGTTCCTTGGGCCGTTTCCGCCGGAGGGTCCGGGTGCGAGGCCGGGGTAAGTTCCCTTCCTTTATATGTGGTCCTCCTTCTTACTCACAACCTTCCTTAAGTCCTTCCCTTTCACTCCCGTTGGACTTAACTTTAGTTAAATAGCATTGTATAATATTCCACTTTAGAACAAGGAAAGTCTATATTAATCAATTCAAACAATCCTTTTAATTATCTTAGATTATCCTATCTTCCTTAATCTTAACCTTTCCTAAGAGTGTTATGGGCCACCCAGGCTCATAACACTGCTTGAGACAAGCTTACGCAAATGTTCATGAAATGTGAATACGAACTTAAGACACATAACAAGATTGTCTCGACGAAGCTAGTGCTCTAGATATGCTTATGAATACCGCCCTCATACTGTAGAGAAGGTAGCTCGAGGGAGGGGGGAGAGGTAACGGGAGTTGACCGTCGCCAGCCAAAACAGAATATCCTTTTGACGAAAACGAAATGAATGAAATGGAACATATGACCCGTGAAAAATACATCACATTTAGCAAAACGTGTATTGTGGTTTTCATTGGTAAACACAAAGACAATAAAAATTATGTGGCAATAATTTTTATAGCATTTTAAAATTTCAGTAATAACTCTTTGCTGCTACCTGGAAGAGAGAATACACACATATGACACTTTTAAACAAGGAAAGAACGATTATGCATTAATTAAAAGTTTTTTAATTAATATAAAAAAATATGCTAATTTGCTATGAGAATTTTGGAGTGGTTCAGTTAGAGAGTTCAAATGTTACACTGCTGGAGTCAAGACACGTGTGTCTCATTTATTATGCACAGCATTGATAAAAAGTATAATTAATTACTGCTGTGATCCTTTATCAAGCATTGCCCGATGCACTAGTTAGTTTTACGTAAAGTCACGGGATTACTTACTTCTCGGCGACCACGTGGTCGACACTTTTCACCGTTGGTAACCTGTTATTAGCGCAGGGATTGTGTCACGTCCGTTTATTAAATATGAAGGAGTGATCTGCTTTGTTAAGAGGGTTTACTGAAAGTTTTTACACTGACTCGCGTAGCACAAATTGGGCGTGTGGCCTCCGGTCGGCCGGTTCCTCGAGTAGATAGTTCCTACTCGCTCCGCTAGGTGGTGTACGCGGGTCGACAAGGGCTCTGGGGTTAGCCGCGGTCGGCATCGCAGTGCTAGACAACTAATTGATATAGTGGCTGAAATTCAGTCACTATATCAGCCAGTCAGCAGTGAATGTTATTTCACTGACTGATAGATATCACTGATTCGGACTTAGGAGTGTGGTAATTACTGACAATGTGAGATTGTAGAAAATTTACACTTTACGAGCTGTGTAATATTTTTGTGCGTAATTTTAATCGTGTATTATCTGATCGTTGTAAAAAGTCAGGCACATATTTATGTTTAATCAATAAGTCCCTGCCATTTTTGCAAGTGCAGGAAATAACACACAGTGAAAATCAGATATAAAAGTATTAAACAAATGGTAAACTGTAAATTTTCTATAATCAAACATTTTCAATGATACCTCTGAAACTTTTATTATGAAACGAAAACGACGAATGTCTGCACAATAGGTGAAGCAGAGACTTAAACTGCATAATTTCTGAAAATAACGAAAAACCGAAGCCAGAATTGCCCGACAGAGAATCTAAACCGCGTCCTTCCGAAGGTGAGTCCAGCATGTTGCCAATGCGATACCTCTGTCGGTCTACATACTCCAACCAGCAGGAGTCATAAACTCGTGCCCCACGGATCATACGTTTGCGGTCCAAACTTATTGTGGCGAAAGAAAAGGTACAATGCAGCCCGCGTTCAGAGTCTTCGTAAATTAAACGATTTTTTCCCTCCTCCAATGTTGTACGAATCCAAACTAGGAAGTCAGCTCGAAGACGAACATTAAAAAGAAATGTAGTGAGAGTTGTTTAAAGCCAGATATTTCACTAGATTTTGAACGTTTCGCTGCCAAGACGAGACGCGAGACTTCGAAAAAATACATCTGCGTGTACGTTCGTAACGGCGCCATTGCAAAGTGTCTGTTTTGCAATTGTTTTCATTGCGTGCATTATTTCTTTGCCGCATTCAGTTGTTTTGGCTTATAAATAAGGGACACAACCGGATCCCGCGTAAAGATTTCCTCACATGCTAGACTTCAATACCCTGCGAGCAGACCAGCAGTTTTCTTTTGCTCACTGGCGGCGTATCTCTGCGAGAGGACATTTTCTTACTTGACTGGCCAATCAGGATTAGGCAACTCCGATACTGTACGTCTGTGATTCGCGGGCAGACACCTAAGATGCGTAACACCTGGATCATCCAATCACGAAAGTGGATCTGAGCTTAACTGTTATGAAACACAACTGGTCGTGAAATCCATTTCACGAAATTCGGGTGTCCCTACCTATAAATAGGGCCAGTGACTTTTCGCGTAAAAATCGGAGCACACAGTAGACTTAAATACTATATACACACCTCAGCTGTTGTTATACCTCCAGTGGCTGCTGGTGCCGTATACGTCTTTGACCAAGCCACTCGGGACTAAGTAACTCCGACACCGAACCTTCGTGATTCGTGCGCAAACGGTTAACACGGACCAAAACATTTTTTAGCCAATCAAAGAAGCTGGACGACCCTACAGTGCTTTGGATTGTATCTTGTCTCGAAATTTTTTCGTGAAATATCACTGCCCCTACCTATAAATCACAACAGTATTTTGTATAAGAACTATTTATCACCAGGCATTACCAACACACTCATTTTCTCTCAGTTTTAATTCACATAAATTTCAAATAAAATATTATAACTTTTTACTATATAAAATATAAGTAAAAGTTAGATTTAACCAAAATTAAGGTACTCTAATGTTACCAGCAGAATAAAACTGTTGTGATATGTGACATTGTTTAGGAAGCAACCGAGCACGTCATACATGGGATGATTATTCAAAAGGTTTGATTCAAATAGCGCGAAGAAACCGCGAACGGACTACATCCTCCACGTGCAACATGACCTCCATCATGGGCACAGGATCTACTACACGTTGCAGAGGAATGTTTCATTTGGCCAGAACTGTGCTCTGAGAGGCAGAATGCCCGACGATCTTCCCTGTGGGTTGTTGATTCGTAAACCGTGCTACAGCTCTTTTGTGACTGGTTCGTATCACTATTACTGAACACAGATTCCACACCTTATTGGTTGTGTTAACGAAACAGTCTTTTTTTTTTTTTTTTTTTTGTAATCTTAAGGCCCCCGTCTACCTGGAACTTTTTCCCACGTTTAGGCCGAGAAGCGCGGGAGCGATAAGGGCGACACTGCCACGCGCATCAAGTACGCCATCGCCGCTAAGCGCAAGGCTCTGAACTGGCGTGCAGTGTTCTCGTCGTGCTGCGTGTACCTATGGGACTTTCAGCGGTGACCATATTATTTTATTAGTGGGAAGTCTTTAGGAAGGTTCAGCGCAGGCGCCTATAGTAGTTTTGTATGTATCTGATGCGTGCATTTTGAGCTACAGCGCCTTGGAAAGGCCGTTTTTAGCGGTTTTGGAGTACTCTGAATTGATGTTTCTAACGTACGTGATATTTTGAAAGTACTTAACAGCTCTCGTCTGAAGTGTGTGTTCTTTTCGTAGATCAGCACGTTGGACGAACGCTTAATAGTTTCGTTGAAAAACGTGTATTTGGAACACTTTGCAACGCAGTTCAAGCGCCAGGAAGACGGGCGCCTTAAGTACAGCACTAGTAAAAAAAAAATTCTTATTTGCAACACTTGAGATTGTAGTGGAGTGAATGACATGGATGACTCTTAACATCGAGGTNGTACGTGATATTTTGAAAGTACTTAACAGCTCTCGTCTGAAGTGTGTGTTCTTTTCGTAGATCAGCATGTTGGACGAACGCTTAATAGTTTCGTTGAAAAACGTGTATTTGGAACACTTTGCAACGCAGTTCAAGCGCCAGGAAGACGGGCGCCTTAAGTACAGCACTAGTAAAAAAAAAAATTCTTATTTGCAACACTTGAGATTGTAGTGGAGTGAATGACATGGATGACTCTTAACATCGAGGTNAAAAAAAAAAATTCTTATTTGCAACACTTGAGATTGTAGTGGAGTGAATGACATGGATGACTCTTAACATCGAGGTATTGAGAGCCGATAAGGGTGAAGTGATGCGAGCGTGTAACAGCGCCGGGATGCAAGGGGCGGGAAGAAATGGGAGATACCCGATCAAACATCGTCCGCCACGAGTTCCACGCGCGGAAATCCCGGGAGCGACCCCGTCGGTGATCGAACGCGGTTCGCCTAGGTTGAAGGCGAGTATAGTCTGACCACTACACCACCGCGGCCTGCTTGCGATTGTGAATTAATGCTGGAATTGAAGGGCTAATTCGTTCACTTGTAATGTTTACCATTTTGCACGTGTTGCGCAAGAAGGTTAACTCTTGGCAGGTACTAATACACAGCGAGGCGGAGTGCCCAATGGCTTTTCCCATTGCGTAACGCATTCGAACGTAAACTTAGCTTTTACATAAGGATACGAATGGCTCGCATAACTCTCACCGGACACGACGCCTGCAGCTCGCGTGTCGCGTCAACGAAACAAANTCTCACCGGACACGACGCCTGCAGCTCGCGTGTCGCGTCAACGAAACAAATATCGTGTAAGCTTTATTGCAGCCCACAAAAAAAACATATCTTTTTTGCAAGACCTGGAGCCATAAATAAGGTTTTCTCGAGCGACGAGGAGGCCGAACTAGTAATGGATCCACACCCATCCACGATCGAGCGTGTTCCGTGTGGTTCGGAGTCCACTGTAAGCACAAAGTGCATTCAGCTTCGCTGCCCTCGTCCTGCGCGTATTTTGATGGGGCGCGCCGGCATGCAAGTTGGTAACGACGGGCGGAAAGTAATTATATGTCTTAAAGTTAACCCTTCCAGGCCCACGTTAGTTCGCGGCTTCAGGTGTTACAACCAAGACATTTTATGATGCGTGCTGTACTTAAGTCAACACAACACTTGTTTCGTTGCGACCGCCAGTGAGCTGTAGGCTATATGTTCGGATACAGTTGTATAAACCAATTATGTCTAAGATCAGAAAGGCGGTTTGCGAATCATTTACCCACAGGTAACATCATTGGTAGAGACCTGAAGAATTCGCGGATTCATTTCCAGACAAGCTAGAATTCAAAACAGTTGCGTATATATAACTTTAGTCATTGGTGCACACGAGTGTTTGACGCCTCCAGGAAAAGGCTGGCCCAATCGTCGCCTTCCACTGAGTCAGCGGACAACCAATGTGCATTTGATACCGGTATATTTGTACATAAAACTATAGAGTCTAGGCTGCAGGTCATTGAACTCGCGATTTTTTCAGGTCTCTAATCATTGGTCATTGAGCTTCGCAGTGTGCAGTACAGACCAGAAATTACCTACACGTGCGTAATATACACAGTTGTGTACACTGGTTCTGAATGGGTTAAATTAAAAGTATTAAGAAACATTTTTACTTACGGTGTTGGTTTTCTCCTCTTTCTGTTCCTTCAGAGCATGCAAGTGTAAGAATTAGAAAATTTGTAAGATATTTACTTTTCTATTAATTTAAAAAATTCATTTGCCTGACGGATGGAGTAAAGTGATCAGTCCCATTGCAATGTTAATTTTACATATGGCGGAGTGGAATGAGTGAGTGAAGAGATTTAGGCGGCTCTTTATAAAAGGGTCTTGAGATCCGATGACGGTGAAGTGAGGTGAGCATGGAGCAGCGCCGGAATGAAGGCAAACGGGAGATCCCCGAGGAAACCCGTCGACAAGCGGCATCGTCCAGCACGATTCCCACGCGCGGGAATCCGGGAGCGACCCTGCAGGGAATCGTGACCGGTTCGCCAAGGTGGGAGGCGAGTAGTCTGACTACCACACCACCGCGGCCCCCACGTAGCGGAAGAATACACTAGGTGCATTCAAGTAGATCTTAAGCAGGGCTTTCCAAAGTGCTCAGACATTTTTGAGCACCAATAGTTAGGGGCGGTGATATTCCGCGAAAAGATTTCGAGACAAGATACAGCCCAAAGCACTGTAGGGTCGTCCAGCTTCTTTGATTGGTTAAACAAATGTTCTGGCCCGTGTTAACCGTTAGCGCACGAATCACGAAGGTTCAGTGTCGGAGTTACTTAGTCCTGAGTGGCTTGGTCAAAGACGGACACGGCACCAGCAGCCAATGGAGGTATAACAACAGCTGAGGTGTGTATATAGTATTGAAGTCTACTGTGTGCTCCGATTTTTACGCGAAAAGTCAATAGTGTGTGTTTCAAGTCGGCGTCAAACGACGCCTGATTGTCACGCTACTGGTCTTAGAACGATGCTGAGTTGAGAATGTCCCGGGACGTCTCGAGGAGTGATCGCCCACGACGCGACGATGGAACCACAGTTCGCTCGACGTCCTGGGCGAAGGAGCGATGTGTCTTCGTGCAAATACCACGCTGTCGGACAGCGGAACGCTCGCCGTTCCTCAGCCGGATGCAGGCGAGGGCGCTAATGGAGGGACTCAAGTCGTGAACCATTTGTTTCCCAGCCAGACGACGCTCGTCCTTGTGAGCTGTGAAACACGCGCAGAAGACAGGCATGGGCTTTACGACATGCGGTTACTCAGACCGGCGATAGACGGTGGGAACTCACAAAGTTCCTAACCCTACATTCACGTGCCCTACACAGTAGCTATATCCCTTAGGGTCTCTTCGCGGTAAACTCAGCACTTTCGAAAGCCCTGCTTAGGATGTATTTACTCGCATGCGTATATTGTTACAGACGTGAAAAAAAACGCGTGTTCATTGACCTGCACGCTGAACTCCACAGTCGTGTGTAAAATAACACAACTGTTACTGCCCATTGGTTGCTTGTTGTTTCAGTGAAAAGCTATGATTGTGTCAGCATTTTATTGCGCGGTTATTATTGGCTCGGAATCGTCCAGGAGTGTGTAAAATAATGGGTGGCCGATAGCACAAGCAAAACAAACGTACGAGGTTTTGAATTCTAGCTTAACCCAAACTGAATCCGCGAATTTTTCAGGTCTCTGCATTGTGTATTTTTCAACCATATGTAAGCCATTGGCCTTGTCACAATTTTCATATGTCGGCCAAGTGAAACTGTGAAATTATGATACAAGTGAAAATTGCACAAATTTTCTTAATTTTTTCGCTTTTGTGCAGTGCTAAAACGGAAAATAAAAAAAATTATTTTAAAATACATCCATGTTTACCCAGCACTTCTAATTAAACGTTAAGACTTCTGCCCGCTGTAAATCCTTGCCCGGAACCTGCAGGTGGAGTTGAAACTTGCACAGCTCCGCCCGCACGCGGTGGATCGCACGTTCTCGTCGTACGCTTGATTACAGAGGCATTACCCACTAGAGCGTTGCTAAGTCCCGTGCGGTCTCCTGTTCGTTACGCACGTTTACATAATCGGCGCGACGGAACAGGAGTAGGGGGGTCGGAGCTGTGTTTTGAAGGCTGAGCAGGTCTTGCCTTTCTCCGTGCTCGAGACAGAAGAGCAGTGATTACCTACGTAAAGGTGACGTCAGAGGTCTCAAGTACTACGTCGTCTCTGCGTGGAAGGCGCTGAGATACTTTGAAGTCTTGCGCTCAGTATCGTGCAAGTACCAGATACACTATCACAATTCTCCCTTTATGTCTACGAGCTTGCACCCCATTGGGTCGGAGACCCCTCAAATGTGATTGTGTATTTCTCATTGTCCTCTCATACCCGGGAAACGCCAAGCAGTTCTGCTTGTTGACTTATATATATTTGATTTCTGGTAACTATCATATACAGTAATACTTGACATNAAAAAAAAAAAAAAAAAAAAAAAAAAAAGAGTGATATAAACCACAAAAACAGATACCATGCCAAAATAATGATCTTATAATAAGCACTATTTTATTATTTACAAGTCTATTATAAGGAAATTTATATATCGTAAATAAAATAATTTAAAAATTGCTATAACAAAAGTTAAAATATATATATATATAAAAATTAAGAAAAATACTTTTCTTAAATTTATCGTTGTCATAAATGTTATAAATTTTAAAATAGTTACATTTTTTCATGTATTGATTTTGTTATTTCTACAGCTATATAAGCTATTGTGTCGGCTATTGTTTTATGTGATGGTTTTGTTTTTTGTTAATTAAAATTAGTAGCCAATAAAACAAACCCTACCGAAATACTTTTTTGCCATTGGAAAATGTTTACAAAAGTTTGGAAGTTGTGTTGGAAGTTAGTACAGACGCCTCTTTGGTTCCCAAACTGGATGGAAGGCCTTCCGTTGTTTTTTATTTATTATTGTTTATTAATTTTATTTATTATTGTATTAGTTATTATTGTTTATTTATATTGTTGCAGGGTTTCATAAGATTCCATTTCACATTAAAAAAAATTATATCTTGCGAAAAATTTGATTACTTTGAACAGTTTGTTACAATAAGGTAATGGATTTTGGACACATCGGTTGCATTTTATACTTTTGTTCTGTAATAAGGTATATAAAAATAATAAATTGAAGTGGTTTGAGCTTAAAATGTTATTTACGTAATTTGACAGTTTTAGTTAGCACCGGATATGCCTTGCAGTGTTTGCATTCCGCAGGGGCGTGGCATTCTGTCAGTGTACCTTGTCTGCGTCTACTGCCAGAAAAGCAACGTGGGTGTTTCCAGCCGCAGAACATTTGTGTTACGGTTGTGTGCCGTTCTGGTAGCCCCCGGGCGCACTCTATCGGCGATGTGTAAACTAAATGTTTTGTAACTTTGAACCCGGCATAACGCAACAGTAATGTATCCAACCGCCACGGTATTAACGTTTCCATGACGTAATCGCGATGTGTTCCCGTGTTCGGGGAGATTTCTGGGGTAAAATAGCCTCCTTGCTGTTTATATGATTTTATTTCACATCACGTACCGTAAAACTCAACAACTTTGTGCCACTTTTTGATATTTGCAAGCATAATCAACCTCTTTTTATTAAAAATAACGGGTTGGTAATTTTCTCCAGCATAACTACACATCTCAAAAATGTAATCCTGTGGCCAAAATAAATCCAGGTAGCAAGGGAAGGGAGGGGGAATTGTTTTTGTGTGGCCCATTGTTGTATACACAAGTAAGTCAACTATGGGCCACGTCTTCTCGTCCCATTAAAATACGTGTCAAACGTGCCCTGGCCCAATGTTGTCACGCTACAATTATTCACGAGTCAAAACTGTACACATTTTGGTTTTTTTACATTTTCCCTCAATGTTTAATGTGTTTTTCATGTTTTTTGTCAAATAATTAAAAATGTCAATTGAAAATCAATACGTTATTTAAACGCTAGATAGCTCTCGTTCTGAAAGCAGCTGTGGCCCATTGTTGGGTCGCTGGCCCAAAGTTGTCGAATCTTACGGTAGGTTGCAGAAAAGTGCAAGATGTATTTGGAAGTTCAGAAATTGTTTTTTTTTTCAAGTTTCCGACATGTAATCCTACAGCAGTTTTTTCTCTACACTCCAAGATGATGGTGATTATAGAACATTACAACACAGTACTACACTTAAGCGGTCTAGGTACCGTGTTTGTTGTCCTCATAATCGGGAACTGCTTATTAATCTTCGGCGTTCATTTTTGTGTGTTTTAGAGGGTTTGAGCACTATTCATATCTAAACCAGTAGGGGCACTGATATTTCGCGAAAATATTTCGAGACAAGATACAGTACAAAGCACTGTACGGCCTTCCAGCTACTTTGATTGACTAAAAAATGTTCTGGCCCGTGTTAACCGTTTGCGCACGAATCACGAAGGTTCAGTGTCGGAGTTACTTAGTCCTGAGTGGCTTGGTCAAAGACGGGACACGGCACCAGCAGCCAATGGAGGTATAACAACAGCTGAGGCGTGTATATAGTATTGAAGTCTACTGTGCGCTCCGATATTTACGCGAAAAGTCACTGACCCTACTAATCAGACAGTCAAACCCAAGTTCAACTTGGGGCCGTGGTCGCTGAGTTGTGCCGGACGATGCCGCTGGTCGGCGGGTTTCCTCAGGGCTCTCCCGTTTCCCCTCGCCCCTTCATCACGGGAGCTGCTGCGTACTCACCTCACTTCAGCCTCATCGGCCCAAATATCTCCACTCCACTCCGAACCCTCTGAAAGCCGATTCGGTGGTAATAGATCGTCTGACGTCGCGTTGGGGGGAAGTCCCTCCCGGCGTAGCCAGTGAGGTTCAAGGTCGCCGGGGGAGGGCTGGCATCAAAGACGCCGCCGAGTCACACAGTCGCCTGCGAGCTTCCCCGCTCTGCAGCTGAAAAGGGAGAGACCCGCGCAGCATACACTGTCTGGCAAGTACCCGCCCGCCTCTGCCGGTGGGCTAAGCACACGGCGTGACCGTCCAGACTTCGGTCCAGCCAGCTCGGGGTGACCTTGCTCTTTCGGAGGAAATGTAGATCAGCGTGG
>NQII01002819.1:20675-70916 GCA_002778355.1 Clitarchus hookeri | reverse complement strand
ATGATATTAGGCAGGTGTACCAGTTTTTTTGGCTCTTCAGTGTAAATGTCGAGGGAAGTGGAGCGACGAGACATGTGATGGCCTGGGGCATGGGTGGGGGGAGGGGGGTATGTGTGTAATGTTAGAAATGTTGACTACCTAGTCGCCCACCTCTACGCAGACGAACAAATTAATGATCCTGTCAGCCGAATTCTTTTATGCAAAGAAAAAAGTCGTTGTCCTGTAAGGTTGGCTGGTCAAGTGGCAAGATACTTTTTGCTTTGATATATTTTGACCCTGATTTCCACGTGGCAGTTGTGATCATGCGGCCAGATGTTGAAACGAGTTGAGTAACTTACTTGTGTCACGTAAAAGGGGGAGGGGGGATTTATACGCACTCGAGTGTTGTGAATACGAGAACTTGAATAGTGTAGAAAATTGTGCTTGGTCATGTGCCAGGGCATTCCCACACTAACCCCTTATGGTAAACGTCAACTTTTAGTTTGAGTTGTTGCAAAAGAAAACATTTTTGGTTTGTACTGTCCTTACGAATTTATTATAACGACCGACGTTCTGCAACATACGCTATTATAAAAATGTCCGCAAAATAATGGAAAATAACGGTTACAAATTACCTAGACATCTGCGTTAAATTACGGTCTCTTCGTTTTTTCAAATAACGTTCTCTCCGTAAATTTTACATAAATCTCCGTGAATTCACGCAACATGTCCACTAACTTGCAAGTTTTTTTTTACTTTTACTCTTTTATAAAAAGAGGTAACAGATAAAACGTTTTACTTTAGTTAAGTGGGTGAGTCACTGTGTATACAAATGACTATAAAAAATTTGTCCTGTGGCGTGATTTGAATTCGGAAACAAAGTTGACAGTTCAACAACACCTTGTCCACCCACCTACCACGCTTCGACAAGGGCAAGTGTTGTAAAGATGACATTTATTGAAAATGATGCATGTACCTCTTAAGAGGTAAGATAAACATAATCCTAATAATGACCCAAAATTTCATCATGATGAAATATTAATTGGTGTTGGTAGGTCAATTAATGAATTGTTTATTATTTTGGTTAATGGGTGATATTTACGATAGGTATTTTCATTAGTTAAAAGTTATTCGTAATGGTCTTTTATTTGAATCTGTAATATTAAATACTGTAATTATAGTATTAAATATATATATTACTAATATAATTATTATTATATTAATAGGTGATGTATATATTTTTATTAATATTAATTTTTGTTGTAATTCTTATTATGTCATTATTAATAATATAATTATAACTTTTGATAAAAATTATTATAAATGTTAATGTTATAATGATTATTAATCTTCTCTTTATTGATAAAGAGAATATTATGTTAGGTATTTATCTTGTTATATAAATGAATAATACTATTAATCCTCCAATATATATTAATAATAGAATATATGCAAATCTGAATGATTATGTCAGCTTAAGAGTACGTGCGAATATGTTTTTTTATTTCAGTTTTACAAACAGGGGTAAGAAAAAGAGTTTTATTTTCGTAATATATTTCACTGCGTATAACAGAACAATTAAAAAAAAAAGTAATTTTTTTGTCCTGTAGTGGAGTTTGAACACGAATCGAAAAATTATCAATCAATAACTCTAACTACTCACCTACCACACCTTTACACGAATAATTTCGTAAAAATGGATTTTACAGGAAAATGACGAACGCGCCTGTTTTAGTTTCAAGTCGTGTTAGAGAGCTTTTTATATTTGTGGTTTATAAAACGAGGTTACGAAAAATTTGTCTTATTTTCGTTACGTGCGTATTTCACTGTGTATACATAAGGTTTTCTCCTGTAGCGGAATTTGAAAAAAGAATCAACGAATTCGCACTCTATGAGTGGTTTGCCACTCACCTACTACTATTTTACACGAAGTAGTATTGTGAAGATGGAATTTTATACGCTTCGGGTATCATCTGCATTGTTCGTGTCTCAAAATCGAAGCCATAAGAATAGGAAGAGCTTCCGTATTTTATACTTACGTAGCTCATTTCCGTTATTCGTCATTACGGAGTGCCTTTCCGTAAATTAACTCTACATCTCCGCAAAAGTTTCCGTAAATCTACAAAAGTTTTAACAGTTTATGGAAAGGGTTTAAGTCTATCCATGAAAAAATAAACATCCAGTTATAATTAATGTACAATGTATAGGGGCAGTGATATTTCGCGAGAATATTTCGAGACAAGATACAGTCCAAAGCACTGTAGGGTCGTCCAGCNATTGTTTTTGAACTCCAATCGCCCTGTGTTTACTTAAGTAGTAAATTGGCCCTTCAGACACCAGTATAAACACTTTCTACCAAGCGACAGTTTTGGTGCTTGTCAATATAGTGTATACTAGTTTATGTTTCAGTAGCAACCACTATCATTTTCCCAGGATAAGACACTGTGTGTGTTGATGCTAGTTTCAGGACTTGTACAGCACCGACTATGATTCAACCTATTCTGCAACACGTCCGGAGTGAACGAGTACATTCGGGATGATATGTTCGGGGTTAATTTATAATTTCTGGTTTTGCAAATTACAAATGTTTTGGTGCGTGCTGTACTTAAGCTGGCAGAGAACTTGCTTCGTTATCACAGCCAATAATCTGTGGTATTTGAGCTTGGTAATCAGTGATATGAACCAGTCATTACGTAGAGCAGTATTTAACAAGGTTTAGGCATTAGTAGAGACCAGAAAAAATCGCGAGTTCAATGACCTGCAGGCTAGACTCTCCAGTCTTATGTACAAATATGCCGATATCAACTGTACATTGGTTGTCTGCTGTCACAGTAAAAGGCGACGGTTGGGCCAGCCTTCTCCAGGATGGTGTAAAACACCGTGTGGACCGATGGCTGAAGTTTTATAAACACACGTGTTTCGAATTCTAGCATGTCCCGAAATTAATCAGCGAATTTTTTCAGGTCTCTAGGCATTAGTCACCCACAGGGAAGATCATTGGACCACTGAGCCTCGCAGAGTACAGTGCTGGTCAAATGTAAGATTCCTGTGCAACACGTTGGCGAATAACCTTGAAAGGTTAGAAGAATGCATCTGTCGGAAGGCACGCGTTTTTTCCCCGCAAACGATTATGGCCAGCCGAGCCCGTGGCTTCTTCACGTGCGGATGAGAAAACACGTCACTTATTCACCAATCACCCCAGGGTGGTTTAAACTGCAAAAAAACTCGTTCTCATAATATTGCAGGTTGGTGCGGGCCAGGCAAGGTTAACGCCGCGACTGTTGACGATGGAGTATTGCGTCACCCGAATTTAACTGAGTTGTATGGAGTTAGCCGTGAAGTTACGACGTCCGCATTCTTAGAAGGCGCCGGCGACGAAATAAAGGCTCTCTGCGTGCGACGCAACGTTACGTCAATAACACTCGAACTGTAAATTACTGAAATGAACAGGTTGGATTTCTTATTTTTCTAAATAGGAAAAGAGGGGCGCATGGGTGGTGTTAGTGGTTAGACTACTCGCCTCCCACCAAGGCGAACCGGGTTTCAAACCCCAGCCGGGCCACTCCCGGATCGTCGCATGTGGGAATCGTGCCGGACGATGCAGCTGGTCCGGCGGGCTTTCTCGGGAATCTCCCGTTTCCCCCCGCCCTTGCGTTCCGGCTTTGCTCCATCCTCACCTCATCTCACCTTCATCGGCTCTCAAGACCTCGTTATATAACTAGGGCTACCTGTTTTCCGCGTAAATATTCCACGACTATTTTTACTCCAAAACACTTTACTTCAGAACCAATATCGTGGTTGGACGATTTTTTAACTCCCGCTTGTCTTAAGTGTCTGCCAGCCAATCATGGACGTTCGGCGTCAACGGAACTTTGTTTTTATTGGCCCAGTCGAGTAGAAAATGTCTTCTCACACAGTCACGTGGACAGCAGCCAAGGGAAATTTGTAGGGGACAGGAAAATTTCGCGCGTTCAATAGGTCAATGACCTGTGCGCTAGACTTTACAATACTGTGTGCATTGGCTGCTATCCCACAGAGTAGCCAGTGTTACCCCACACGTGGCAGTATGTGATTCGCTGCTTGTTTCCTTGCAAGTCTGCTATTGGCTCAGAGTCATCCGAGGTGTGTCTAATAAATAGGTCCAGTGACTTTTCGCTTAAAAATAGGAGCACACAGTAGACTTCAATATTATATACACACCTCAGCTGTTGTTATACCTCCATTGACCGCTGGTGCCGTGTCCGTCTTTGACCAAGCAACTCGGGACTAAGTAACTCCGACACTGAACATTCGTGATTCGTGCGCTAACGGTTAACACGCACCAGAACCTTTTTTTAGCCAATCAAAGAAGCTGGACGACCCTACAGTGCTTTGGACCGTATCTTGTCTCGAAATCTTTTCGCGAAATATCACTGCCCCTGCTAATAAATTGTGATCCAATTTCAAAGGCGACTTCAGTTCACAGCTATTTGACGTCTGGCTTGACCCGAAAAGGATTCGTGAAAATTCGCCTATCACTTGAAATGTGCAATCTCGCACGTAACTTGTTGAAGTATAGCTTGCGCATAAATCTTTTCGCGAAACCAGGTCGCCCTACCTATAGGCCGCGCTGTCGCGGCTGGCAAGTAGGCTACCTGGCGCTGATTGGCTGACGGAGCTCCGACGTGTTGCTCGCTATTGACGCCATATTGCTAGCGCGTGCGGCTGAAGTTCGCGGAACAGGCGGCTGTTTCGCCTCTGTATTCTTAATATTTTTCTATTATAGAACCTTGCGAGAACTACTGGCGAAATAATACTTCATCCCCGATGTCTTCGGACAATGCGGGTGTTGCGGCGAACTCCGCACGACTGAGTGTAAATTCAGGCGGCATTATATACTGAAGAGCCAAAAAAACTGGTACACCTGCCTGATATCGTGTAGGGCCCCCGCGAGCACGCAGAAGTGCCGCAAGACGACGTGGCACGGACTCGACTAATGTCTGAAGGTATGAAGGAAGCATTTAAATCTGCGCCATTTTGAGAAAGGGTTGCACGTCTGTCACGTTTAATGATCCTCGTCAGTCGTCGTTTGTCCCGTTATTTCACTATTTTTTTTTCGGCCGCAGCGATGTCGAAGATTTGGTGTTTTACCGCATTCCCGATATTCACGGTACACTCGTGAAATGGTCGTACGCGAACATCCAAATGTTATCGCTACCTCGGAGATGCTATGTCCCATCTCTCGTGCGCCGACTATAACACCGCGTTCAAACTCACTTAAATCTTGATAACCTGCCATTGTAGCAGCAGTAACCGATCTATCTGCCGACAGCATCGCGTTACTCTGATTGGTTCCATACCTCTGTTATCTGCATACGCACGCCTATACCAGTTTTCTTGGCTCCCCAGTGTATTACGTCGGCAAGCGCCCAGCGTGTCAACGCACGTGCTCCAGCGTGGCTGATAAGTGCCGGAATAACAGGGACCGATAGTCCGCACTTTGCGAGTCCGCTCACGCCATGGAGTAAAAATAATCGGCTGTGCGGCATTTAGCTGATAGGGCCGGGAAATATCAGGCGAGCTAATCGCAGTGGCTTTCTCGACGAGCGTGGCGATCGCACAAAGGTCAGTAAAGACGGCGGAACATCGAGTAGATCCAGATTTGTCCGAGGCAGTGTTGGCTCACCGGCCTTGCCAAGGCCGCGCAGTCGTGCGTGAGCTGTTATTCTCTCTCTCTCTCTCTCTCTCTCACACACACACACACACACACACTCCCGTTACGTGCGTTGGGCCAGATACTTCCCCTTTCTCCTCCAGAGAGTACTTAACCCTTTCAGTGAAAGATAATATGATTTTAGGTGTTGCAACAAACAAATATTTTGTTCGGCCCTGTACTGATATCTAGACTAGGCTCTGTCTTACATCGGGACCAATATAAATCTACATGTGCTTTATGTTACTGACTGCGAATAGAGTATGTGTAGGGGCAGTGATATTTCGCGAAAAGATTTCGAGACAAGATGCAGTCCAAAGAACTGTTGAGTCGTCTAGCTTCTTTGATTGGATAAAAAATTTTTAGGTCTGTGTTAACCGTTTGCGCACGAATCACGAAGGTTCGGTGTCGGAGTTACTTAGTCCCGAGTGGCTTGGTTAAAGGCACGACTCCCACTTGCGAAAATTCAGGAGTGACCCCACCGAGAATCGAGCCCTGTTCGTCTTGGCGGAAGGCGAGTATTCTGACCACTACACCACCGCGGCCCCAATCTACGAAAATAATACACATTACAGACTATTCGTCATATAGTACTTTAAAGACATCTTGCGCAATGGAAACACTATTTAATCCCCCCCCCCTTCCACAACATAACATGGCTGAAAACTGCTTTTTCAGATTCCTTGAAGTGCCCCTAGTTTGTTTACCTACGGACATACATCGTGCCTAAGACGAGGATGGGATGGTACTTCATAGTCACCACGCATGCGGTAAATATTATTTTGGAGCTCTCCGATATAGTTAAATATGGGCTTTCACATAATGCCGTTCCTTAAAACATACTCGCCAGACACAAGCCAATCTACGTTAGGTGCCTGTATTGAACTTTACTGCAGACTTCTCATCAATAAAATGATACTGTCACCGCAGCAAGTGCCTTAGGTACACGCAGCACTACGAGAACACTGCACGCCAGTTCAGAACCCTGCGCTTAGCGGCGATGGCGCTCTTGTAGCTAGTGCCAGTGTGACCCTTATAGCTTCCGCGCTTCTCGGCCAAAAAAAAAAGAAGTAAAAAAAACGATGCAGGCAGGCGGGTTCCTTAATACCTTAACACATTATCCGGACTATACTCGTTCACGTCTGACATGTTGCAGAATTGGTGAACTCATTGTCGGTGCCGTACAATTTCGGATGCTACCACCAATACGGACATCGTAGTTATCTGGACAACGCTATTGGTTGCTGATGACATGCGAACTATTGCATAATTGGTTTCATACTGTGCCATGTATTCTTATAAATTTTTTTTACATTGGTTCCAAACTCTCGATTGGAATTATAAAAAAAATCGCAAGTACTTCTCACACCGAAACATTTCTTCATTTGCAACACTAGAAACAAATAATTAGGGCCAGTGACTTTTCACGTAAAAATCGGAGCACACAGTAGACTTCAATACTATACACACCCCAGCTGTTGTTATACCTCCATTGGCTGCTGGTGCCGTGTCCGTCTTCGACCAAGCCACTCAGGACTAAGTAACTCCGACACTGAACCTTCGTGATTCGTGCGCAAACGGTTAACATGGACCAGAACTTTTTTTTTTAGCCAATCAAAGAAGCTGGACGACCCTACAGTGTTTTGGACTGTTTCTTGTCTCGAAATCTTTTCGCGAAATATCACTGCCCCTACAAATAATTAATGTGTACGTCGAGGGGTAAAGTGCTTTGTGTGTGTGCACTTGGGTTTCTAGCAACGGAGACGTTGTGTTGCCTCCGCGCGGTCGAGCGATAGCATCACAAACCCGAAGTCTTGTCTTCCCTGACAAGGGGACAAGGAGAGTGAATGGCGGCTGCTTGTAGAAGTGCTGTCCCTCCCAGCCGAGGATCAGTTCCAATTGTGTTGCAGCGGAGGCGGTTGGTGGGACACCAAGCGGCCGCATTAGCATACAATGAATTCATTTCCCTCGCCCTTTCCGCTGGCTGACGTGACTCAACCCCGGGACGTAAGAGTCGCCTTTCGTGTAGTCCCCCTCAGGTTTACCACCAACTTTTCTGAAGTTCAACTCTCAGGCTTTTCCTCCGTCTTGTCCAAACAAAGATTAATCAAGTTTGGAAATATCACACCAAAGGGACATAGCAGAACAATCCTGCGCGCACTCTAATAATATTTTGCATGAGTACGATCTCTTACTATGTACACACTATAACTAGGGGCAGTGATATTTCGCGAAAATATTTTGAGACAAGATACAGTCCAAAGCACTGTAGGGTCGTCCAGCTTCTTTGATTGGCTAAAAAACGTTCTGGCCCGTGTTAACAGTTTGCGCACGAATCACGAAGGTTCAGTGTCGGAGTTACTTAGTCCTGAGTGGCTTGGTCAAAGACGGACACGGCACCAGCGGCCAATGGAGGTGTAACAACAGCTGAGGTGTATGTATATAATATTGAAGTCTACCGCGTGCTCAGATTTTTTACGCGAAAAGTCACTGGCCCTATAAACGGCATAATTATAATTTATTATTAAAGTATAAGTAGAAATTAAAGTCAATCAGAAATAAGATACTTTCCACTTTAAGAGAAGTGTAAAACGATTGTGATACACGACGTATTTAGAAAAACAACCGAACAAGTCACACATGGTGTCATTTTTCAAAGGTTTGATTCAGAAAGTGTAAAGATACTTGGAATAGACTATAGCGTCTACACGCTTGATGCAGCACTTCTGGATAAACATTTAGAAATNGGGGGGGGGTTTCAGAGTGCGGATGCTAGCTGCGCAGTAACCAATCTCCGTATCTCAGCGCTGAACCACAGAGTAGAGTCTATTTGCGGTTTATTCACCCTTTTTTTTATCAAACATTTTAAAAATCACCTTATGTATGGCGTTTTTTTTTATATTTTATAAATACGCCATTCATCACAGCCGTTTTATACCTCTGTTAAAATATAACTTCTTATTTTTCGTTAATTTGAAGTATTATCTATATTTTATTTATAAATTATAATAAATCATTTATAATAAATATGAATAGAAACAGCGAGGAAACACGTGTGTTGGTAGAGCCTAGTAAGAAATAGTTCTCATGCAAAATACTATTCCAACTAGGAGAGTACGAATTCGGTGCTATGTCCTTTGGTGTAATTTTATAGACTTAGTTAAGCTCAGTCTGCACGAGGCGGAGGAATATCCTGGAAGTAGAACTTATAGCAGGGTTTCAGAAAAGTGTGAAGTAACCGTGAATGGATTATACTTAAGAGTACAGAGGTGAAACGGTCGCGCACGCCCCACGAAAATGGCGTCACCGACCGGCAACGTTCTGGTGCGCCGTTCCTCCAATCAGCGCCCGGCAAACGACTTGCCAGTCGACAGAGGTACAGACACCTAGAATTTTCGCGAAAAGGATCCCGCATACGCTANCAAACGACTTGCCAGTCGACAGAGGTACAGACACCTAGAATTTTCGCGAAAAGATTCCCGCACACGCTAGATTGTAATAACCTACGGGAGCATCAGCATTTCTCTTTTGCTCATTGACGGCGTATCTTCGTGAGAAGACATTTTTTTACTTGACTGACCAATCAGAATAAGGTTACTTTAATATCGCATGCGTGGGATTAGCGGGCAGACGCCTTAGACTAGGACCACACCTGTTTTTTTTTTGCGATAAGATTTATGCACGGAATAAATTTTCAACTCTTACGTGCAGGTTTGTAAATTTCCTTTGGCTATTAGCCGCGTGTCTGCGAGAGAAGGTATTTCCTGCTCGACTGGAGCAATCGGAAAAAAAGTTACCCCGACATTGGAGCTCCCGCTATTTTTCGGCAGACACCCAAGACGCGTGCGTGTTAAAACCATCCAACCACGATACCAGTTCTGAGCTAACGTGTTTTGGAGTACAACTAGTCGTGGGATCGTTCCGCGAGAAACAGGCGGCCCTGCCTAACACGCGTAACACGGAAATCATCCAATCAAGGTAGCGTATCTGAGATAAGGTGTTATGGAACACGACTGGTCATGAAATCTTTTCACGAAAGTCGGGTATGTCTACTCATAGGTAGGGCCAGTGACTTTTCGCGTAAATATCGGAGCACACAGTAGACTTCAATACTATTTACACACACCTCAACTGTTGTTATACCTACGTTGGCTGCTGGTGCCGTGTCCGTCTTTGACCAAGCTACTCGGGACTAAGTAACTCCGACATTGAACCTTCGTGATTCGTGCGAAAACGGATCNATTTCCTTTGGCTATTAGCCGCGTGTCTGCGAGAGAAGGTATTTCCTGCTCGACTGGAGCAATCGGAAAAAAAGTTACCCCGACATTGGAGCTCCCGCTATTTTTCGGCAGACACCCAAGACGCGTGCGTGTTAAAACCATCCAACCACGATACCAGTTCTGAGCTAACGTGTTTTGGAGTACAACTAGTCGTGGGATCGTTCCGCGAGAAACAGGCGGCCCTGCCTAACACGCGTAACACGGAAATCATCCAATCAAGGTAGCGTATCTGAGATAAGGTGTTATGGAACACGACTGGTCATGAAATCTTTTCACGAAAGTCGGGTATGTCTACTCATAGGTAGGGCCAGTGACTTTTCGCGTAAATATCGGGGCACACAGTAGACTTCAATACTATTTACACACACCTCAACTGTTGTTATACCTCCGTTGGCTGCTGGTGCCGTGTCCCGTCTTTGACCAAGCTACTCGGGGCTAAGTAACTCCGACACTGAACCTTCGTGATTCGTGCGCAAACGGATCACACGTGCCAGAACATTTTTTTTTTTAGCCAATCAAAGAAGCTGGACGACCCTACAGTGCTTTGGACTGTATCTTGTCTCGAAATCTTTTCGCGAAATATCACTGCCCCTAACTATAACAAATATATCTTTTCGTATTTTCAGACTTTTTTTTAGCGAGAGTTAAACGTGGCCACAGAGTAGGCAAATACACAGAGACGAAATGTCGTGGCACTTCTTCTTTTGATGTGCGCGTACCCGCTCTCTTATTGGTTCTGCNAGTGCTTTGGACTGTATCTTGTCTCGAAATCTTTTCGCGAAATATCACTGCCCCTAACTATAACAAATATATCTTTTAATATTTTCAGACTTTTTTTTAGCGAGAGTTAAACGTGGCCACAGAGTAGGTAAATACACAGAGACGAAATGTCGTGGCACTTCTTCTTTTGATGTGCGCGTACCCGCTCTCTTATTGGTTCTGCGTATCTGTGGGAACGGGCCTTGTGTGTGATTGGCTACCGCGTGCCGCGGAGTATTCCTTATTGGCTAGGATCTAATATATATATGCAGTTTTAACTCGCTGAGTTGTACATATCTATATGTTCAGTACACTTACCTTGGTGTTTCCTTCTGTGTAGAAAGCAAGCNTGGTTCTGTGTATCTGTGGGAACGGGCCTTGTGTGTGATTGGCTACCGCGTGCCGCGGAGTATTCCTTATTGGCTAGGATCTAATATATATGCAGTTTTAACTCGCCGAGTTGTACATATCTATATGTTCAGTACACTTACCTTGGTGTTTCCTTCTGTGTAGAAAGCAAGTATTTGGAATGAGCAAATTCCCTTATAATTGGAAATGTTTCTAAGCGAAATTAATGATAATGCTAAGTAATCATCCNTATTTGGAATGAGCAAATTCCCTTATAATTGGAAATGTTTCTAAGCGAAATTAATGATAATGCTAAGTAATCATCCACTATAATAGTGATACTAAATGTATGTAGTGTTTGTTCGCTTCTCTGGCTGATACGGCCTGTGTTATAACATTGAGAGTGTAAATTATTTGCTTGGTCATATCTACGACGTTTTATTTAAGAGGTGACTGGTAATATATATGCAGTTTTAACTCGCCGATTTGTACATATCTATATGTTCAGTTCACTTATCTTGTTGTTTCCTGTAGGTTACCGGGCGCTGATTGCTTCCGGTTTCGGTAGGGTTCGTGAATATTGCCGATCGTAAGTTTACCTCCATTAAAGTCTTCTGAAGTTCGAACGTCGATGAGCAGTAATCTTCTCCTGCATATGCGGTGACCATTTCACTTAATAGCAGAATGGTCTAACTACATATAACTTAGACAATATTCGCTTTAATTTACTACTTGAACCAAACATGGAATACACACCACGAGGAGGAATTGACGAACAGAAACCTGAGCCAGGTGTAACGATCTTAATTTGTAATACATTTTTTTTAACTAGAAATCAGATACAGGAAGCGAGCATTCACTTGGTGATGGCGTTCTGCTCTGTTAATTTTCGTAAAATGAATGTTGTCTCGTTCTGTGGCGAAACTGCCGCAATGCTGGACCTGGTATCGACTGGCGACCGTCCTGATGGGTGCAGCGATACTTTTAACGTCCACTTTACTCGATTGCTGCTGGTGCACACAAATGCGCAAACATTTTGCAATTAGTGGCCACACCAAACGGCAGGCAACCATTGCCAAATTGCAGAGTACTTAAGTGTGCAAATGCAAAATAGCCACTTTTCCACGAGCTCCAGCCGCAAATAACTGCAGAATTGCGCCACTGGCCAGCAAAATATCGGATTGCAGTTAGGGGCCACGGTGGTGTAGTGGTTAGATTGCTCGCCTCAAACCAAGATGAACCGGGCTCAATCCCCTCCAGGACCACTCAGGATTTTCACAAGTGGGAATCGTGCCAGACGATGCCGTTGGTCGGAGGGGTTTTCTCGGGGATCTCCCGTTTCTCCCGGCCCTTCATTCCGGCGCTGCTCCACGCTCACCTCACTTCATCCTCACCGGCTCTCAAGACCTCGCTGTTAAGAGCCGCCTAAATCTCTTCACTTCAGACAGAAGTTGTTTACTGGATACTCAGAACCTGGTAATACACTCGTCAGCAGTCGTTGGTGTAAAAAACTTGAAAATTTGCAAGTTAAAAAATTTTTTACGCAACATCAAATGTTTACATTTTTCTATAGTCTGTTCGCAGTTTCTTTACACTTTTTCAATCTAACCTTTGAAAAATCTCCCTACGTATGACGTATTCCGTTATTTCCTAAATATGCCATGAATCACAACCGTTTTATACTTCTGTTAACATACCGTTAATTTATTTTTGGTTCAGTTGAACTTTTACTTATATTTGATCTATAAATGTTAATATTACGATCATAATTAATATGAATAAAATAGTAAGAAAATAGGTGCATTGGTAATGCCTAGAGTAGCGGAATAATTGCGAAAAAAAAAAAAAATCTTAGCACATGGTAGATTTCAACACTTTAAGCACAGACATCAATTTTTATTTTGTTATTGGTCGCCTGCTGCACGATAAGACGTTTTTGTTTTTAACATAAACAATTAGAATTCAACAGCTTTGTCAGTAATTCAAAATGATTCGCGTACTAACGGTAACATGTTAATGTAGCCAATCGTGAAAGATAAACAATCATATAGTGTATTGAAATATAGCTTGTCTCGAAATATTTTCACGAAATTTCACTGCCCCTAGTAATGCCTAGTAATAAATAGTTCACATGCAAAATATAATTTCACTGAGTGCGCACGAATTCGCTGCACTGTTCCTTCTGGTGTAATCTTCTGGTCTTCTTTAAGCTTCGTTTGCATAATGCAGAGGAATATCCTAGAAGTAGAACATTCGCCGGAGTAGTTAGAAATGGTTCCTCCCGGCCCACCTGGCGTCCTGGAGGGGACGAGCTGGCGGCCATCTTGGATGATGTCACACAGCAGTGCGGGAATGCAAAGGAGGGGTGAACGGGAGATCCCGGAGAAAACCAGCCTACTAGCGGCATCGTCCGGCACGATTCCCACTTGCGAAAATCCGAGAGTGACCCGGCCGGGAATTGAACACGGTTCACCTTGGTGGGAAGTGAGCCGTATAACCACTGAGCCCCCGCGGCCCCTTGGATACAATCTGACATCCTAATGTGGCAGCGGTCAACCAATAAATAGCAACTGCTCGAAATAAACAAGCGTCTGTGAAGTGTAGCCTGCGGGCGACTAAAGTTCCCAATGTTACCAGCTTCTGCTCGCTCGTACTCGTTCATGTGCAGTGGTCAAGCTGAGGCAACTTTCACTTGCATCGAAAAGTAATTAATTGTATTGAGGGCTTTGTTCGTGACTTGTCTTACCCACCACACACAGCAGTTGCCAGATTGTTACGTGTGAAGTTATGCAGTGTGAGGTGTGCAGTTGTGCTCAAAATACAGGATAATTAATAACACAGAACAGAAACAGTCCTTTGTACCGCAAACTCCGGGTGCACACGACACCAACATACTATACNGATAATTAATAACACAGAACAGAAACAGTCCTTTGTACCGCAAACTCCGGGTGCACACGACACCAACATACTATACTTAATCATCAAATTCCACTAGGAATTTTTTTAACTTACCAGTTCCTGATTAATTAAAAAATACAGTGTTATACTACTATTGTTATATGTTTATATTGCGACAATTATATTTCTTAAGCAGATAAAACTCTCTATATATAAATANTTATACTACTATTGTTATATGTTTATATTGCGACAATTATATTTCTTAAGCAGATAAAACTCTCTATATATAAATAAAAAGTTCATGTGATAACAATCTTCATCTTTCGCGAAATATTTTTTCGTGTATTTTAAATTCGTTAAAAAATATGTAATACTAAAAACAAATTTTCACTCAAGTGTTTATTTTTATTTAAGAGCAATTTTATTGTTTAAACCAACGTCATAAATAGGCATGCTGTAATCTTCATTATTGTGATATGTAAATTATAATTGTAGTTTCATATTTCTAAAATTACTGTAAGCAAGTAGAACTTTATAAAAACTCTCGCGAAAATTCACTTCCAGTTTTATAGCGATATTTATTCTATTTTAACCGATATATTGGTTAAGGAAAATAGAAAAAACTATTTAAAGAAACCATTTATAATTCTATTTATAATCATTTCCTAAGATAATTTGATGTAATACAAAAATATACAGAGATACTAAAAGTTTGTACGTAATATTTCGCAAATACTCCAGTCTATTTTATGCCCGCACCTTAAAGGTGGGGAAATCAACAGATGATTTACAAAACTGTTTTTGAATAATTTCCAAGAACTAAATACACTATGTTTACTAGGCAATATAATAAAAACTTAAAATGGCTATAGATAAATAAGCAGAAACCAAACAATAAAGCAGTAAAACAATAACACACATGTTTTATGGTTTTTTTAGTTTTATCAATTTGTCTGTTTACTATCTGTAAATTATTGAAGATCCAAAATATTAAAACACCACATCTACAAACCAATGCTTTACATAAAACGGAGAGTATTTTTATAAATGTAGTACTCAGCATTCTGCAAATGAGACACATGTTGAAACCAATACTATATAATACAATAACTAAACACGTTATTCAATACGTTTTAAGAAAGAAAACGATTATTATAATTTCGATTTCTCCCTTAAATAGATAAAAGCAGTTTCTGTATTTAATTTTTAACTGCTTAAAGAAGTGACATCACGAATAAAAATACGCGAAATTCAGGGGATGCACATCAGCATACGTAACTGAAATAATATTTTTACAAATAAACAATAAATTCTTAGTATTGTTATGTTTGTGTCTAATACGAAAAAGTAGTTTGATTTTGTGTATTTTCAAGGGAAAATACAAAATTTGATTAATATAAATATCAAGGCGAGAGAAGTATTAAAAGTGAAGTTTTGTAATTCATTACAATGGTTAAGACACGTTATTTTCCATAAAGAATTGTAAATTAAAAAAATGTACTGCAAAATGTATTCTTAAGGGACACCCGAATTTCGCGAAAAGATTTCACGACCAGTTGTATTTCATAACTCTTTAGCTCACCTCCCCTTCCTTGATTGGGTGATCTAAGTGTTACGCGTGTTAGGTGTATGCACGCAAATCACAGGCGTGCAGCTTCGGAGTCACGCAATTCTGATTGTCCCGTCAAGTCTTCTCACAAAGACTCGTGACCAATGAGCAAATGAAAACTGCTGGTACGCCCGTAGGCTATTGGAATCTAGTATGCGCAGAAATATTTGTTAGAAATTCGGGTGTCCCTATCTATTGGGCGCTGTTGGCATCAGGAAAAGGGCACGACCACATCAGAGGGACCAGCACGACCTTTCACCTCTGTGTCTAGTCCATTGACGGTTACATCCAACTTTTCTGAAGCCCTGCTTAAGTTATGTTTCCAGGATACTCCTTAACCTCATGCAAACTAAGCAACTCTAGAAATTAACACCACAGGGACAAAAGCACCGCGTTCGTGCCCCATCAGGGTAATCATATTTTTCTTAAGAACTGTTTCTTGCTAGGTATTACCAATACATCTATTTTCTCTCTGTTTTATTCATATTTATCATAAATGAAATTAAATAATTTATAGAAATAATTTCGCGAAAAGTTTTCAGGACTGCTTGTACTCCAAAACACTACATCTCAGATCCACTTTCGTGATTGGATGATATTAACTGTCTCGCATTTCGGGTGTCTTCCCGCGAATCACGGACACTCAGTGTCGGAGTTACCTAATTCTGATTGGCCCAGTCAGGCAAGGAGCTGTCTCCTTACAAAGACACGTGGCTAATATGCAAAGGAAAATTGCAGGTAAGCCATAAGTAGAGACCTGAAGAATTCGCGGATTCATTTTGAGACAAGATAGAACTCAAAACAGTTGCGTATATATAACTTAAGTCATTGGTGCACACGAGTGTTTGACGCCACCAGGAAAAGGCTGACCCAATCATCGCTTTCACTGAGTCAGCAGACAACCAATGTGCAGTTGATATCGCCATATTTGTACATAAGACTACAGAGTCTAGGCTGCAGGTCATTGAACTCGCGAATTTTTCAGGTCTCTAGCCATAGGACATTGGAGTCTAGCCATCACGTGAATCTTTTCGCGAAAAACAGGTGTCCCTAAATATAAGTAAAAGTTCAGTTTAACAATAATTAAGAGGTACTTCTNTGAATCTTTTCGCGAAAAACAGGTGTCCCTAAATATAAGTAAAAGTTCAGTTTAACAATAATTAAGAGGTACTTCTGTGTTAACAAAGCTATAAAACGTTTTCGATACACGGTATGTGTAGGAAACATTCAAGCACGCCATGAATGGGGTGATTTTTAAAAGCTTCTATTCAAACAGTGTGAATAAAGGCGCGAATCTACTTTAAACAGGAATTATTTGTTGGATCCAGCGTTCTTGCCCATTGTCACTGTAACTTCGGAACCAACTTGTGCTCCGATAGCGTTCGGAAGATCACTGCTCCGGTCTCAAGAGTGAGCACGACCACAGAGTGGTTTCAAGAGGTTTGGGAGGCATGTTCTTTTAGAATCGCATATTGGGGGCCGTGGTGGCTGAGTGGTTAGACTTCTCGCCTTCCACCAATGCGAACCGGGTTCAATCCCCGGCCGGGTCGCCCCCCGGGTTTTTNCAGAGCGCGTGTTTCACCACCAGAAACAACGAGCTGCAGGCTCTCTCATTGGCTGCAGCAAAATGAACCACTTGTAGCTTACAACAGCAGGAAGACTGTCGACTCAGTTACGCACAAGGAAGATCATTGGACATTGAGTCACGCAGTGATCAATACCGGCCAAACATATGCACACACACACTAGTGGTCACAGGGCCAGAATGAGTTCAGTGCAGCACCCGTCAAAATTATTCTCATTCGCAACACGCATGATTAGGGTGACGTTTCGCGTAAAAATCGGAGCACACAGTAGTCTTAATTACTATATACACACCTCAGCTGTTGTTATACTTCCATTGGCCGCTGGTGCCATGTCCGTCTTTGACCAAGCCACTCAGGACTAAGTAACTCCAACACTGAACCTTCGTGATTAGTGCGCAAACGGTTAACACGGACCAGAACATTTTTTTAGCCAATCAAAGAAGCTGGACGACCCTACAGTGCTTTGGACTGTATATTGTCTCGAAATCTTTTCCCGAAATATCACTGCCCCTATCAATGACCAATGATCTTGCCTGTGGGTAAATTATTCGCAAACAGTCCTACTGGTCTGGGTCCATAATTGGTTCGCATAACTGTACCCGAACATATAGCCCGAACCTCATTGACTCTGCGAAGAAACATGTGTTGTAACTTATGTACAGCACGTGTCATAAATTATTTGTTTGCGACACCTGAAACCATAAATTAAAGTGGGACTGAAAGGATTAAACTCTGGGTGCGGTAAGAGATTTACTGACTATTAAGAAGCTAGAAGTAGGTGGTATATATCCACGACTGCTTGCACCAGCAGTTCTATATGTCTCTGTATTCCCATCTACAACTGTCTTATCGGTTCACACAACATCTGACACTCTTACTGTACTGTACAACGTTCATTACTGGCCGGCTCTCTGCCAATACAATGCCGGGTTGAAAGTGTCCCAATCAAATGTTAATTTCCTACGTAGAATAATATGCAATCCATTTTGTTCATTTTAATCTTTTTATACTTTGAGTATTGCTGACATTGTTTCACGTTACGCAGAATCATACGAAAACTGCCGGGGAAGTAACGTTTCTTCGCTCGCGTCTACAAAGACCGCTAAAGTCGTAAGGTTACGGCATAACTACTCGGTTGAGTTCAGACGAAGTAATAGCACTGAAAAGTGGTAACACTTTGAGGACGGCTAAACTTCACTGCCGCCGAAGACAAGGTTGAAGAGATCTGCCTGCATTCTACACTGCAGCAATCTCGTTAGTGTAGGTCTCCTTATTTCCACTTACCATCGTCCATATTGGTCCTGGTTACACCGATTGAGTTTACTATTGGCTGGCCATCGGCCAATGAAATCGCGCGTTTAGCGCGTGCCAGTTAATGTCTCACGACAGATGTATCAGGGTTCACAATCAATCGTGTTCAGTTGAGATAACATTAAAAATAAAAGTTTTATTCTTACGAGCTGAAACGTTGTCTACTTGTAATTTTTAACTAGATTCCGATCAAACCTAGCGAAACAGTAAAACTATAATAGTGTGAGTCTTGTCTTCAAGAGTAAAGGAATTTCCGTATGAACGTATCCCCCGAGTATATACGTGAATACTCCTCAAAGGTTAATGGATTAAAGGGTACGGCCTGCGTTAATTAACACCTCCTTTAATCACTGTAGTCGCTATGCTTAAAAATAATGTCTTCTCCTTTTATAGGTTGGATGTAGTATCGAGGGTGGGGGGGCGGTTGCCCCCTCTCTCAGACCGAGCGTTGACAATGCCGCTTGCGCGAAGAGGGGGAAGAACGGGCCTAGAAGATGGGAGGGGAACACGTGCTTATATAAGGCTTGGCCGGTCCAGAACAGGCGGACTGTTTAATAGTAGTGATTGGTACAGTTGCGCGTATCTGTGACCTGCAGACATGAAGACTTTGGTGAGTCTCTCTCTCTCTCTCTCTATCTCTCTATCTCTATCTCTCTCTATCTCTAACACGCACGCGCCCACGCACGCCTAAAGATGGATTCACGACCTCCAAGTAGCGTACGTATGCACGTGTGGATAAAAGTTGAACAATGCGTATATAATATCTATTCGCGATTTCTTCAGACTTTTAGAATCTAAATTTTGATAACTCGCCTCATGTACGACGTTTTAGTTGTTTACTAAATATCTAATGTTATGTATCACNTAGAATCTAAATTTTGATAACTCGCCTCATGTACGACGTTTTAGTTGTTTACTAAATATCTAATGTTATGTATCACGAGCGTTTTATACTTGTCTTTACATATAACAATATTATAGGTCCTTATTTTGGTTCAATTAAATTTTATTTATGTTTCATCTATAAATAACGATATTTAATTTATAATTAACATGCTTAAGAACAGAGAGAAAATAGGTGTGTTGGTAATACCTAGTAAGAATAACAGTTCTTACGCAAAATGTTTTTATACTGAATGGGTACGAACGTGTGTCTTTTCCCTTCGGTGTAATTTTCTAGACTCGGTTAAGCTTCGTTTGCACGAGGCGGAGAAATATTGTGGAAGTAGAACTTTAGCAGGATGTAACCCTGAATTGACTATATACATGCATCCATTCACATCCACACTTGGCATGCGTATGTAGAAAAAAATTACAGGGTAGCTCAACCTTCAACTTCTACGTACATATGGCTGATCTCCCAACCAATCAGAATGTCCGATTTAATAACGAATTTATTATTGTAACTAAAACTACTTTCACGAAATTCTGTATTCTTTGCCAATGTTTCACAATCGTGCCACGTGTTTCACAAAGCCTGCATAAACAAAAAAAAAAAATATCTCGCTTCGCATAGTTACGGTTTTTTGTTTGAATGTCTTCCAACGTGAAACGTACTCACGTTGCGGAAAAATTGTGAATCTGCCTTAATATTTCACTCTCTTTTGTCCTGGATATTCGTACACGAAGCCAACCGAGTTAACCATTAACAATATAAGGGCCAGGAAAATGTCGCGTTTTGAACGGCCTGCAGTCTAGACTCCACGGTTCTATGTATCTTCCAGCCTCGGCTTTGTATTTACTCGCCGTCGCCCCAGTGTGCGGCAAGTTTTAGCTCAGGCGAGGCGGCGCAGGATTCTGTGCGGGCTTTATTACAGAGTTCACCTGCGAGTGTCTAATCAACAGCGATCAAATTTCAAACGTAACATAAGTGTCTGAGATCTAGCTTGTCCTTAAATTAGGGCCAGTGACTTTTCGCGTAAAAATCGGAGCACACAGTAGACTTCAATACTATATACACACCTCAGCTGTTGTTATATACCTCCATTGGCCGCTGGTGCCGTGTCCGTCTTTGACCAAGCAACTCGGGACTAAGTAACTCCGACACTGAACCTTCGTGATTCGTGCGCAAACGGTTAACACGGGCCAGAACATTTTTTAGCCAATCAAAGAAGCTGGACGACTCTACAGTGCTTTGGACTGCATCTTGTCCCGAAATATTTTCGCGAAATATCACTGTCCCTACCTTAATTAGCGAAATTCACCAGTTCCTAACAATAACAATTTTCTTTTTTGAAAAAGCTGGAGAGTGACTGAACATTATTTTTTGAATTTTTTCCAAATGTCCAAATGTTTTCTTTACTCCAATTTAACAGGAATAAAACTTACTTTGTTAGAAATTATAAAAAAAATTAAATGGTGCTCATGTATTATTTTTAATAATAAAGTTATTCAAATTATTACAAAACAACTTTTAAACCCAACANCACGCAGTGATCAATACCGGCCAAACATATGCACACACACACTAGTGGTCACAGGGCCAGAATGAGTTCAGTGCAGTCCCCGTCAAAATTCTTCTCATTCGCAACACGCGTGATTATAAATTAACCCATTATGACCCAGTGTACACAGTTGTGTACATCACGCACGCACGTGTAGGTAATTCTTTGTATCTACTGCGCAATGCGAATATCAATTACTAGGGCCAGTGATTTTTCGCGTAAAAATCGGAGCACACAGTAGACTTTAATACTATATACACACCTCAACTGTTGTTACACCTCCATTGGCTGCTGGTGCCGTGTCCGTCTTTGACCAAGCCACTCAGGACTAAGTAACTCCGACACTGAACCTTCGTGATTCGTGCGCAAACGGTTAACACGGGCCAGAACATTTTTTAGCCAATCAAAGAAGCTGGACGACCCTACAGTGCTTTGGACTGTNTGGACCAGAACATTTTTTTAGCAAATCAAAGAAGCAGGACGACCCTACATTGCTTTGGACTGTATCTTGTCTCGAAATCTTTTCGCAGAAATATCACTGCCCCTATCAATGACCAATGATCTTGCCTGTGGGTAAATTATTCGCAAACTGTCCTACTGGTCTGGGTCCATAATTTGTTCGCATAACTGTACCCGAACATATAGCCCGAACCTCATTGACTCTGCGAAGAAACATGTGTTGTAACTTATGTACAGCACGTGTCATAAATTATTTGTTTGCGACACCTGAAACCATACATTAAAGTGGGACAAGGATTAAACTCTGGGTGCGGTAAGAGATTTACTGACTATTAAGAAGCTAGAAGTAGGTGGTATATATCCACGACTGCTTGCACGAGCAGTTCTGTTTGTCTCTGTATTCCCATCTACAACTGTCTTATCGGTTCACACAACATATGACACTCTTACTGTACTGTACAACGTTCATTACTGGCCGGCTCTCCGCCAATACAATGCCGATGTTGAAAGTGTCGCAATCAAATGTCAATTTCCTACGTAGAATAATATGCAATCCATCTTGTTCATTTTAATCTTTTACACTTTGAGTATTGTTGACATTGTTTCACGTTACGTAGAATCATACGAAAACTGCCAAGGAAGTAACGTTTCTTCGCTCGAGTCTACAAAGACCGCTAAAGTCGTAATGTTACGGCATAACTACTCGGTTGAGTTCAGACGAAGTAATAGCACTGAAAAGTGGTAACACTTTGAGGACGGCTAAACTTCACTGCCGCCGAAGACAAGGTTGAAGAGATCTGCCTGCATTCTACTCTACAGAAATCTCGTTAGTGTAGGTCTCCTTATCTCCACTTACCATCGTCCTATTGGCCCTGGTTACACCGATTGAGTTTATTATTGGCTGGCCATCGGCCAATGAAATCGCGCGTTTAGCGCGTGGCGGTTAGTGTGTCACGACAGATGTATCAGGGTTCACAATAAATCGTGTTCAGTTGAGATAACATTAAAAATAAAAGTTTTATTCTTACGAGCTGAAACGTTGACTACTTGTAATTTTTAACTAGATTCCCTATCAAACCTAGCGAAACAGTAAAACTGTGATAGTGTGAGTCTTGTCTTCAAGAGCGAAGGAATTCCCGTATAAACGTATCCCCCGAGTATATACGTGAATACTCCTCAAAGGTTAATGGATTAAAGGGTACGACCTGCGTTAATTAACACCTCCTTTAATCACTGTGGTTTGCGCTATGCTTAAAAATAATGTCTTCTCCTTTTATAGGTTGGGTGTAGTACCGGGGGTGGGGGGCTGTGGCCCCCTCTCTCAGACCGAGCGTTGACAATGCAGCTTGCGAGGAGAGGGGGAAGAGGGGACCTAGAAGATGGGAGGGGAACACGTGCTTATATAAGGCTTGGCCGGTCCAGAACAGGCGGACTGTTTAATAGTAGTGATTGGTACAGTTGCGCGTATCTGTGACCTGCAGACATGAAGACTTTGGTGAGTCTCTCTCTCTCTCTCTCTCTCTCTATCTCTCTCTCTCTCTCTCTCTCTCTCTAACACGCACGCGCCCACGCACGCTTAAAGATGGATTCACGACCTCCAAGTAGCGTACGTATGCACGTGTGGATAAAAGTTGAACAATGCGTATATAATATCTATTCGCGATTTCTTCAGACTTTTAGAATCTAAATTTTGATAACTCGCCTCATGTACGACGTTTTAGTTGTTTACTAAATATCTAATGTTATGTATCACAAGCGTTTTATACTTGCGTTAACATATAACAATATTGTAGGTCCTTATTTTGGTTAAATTAAATTTTATTTATTCTTCATTTATAAATAACGATATTTCATTTATAATTAACATGCTTAAGAACAGAGAGAAAATAGGTGTGTTGGTAATACCTAGTAAGAATAACAGTTCTTACGCAAAATGTTTTTATACTGAATGGGTACGAACGTGTGTCTTTTCCCTTCGGTGTAATTTTCTAGACTCGGTTAAGCTTTGTTTGCACGAGGCGGAGAAATATTGTGGAAGTAGAACTTTAGCAGGATGTAACCCTGGATTGACTATATACATGCATCCATTCACATCCACACTTGGCGTGCGTATGTAGAAAAAAATTACAGGGCAGCTCAACCTTCAACTTCTACGTACATATGGCTGATCTCCCAACCAATCAGAATGTCCTATTTAATAACGAATTTATTATTGTAACTAAAACTACTTTCACGAAATTCTGTATTCTTTGCCAATGTTTCACAATCGTGCCACGTGTTTCACAAAGCTTGCATAAACAAAAAAAAAAAGTTATCTCGCTTCGCATAGTTTCGGTTTTTGTTTGAATGTCTTCCAACGTGAAACGTACTCACGTTGCGGAAAAATTGTGAATCTGCCTTAATATTTCACTCTCTTTTGTCCTGGATATTCGTACACGAAGCCCACTGAGTTAACCATTAACAATATAAAGGGCCAGGAAAATGTCGCGTTTTGAACGGCCTGCAGTCTAGACTCCACGGTTCTATGTATCTTCGAGCCTCGGCTTTGTATTTACTCGCCGTCGCCCCAGTGTGCGGCAAGTTTTAGCTCAGACGAGTTGGCGCAGGATTCTGTGCGTGCTTTCTTACAGAGTTCACTTGCGAGTGTCTAATCAACAGCGATCAAATTGCAAACATACAGAAGTGTCTGAGATCTAGCTTGTCCTTAAATTAGGGCCAGTGACTTTTCGCGTAAAAATCGGAGCACACAGTAGACTTCAATACTATATACACACCTCAGCTGTTGTTATATACCTCCATTGGCCGCTGGTGCCGTGTCCGTCTTTGACCAAGCAACTCGGGACTAAGTAACTCCGACACTGAACCTTCGTGATTCGTGCGCAAACGGTTAACACGGGCCAGAACATTTTTTAGCCAATCAAAGAAGCTGGACGACTCTACAGTGCTTTGGACTGCATCTTGTCCCGAAATATTTTCGCGAAATATCACTGTCCCTACCTTAATTAGCGAAATTCACCAGTTCCTAACAATAACAATTTTCTTTTTTGAAAAAACCGGAGAGTGACTGAACATTATTTTTTGAATTTTTTCCAAATGTCCAAATGTTTTCTTTACTCCAATTTAACAGGAATAAAACTTACTTTGTTAGAAATTATAAAAAATATTAAATGGTGCTCATGTATTATTTTTAATAATAAAGTTATTCAAATTATTACAAAACAACTTTTAAACCCAACATTGCAGACGCGTGAGCTGTGACAGGATTCTAGAAGTTTTCTGTTTTTTTTTTTTTTTTTTTTTTTCGTTTTCGTTCATACACGCGAAAGTGGCACCGAAATTGCACAAACACCATCGCCATGACGTCACATGGTAGTTTAATCGCAAACAAGATACATCTATCGCGCGAATGCTTTCCCCGCCGCATGCAAAGAAAGCTCAACCCCGTTCGGTCATGCATTCATTTGTGAGCCGAAGTGTTGCAGTCGTATGATATTTTGGTGTACACTGTACTTGTGTCTAGTGCACTTTCTGCAACCAGCTATCAACGTGCTGCGTGCTCAAAGCCATTCATAAACGAGAGGTGAGGTATCTTTCACGAATCAGATTTCACGCCGGGAGGTCTTTAAACACATTGGATACTAATTCCTCAGTGTGTACTGTACTGACCATAAATACCCTTCACGTGCAACACGTCCACGATTGTGAATACAGTGACTAGATGGGCTAACCAAGGACGGACTATAGGAAACTACACCAAAGGGATGACGCCGTATTCGTGCGCATCAATCTAATAATGGTTTAATAATTCCGCATTACCAACTCACTTATTTTCTCTCTGTTTTTATTCTTATTAACTACTAATTAAATACAGTTAAAATAAAATGCCAAAGTCAAATTGAACCAAAATGCTTTTATGTAACCAGAATAATAAAACGCTTTTGATACATAACATATTTAGGGAACAGGCAAATTCGTCTTACATAGGGTTATTTCCCAAAAGTTTCCTTTAAAAACGAGAAGATACTGCGAATAGACTAAAGTAAGGTATGTTCCACTGAGGTTAGGAACACAAGGAGATTCCTTACGGGTGAGTTTGGCGTAGGGAAAAATTTCGCCGCAAGGTGCGCTGGTGTTCCAAAGAGGTCGCTTTTGAGCTGGCCCTAAATGAAAAAATTGTATTTATTTGTTTGTATGTAAAAACTATTGTGATTTTCAAATTGTGATGTTTTTCCCATGACAAAATAATTAGTAATTTTATTTTGTAACTATAATAAACCACTTTTAATGATGTACAGCTGCGTACATTACGCACGTGTAAGTGATTTTTGTTCTGTACTGCTCGCTAAGAAGCTCAATGACCAATGATATTACTTGTGGGTAAATGATTCGCAAACCGTCTTACTAGTCTAGGTCGTGATTGGTTCATATAACTGTAATCGAACATATAGCCTACAGCTCATTGGCTGCGACAACCAAACAAGTGTTGTGTCGCCTTAGGTACAGAATGTCTCATGAAAAAAATTTTGTTTGCGACACCTGAAAACGTGAATTAAGGTGGGTGTGAAAAGGTTGAGTACTCTGTTTCTTTACCTCCTATCGGTGTGGCGAAAACAGGTAAAAAAAAAAATTGGCGTTGTCGAGTGCACCCAGGGCAAGGCGACACCCTCCGAGTGACGGTATTTCCAGCTGGGACCCGTGGGTGACCGTCGTCCCCGGGTATGACAGAAGTGAATCCCTAGAATGGAGCGGCGCAGGAATGCAAGGGCGGGGGAAACGGGAGTGCCCCAAGAAAACCCACCGGCAAGCGGCATCGTCCAGCACAATTCCACCCGGATCGCCGTGGTGGGAGGCGAGCGCCCTGGACACTGCGCCACCGCTGTCCCACGGCGAAAACAGGTGAAAAAGACGTTGGCCACAACTACGATCAGAAATGTCGCATAAATCAGAACGTCATGACGGCACAGTAGACAGCCTGACGGAGCCGTGCGACGCAACGTGTGCTTGGCGTGAGCGATCACCGGCGGGCCCGGCCCTAACTACGTCAGTTATGCAACGCGGGGCTTGGAAACTAATTCCAGCCCCGGGGCCCCGCGGGTCTCTCGTGGAAGTCGAGCTAACAGGCGACGCCTTATTTCCAGAGACCTGAAAAATTCGCGAGTTCAATGACCTGCAGGCTAGACTCCATAGTCTTGTGTACAGATATTCCGATATCAACAGCACATCGGTTGTCTGCCGTCACAGCGGAAGGCGAAGATCGGGCCAGCCTTCTCCAGGAGGTGTCAAACACCACGTGGACCAATGGTTGACATTTTATTAACACACGTGTTTTGAATTCTAGCTTGTCCTGAAATGAATCAGCGAATTTTTCCGGTCTCTACTTTTTTAACATTCTAGTTGGTGGACGACGTTTAACATCGCCGTGCGGAGAAGAGTCCGTTGATTGATTGATTGATTTTATATTTTGTTTATTAAACATGACAAGTTTTACAAAGGTGCGAATGCAACATAGGAACGGTAAAAATAAAAATACAGCATCATGTGTACCAACGAATAGATCATTCTTGCACAGAATCGGACAGGTGAAGCAAGCCAATGAACTGAGAAGTGTCTGTACTGGGGCGGTTTTCCACGTCGCGGAGTGTAGTCCATTCACGGTTTACTTCACACTCCCCTGAAGCCCTGCTAAAGTTCTACTTCCTGTACATTTCTCCGCCTCGTGCAAACAAATCATAACCGTGCCATGGTTTATTCTACTCAGGTTGGGAAGCCTATTACTTTTAGTTTGGCTACTAAACTTTTTCGCCACTAGGTAAGCGCTCGTGTAGCATATGTACCGGATTTTCTCGTACAAAAAAACAAAAAACGTTAAGAAACAAAATAATTGCAATAATCATAAATAAAATTTGAAATAACTATGTAACTGAGTAAAATATTCATATTTTATTATTCATTTAGTTTAGAATTCGGATTAAATGTGACCCCTTTGGAACACTGCGCACCTAGCGGTGGGAATTTTCCCTATGCCAAACTCTCCCATAAGATAACTCGTTTAGTTCCTAACCTGAGTAGTACAAACCTTATCCGTGTCTAGACAGTTACATCGAAGGGACGACGACGAACCGCACACATGCGCCAATAGTGTAATAATATTTTTGCATATGAATTATTTCTTACTAGGAATTACCAACACACATATTTTCTCCCCGTTTTTTTCGTATTAATTATAAATGATATACTGTAATTTATAGATGAACTATAGGTAAACATTTAATTCATTTCTAAAAATTAATATACTAAAATGTTAACAGAAGAATAAATCGCTTGTGATACATGGCTAGGGCCGGTGACTTTTCGCGTAAAAATCGGAGCACACAGCAGACTTCAATACTACATACACATCTCAGCTGTTGTCATACGTCCATTGGCTGCTGGTGCCGTGCCCGCCTTCGACCAAGCCACTCAGGACTAAGTAACTCCGACACTGAACCTTCGTGATTCGTGCGCAAACTGTTAACACGGGCCAGAACATTTTCTAGCCAATCAAATAAGCTGGACGACCCTACAGTGCTCTGGACTGTATCTTGTCTCGAAATCTTTTCGCGAAATATCACTGCCCTTATACATGACATATTTAGGAAACAACCAATCACGTCATTCACGGGGCGATTATTAAAAAAAAGGTTCGATTCAAAAAGTGTGAAGAAACAGCGGATAGACTGCGGAGGGGAATGATGACGTAACTCCTTGTTGAGTATTGTGGCTGAGCGCGGCTTCTGGACTGAGGTAGGGTCGCTTGATTGCCGCAGAAGGAATCCCACGCGAGATGGCCGTCAACAAGCTACGTGTGTGCTTTCAGTCATCCTTTACTTACAAGCCACGTTGTAGTTGAGATATCGAGGCATCTCGCTAGGGAACTCATAACTAGGTTACTCCGGGAATGAACGTCTGCGATTCACAAGCACACCGCAGTTAGGACCTTCCAACCTGAGATGAAGTGTTTCGAGTGGAGTGGCGAGTGAGTGAGTGAAGATATTTGAGCGGCTCTTTCTTGACTTCGAGGTCTTGAGAGCCGACGAAGGTGAAGCGAGGTAAGTGTGGAGCAGCACCGGAATGCGCGGGGCGGGGGGAAAAAGGGAAATCCCCAAGAAAAACCCGCCGACCAACGGCATCGTCCGGCACGATCCCCGCTTGCGGAAATCCGGGAGCGAGCCCGCCGGGAATCAAACCAGGTTCACCTTGTTCACCCTGTTCCAGGATTTGACGTTATCCACCTTACATCTTATAAAACCAGCTACATTAAAATACGGTTTTTATCAGTTCATCATAAATTGTTATTATCGTATTTTTCACGGTTGAGCGCTTCCTTTAGCATGCGCGATTAATTTTCAAGGGTATATTTTTAATAGCCTGCTCCGTACCGCAATGAAGAACAAAATTAAATAGATGGTTGTACGCGATTTCATAAGCGAGGCAGTAATGATGGAAGCTTTAGTCTTAAGACATAAGGACTTCGTGTTAAAAGAGTTAACACCAACCCGTAACAATGCATATGCCGAAGCCTCAATGAGGACTTGAACAAGGGACCTGTAGTACTATGCCCCGAGTGGAATTAATTACGCCACAGATGCAAAGGACGGGATCCAACACAGGACCCCCCACACGTGTGTTGCTCCCGCCAATGCCCGGGCGAGACAGAGTAGAGAACTTCCTCTGGCGCGCATATATCGGCTGTTGTAAAAAACCGAAACGTTGACACGCCATTTCAGATATTCATTCGCTCATGCATACGAGCTCGCCACTTGACACAGTTCGTGAATAATCGAGTAATTTGAATTTCAAAGTTTGCGCGTTGATATTTAGCCTCTAGTCTTTAAGACACGCCGCTTTAAAAGAAAAATGGGAGCAGCATATTTGTAATAAAAAAAAAATAAAAAAAAAATGCAAGAGTGCCGAAAGACGTCATTAAGCTACGAGGCGATATGTTTGTAAATATGTCAGTCGGTGATGGAAAAAATAAAGTCAGAGCTATCTGTGACGGCTTTCTCTTCGAGTGCCTGGGCTATGTTAATTAGAGTGATTATGTTAATTCTGCGCACTGCCTGTGGAGAAGAAACAACGACGACGAGTCGCTTACAGATATCTTTTGGAGCTCAGGAAGTTCCCAAGTATGATTTTAACACCACGTTAATATTTCTGATATCACTTTTGTTACTGATTGTTTAACCTTCTACTATACCGCTTTGTAATGTCGTAACAAGCCAGACGTCATGAAAAGCAATTGTAAATTCCCGTGCACCATTGGACTTCCGTTCATCCGTTACTAGGTGCGCGGCGGTTGTGGATGCCCGCCTTCCGCTGAGGCGAACCGGGTCGGATCCCTCCCGGATTTCCGCAAGTGGGAATCGTGCCAGACGATGCCACTGGTCGGCAGGTTTTCTTGGGGATCTCCCGTTTTCCCCCGCCCTTGCATTCCGGCGTTGCTCCATTCTGTTTCTTAATTTGCTTTATTTAAATTTTGCTATTTCCCCGGATTTATGTTTTTCCCCGATTTTATTTCTTTTCTGTGTTTTTATTGTACTTTGTGTTCGTTTTTATTCTTATTCTGTTATCCTGAAAGAAATTTCAGCTAGAGCAGGAATTTTTAATTTTTTCAGTTTGCCACAAGTTGCTGGTCAAATTTTATTTCTGTTATAAAAAACTAACTTTTAACACTTGGAGTGCTGCTGACGCAATATTACGTCGTCGTTGGTAGAGAACTGAAAAATTCGCGGATTCATCTCGGGACAAGCTAGAATTCGAAACACGTGCGTTTGTATAACTATAGCTATTGGTCCACGCGGTGTTTGACATACTCCTGGAGAACCCTGGCCCAATCGTCGCACTCCACTGTGACAGCAGACAACCAATGTGCAGCTGATATCGGCATATGTGTACATACGACAGTGCAGTCTAGCCTACAGGTTATCGAACTCGAGAATTCTTAAGGTCTCTACTCATAGGCCGTAAGTCTTTGTGAGAGGACATTTTCCTACTTGAGTCGCCAATCAGAATTAGGTTACTCCGATACTGTACGTCTGTAATTCGCGGGCAGACACTTAAGGCGTGTACCTCGAAAATAATCCAATCACGAAAAAGGACCTGAGCTCAAGTGTTTCACGGAAATCGGGTTTCCCTATTCATAACGGAACAAAAATTTAAAAAAAAAAGTAAAAATGTCACTTAATAGGTTGCCTTATTTTACGGACGTTTTTGCCTAACAGTAATTATAATCGCAAGCCACACATATGCCAACTTTTTGGGACAAAACTGTACAAATATTTATTTTGTAGGCNTAAAAAAAAAAAAAGTAAAAATGTCACTTAATAGGTTGCCTTATTTTACGGACGTTTTTGCCTAACAGTAATTATAATCGCAAGCCACACATATGCCAACTTTTTGGGACAAAACTGTACAAATATTTATTTTGTAGGCAATCCGGCAACTACATTTCACATTGAGGATTCATACGTTTCAAGCTGTCACGATCACTTCGCCCTTTGATTATTGTGTACAATGATGTATTGATTACAGTTAATAATCTGTTATGTATAAAATATTAAATATTTTCTGCAGCATATTTTTTTAAAAATAAGTAGGCTATTTAAAATATATATTATACTGCTTCAAATGTACTAAGAAATGTAATGTGCTACATTCGATTAATTATGAACATAAAAATATAGCATTTATCAATGGAATTTAACTTGAGAATTTTTACACTTGGTAGTTAAAAACCATCAGCGGCACTTCCTACAAAGCCGGAAAGCTGTGGCTGTGAATGAATTCCACGTATTAGCGCCCGCCAAGACAAAGACCGTCGCAGTCCGCTACGACAAGCATATATGTTTTCTGTTTTCACATGGCCCAGAGAGCAAAGCAAAAAACCAAGACGCGAGCTCTTTTTTTTTTTCTTCAGGCAAACTGTTTTGATCTGAAACGAGTTTATTGAATGTTGTAGCTTCGGGCGTGCATTGCTTTCGAATATTCCTACCATGTTTTTTTACTAAAGCGCATTTTACTTTTTTATGTTTATAGACGCCAGTTTATAGCGAAATTTCTTCCGTCTCAGATATTTCTCAAAATACTACGCTGTTTTCTTCCTCGTAGGACTTCACAAAAAAATCTCTAACGGCGTCTAGCCTTCTGCTGGCGAACCACAGGCAACGGCCATTTAAAAAAAAAACATGTTTCCAACGTGTATAGTCTATTCGCGGTTTCTTTGCACTTTTTGTATCTAGCTTTCGAGAAATCACCCCATATATGACGTGTCTGAGTGTGTCCTAAACATGCCATGTATTACAAGCGTTTTATATTTCTGCTAATATAAAAGTACCTTATACTTAGTTAAATTGAACTTTTGCCTATATATGATCTACAATTTATAATATTTTATGAATTATTAATGTAAATAAAACAGTGAGAGAACAAGTGTGTTGGTAATGGCCAGTAATTAATAGTCCTTATGCAAAGTAGCAACACACTGAGTGCGAAGTCAGCTAAAATCGCTGTGCGTAGCTCTGTTTTTACGATGTTTGTTTTTCTGTAAAAGAGTATTTTAGACTATGGTGACAATGTTGTACCTTTCCTGAAAAGATTTCTGTATCAAAACCCTGTGACCACAGATCAAGAGTTCCTGGGGAGAGAACACACGCAAAGCAGGCTTGCGCCATTTTCCAACGCCGCCACAGTGCTTCCTTACGGCCGGACGTGATGTTGAGGCGTTTAAACATTTTCCAATAGGGAGACGCCTTAAAGTCGGCAGATGCGAGACGTTATCGTCGCCCCGACGTGTGAGAAGGCGTCGCCATGCACAGTAGTAAATATGTCCAAACTGACGTGCGGATTAAGCGAGTTGGCGGATCAGCTCCGTAGTGACCCGGGTCTGGACCCGTCAACACGGGAGGGAGGAGTGATGAATGGGCCTCAGACTACCTTCCGAACAGGTTTGCTAGGCCCACTCCCCTCTCCCCTCCCCACCCATAGTACAAATTCTGGATGTCCGTGGTGAACGTAATTAGTATTCTTCGTAGACGACGTGTATAAACTGTTCACGTTCAGATTTTTGAAAGCCACTGCTCAAGATGCACTTTTATATAATTCTNCTGGATGTCCGTGGTGAACGTAATTAGTATTCTTCGTAGACGACGTGTATAAACTGTTCACGTTCAGATTTTTGAAAGCCACTGCTCAAGATGCACTTTTATATAATTCTATCAAATGTAAAATAAACACTGATATATAGGGACAGTGATATTTCGCGAAAAGATTTCGAGANATGGGCCTCAGACTACCTTCCGAACAGGTTTGCTAGGCCCACTCCCCTCTCCCCTCCCCACCCATAGTACAAATTCAGGATGTCCGTGGTGAACGTAATTAGTATTCTTCGTAGACGACGTGTATAAACTGTTCACGTTCAGATTTTTTAAAGCCACTGCTCAAGATGCACGTTTATATAATTCTATCAAATGTAAAATAAACACTGATATATAGGGACAGTGATATTTCGCGAAAAGATTTCGAGANTTTTATATAATTCTATCAAATGTAAAATAAACACTGATATATAGGGACAGTGATATTTCGCGAAAAGATTTCGAGACAAGATACGGTCAAAAACACTGTAGGGTCGTCCAGCTTCTTTGATTGGTTAAAAAAATGTTTTGGCCCGTGTTATCCGTTTGCGTACGAATCGCGAAGGTTCAGTGTCGGAGTTACTTAGTCATGAGTGGCTTGGTCAAAGACGGACACGGCACCAGCAGTCAATGGAGGTATAACAACAGCTGAGGTGTGTATATAGTATTGAAGTCTACTGTGTGCTCCGATTTTTACGCGAAAAGTCACTGGCCCTTCTAATATACCATTACTTTATTAATGCTTCTGTTAAGTGAAACTGCAAAANTTTTTACGCGAAAAGTCACTGGCCCTTCTAATATACCATTACTTTATTAATGCTTCTGTTAAGTGAAACTGCAAAAATTTTTAGGAGCACAAATAATTTTAAAAAATTGTTAAATTCTTGCATTGCCGTGCCCAATGAAGCAAGACGCATTTAAAGTTCACAAATTTAAACGGTATAACACCGTGACAGCAAGCAATTGGCGGCGGTGTNAATGAAGCAAGACGCATTTAAAGTTCACAAATTTAAACGGTATAACACCGTGACAGCAAGCAATTGGCGGCGGTGTATTGGTCAGACCACTCACCTCCCACCTAGGCAAACCGGATTCGATTCCCGGCAGCATCTCTACGGGATTTTCGCGTGTGGGAATCGTGCCGGACAATGCCGCTATTTGGCTGGTTTTCCCGGGGATATCCCGTTTCCCTCACCCTTGCATTCCGGCGCTGCTCCATACTCACCTCGCTTCACCCTCAGCGGCTCTCAATACCTCGATGTTAGGAGCCGCCCAAATCTCTCCACTTCGCACAGNTTTCCCGGGGATATCCCGTTTCCCTCACCCTTGCATTCCGGCGCTGCTCCATACTCACCTCGCTTCACCCTCAGCGGCTCTCAAGACTTCGATGTTAGGAGCCGCCCAAATCTCTCCACTTCGCCACAGCATTTACTCACCGAGATACGCGTATACGCGCGAAAATTGATTGCGCAGACAAAAATAGCAGAGTGTTGGCCGGAATATGGAAGGCAAACGAGATTGCAGATAAATGAAAGCTACCTGGCAGGGTCCTGCGACGTGTCCTGCAGGAGTGTCGACATCGCCAGTACGCAAGCTCCTTGCACGCGCGCGTCATTGTAACACTTGCGACACGACCGAGGATTGGCTGCGACCTCTTTACATTCGTTCTCTGCTCCCCCTCTCCCCTCCAACCGTAGGGACACATTAGCTGCAGTTTCACCTGAACTCATCAATTATGATCTATTCGCGGTTTCTTCACACTTTCTGAATCAAAACTGCGAAAAATTACCCCATGAGTGACGTGTTTGGTTGTCTCCTAAATATGTCATGGGCACAAGCATTTTATACATGTTCATAATATAAAAGTACTTCATTTTTGGTTAAACTAAACTTTAACTTATATTTGTTTTATCTATAAATTACGTTTAATTTATTATTAACACTTAGCGGCAGTGATACTTCGTGAAAATATTTCGAGACAAGATACAGTCCAAAGCACTGTTGGGTCGTCCAGCTTCTTTGATTGGCTGAAAAAATGTTCTGGTCCGTGTTAACCGATTGCGCACTAATCACTATGGTTCAGTGTCGGAGTTACTTAGTCCCGAGTGGCTTGGTCAAAGACGGACACGGCACCAGCAGCCAATNATCACTATGGTTCAGTGTCGGAGTTACTTAGTCCCGAGTGGCTTGGTCAAAGACGGACACGGCACCAGCAGCCAATGGAGGTATAACAACAGCTGAGGTGTGTATATAGTATTGAAGTCTGCTGTGTGCTCCTATTTTCACGCGAAAAGTCACTGGCCCTACTTTTGGTGCACCTTTATAAAAGACTATCATAAGAAGCATTAATTTGGGAAGGGCTTCGTACGTGACATTTTACACCTCTTAAACTCCGTGTGTGCCTACATCGTAAGTATGGCCACCTGCTTTATCGCGAAAACACTCCACGATAAGTTGAACTCCAAAACACGTTAGTTCAGCTACAGTATGGTGGTTGGGTGATTTTAACTCGCACGCGTCTTAAGTGGCTGCTAGCCAATCAAGGGCGTCCAACGTCCGGGTAACTTTATTCTAATCGGCCCAGTAAAGTATAAAATGTCTTCTCACGNCAGCCAATCAAGGGCGTCCAACGTCCGGGTAACTTTATTCTAATCGGCCCAGTAAAGTATAAAATGTCTTCTCACGCAAGCACGCGCCCACGTGCTTGCACGTAATATACTGAAGTCTAACCTACGCACAAAATATTTGGCGAAAAACAGGTGGTTCCAATCATACGATGTTAAAAGTGGAGATAATCGCCAGACTCTGTTAAGCAGCATCGAAACTCGCTGTAGTCATGTCCTGCTCGAACGACGAATAATATTAGTGGCTATAAATGGAGCCAGTTTCCTTTTCTGGGAAGGCCACACCACCCTGCCAACATTAGCTTGACCTTGTTATGTCAACAGCTATGATCAGTGACACTGCCTATATTTGAACGCATCTTCATTACAGCTCGATCCTCCATCGGACTGATTGGATATCAGGGCCATTTACTCGACATATAAGAAGACTTGCCCAGGGCTGTGCGTATGGACAGGCCATTTCTGATATCAATTTTTTTCACTGTCCCGCAGAACCGACGTAAATTATGTCCGTATTCCAGACGGAGTACTTGACTTGTCGCAACACATCCCAGCTTCCTTCCCTACCTCTCTGTCAGCCAGCTGTCATGGCTTATTGTTCCAGCTCACTATTATATACCAAAGTCTCAGCTCACTCCCCAAGAACATAGCACCAGACTAATCTCCTAGCTCACCAATCCTCGCTCACTCTCCTAGGTCACTACATCAGAACATCGTCTCGGCTTAACTGCCATAGCTCACTATGACGTACATTGTTCAAACTCACTGTCCCAGCTCTTTGACCTAGCTCACTGTCCTAATTATGCTCTAGTTCATTTTCTCTCCAACAGTCCTAGCTCATTGTCCCAGCTCATTTCTCAAGCACTCTGTTCCATAATACAGTCCCATTTAACTCCCCTAGTTCGCTATGACGTACATTGTTCGAATTCACTGCCCCGGCACACTGTCATAATCCTGTTCTAGTTCGTTTTTCCTCCAGCAGTCCTAGCTCAACGTTCCAGCTCACTGTTCCGTAAGATTGTTCCAGGTCACTCTTGTAAACTAACCATCCTAGCTCACTGCCACGCACATCGTTCCAACTCACTGTCATAATCCTGCTCTAGTCCATCTTCCCTCCAACTGTTCGAGCTCACCATCCCAGCTCATTGTTCCAGCCACAGTACCGATGACAGGCAACTCGAAGCTTTTATCGCTGTTCTCAACTGGCCTCCACATCATCCAGAGTATACAAGGATGGACATCCATCAGTCACACTTCAAAACTCCCTCCTTGTCATTTCAAAAAAAAAAAAATCAACCCTCCCATTCTTCCGTAATACGAAGATGAAACATTTCCGACATTACTTTACTTTTCACCAATAATTATATTTAAATGTATTATAAAATATGTTTTATCTGTATTCGTTCTCGTACCACACGTATTTTTCAATAGCTTGTGCGTGCTGACATCTGTCTCAAATAAGTGCGGACTGCTAAATTCCCCACGAAGTCATCCTGTGATGGGTGTCTCCCCTTTGTTATTTATAAGATAACCGTGTTGCCTTTCCATGGCGCCACTCTTACACAAAAGTGTTTTACTGAATGTCACATAAACCAGGTATAATCGCTGTGACGTTTGCCATCACCTGTTCGCTACAACAGTAAATTATTCGCATGTGACTACGAGCACGTACAGTGAAATACGTGTTGTTCGACGGCAATGGGCAATGGGAATACACCTGGTGTTTCAAACACGTCCTACTGTTCTAAGAGGGGCCACGGTGGCTGAGCGGTTAGACTGCTGGTCCTCCCACCAAGGTGAACCGTGTTCAATCCCCGGCTGGGCCACTACTGGATTTTTGCAAGTGGGTATCGTGCTGGACGATGCCGCTGGTAGGCGGGTTTTCTCGGGGATCCCCTGTTTTCCTCACCCTTGCATTCTGACGCTGCTCCATTCTCACTTCACTTCACCCTCATCGCCTCTCTCAACCTCGTTGTTAAGAGCCGCCCAAATCTTTTAACTGTTCTAAGTGCTGTCGAACTCTTCTCCGAGACATGCTACTACTCTTTAAAGGGGTGCTACCAAAAAAAAAACAGTGAGTTCTTGAACAGATTTGGGCGGCTCTTGATATTGGGGTCTTGAGAGCTGACGAGAGTGAAGGAAGGTGAGGATAGAGCAGCGCCAGAATGCAAGGACGGGGGAAACGGCAGATCTCTGAGAAAACCCGCCGACCAGCGGCATCGTCCTGCACGATTCCCACGCGCGAAAATCCGGGAGAGACCCCGCCGGGAATCGAACTCGGTTCGCCTGGGTGAAAGGAGAGTGGTCTAACCGCTCAGCCACTGTGGCCCCACCAACAATACGGAACGAATCAGATTGGATAGCATGCACACAGGAACGGTCTTATGTAGTCTGGCAGGAGTTAAGCCTCACCCTTGCTGACGTCACCTGCACGATCGAGTGTGAAACGTGACATCTGAATGTCTGTCAAACATACCAATCACGTTTCATTCCTGTAGGTTGCTTTCATGTGGGTGCAACTATTTGTTCGGCAATGAATATATAACGTAAAAAATTAAAGAATTATAAATTGATTACCCACAAGTATTACGAAATAATGTTAAAATAACAGCTGTCACAAATGCTGGATTTATGTTTCAAAACGTTCTTCGCATCGTCTAGTTTTAGGGGTTATCTTCCCCCGCCATTTTGGATTCTTGGTGTTTCTAGCTTGTGTTAAAAAAAATCCCGAAAGTACCCGTGTACCCAACTATCTAACGACCTTGCACTGCAACACAGACAAGACAAAAGGTAACTATGAACTCATAATCTAGTCACAACGTTCTGCACAATATTAATTGTTACCGAAATTTGGCAAAATCAATATTGTGACATATATATGAGTTCGTAGTTTATGCGTTATGTCCGTACTACTGTGCACGGGTAATAGTTAGTTGGGTATAGTGATAATTTCACAATTTTCTGAAAACATCAAGATTCCAGTGTGAAGGAGGAAGGTTTCATTCAGCGGAGTGTGGTGAGTTGTTGCGAGGTAACCTTGTGTTTTTCTCTGCTCTGAACCTAATCGTTCGCTAGTTTACGCATCAGTCGCTAAAACTTTGACGTGTGTAACGGGTGCCTCGTTGCTCTCTCGTGAGTGGCCGCAATACATTCATTTTCTCCCAGTCCCGCTCCGGTTACTGGTTCCTGCCGCGTGCGTCGAGTGTGTACAGCACTGAGCAAGTACCAGCTTACTTTGCAACACTTCTCCACATGCCACTGGTTGAATTTAAACTCAGCCACTAGATGGCACTATACCTCCCCCCCCCCCTTCTCTCTTCAGCCCAGCCGGCATTGTGTAAGCCGTATGCATTATAATTGACATAAGAGTTGAAGGACTTGGAAGAGCAAAAAATCGCGAGTTGACATGTGGACCAGAGTGGCTTGTGTTTGCTTAAGAGCGATAGTGTTTAATGATGAGGCAATATGCCAATCAAGTGGCACGGTTAACGGTCACGCCGTTGCGATGTGACCTGGTTCTCGGTGTGTAACCCAAATCTGTTTCGACGAGTCCCTGAGGTTCAGTTTTGCGATATTTTTAATTAAACGTCGTTGCGTATTACAACTCGATCTCATGGAACTACACCGACTATATTGAAGGGCTGATTAATTATAGTTAGGGCCAGTGACATTTCGCGTAAAAATCGGAGCACACAGTATACTTCAATACTATATTCACACCTCAGCTGTTGTTATACCTCCATTGGCTGCTGGTGCCGTGTCCGTCTTTGACCAANACTATATTGAAGGGCTGATTAATTATAGTTAGGGCCAGTGACATTTCGCGTAAAAATCGGAGCATACAGTAGACTTCAATACTATATTCACACCTCAGCTGTTGTTATACCTCCATTGGCCGCTGGTGCCGTGTCCGTCTTTGACCAAGCCACTCAGGACTAAGTAACTCCGACACTGAACCTTCGTGATTCGTGCGCAAACTGTTAACACGGGCCAGAACATTTTTTTTAGCCAATCAAAGAAGCTGGACGACCCTACAGTGCTTTGGACTCTATCTTGTCTCTAAATCTTTTCGCGAAATATCACTGCCCCTAATTACAGTCTATTCGCGATATCTTAACATTTTTTTTTGGATTAAACCTTTGGAAAATCAACCCATGTATGACGTGCTTAGTCGTTTCATAAATATGTCATGTATCACAAACGTTGTAAACTTGTGTTAACATAAANACAGTGCTTTGGACTCTATCTTGTCTCTAAATCTTTTCGCGAAATATCACTGCCCCTAGTTACAGTCTATTCGCGATATCTTGACATTTTTTTTGGATTAAACCTTTGGAAAATCAACCCATGTATGACGTGCTTAGTCGTTTCATAAATATGTCATGTATCACAAACGTTGTAAACTTGTGTTAACATAAAAAAATAATTTTTATTAAATATAACTTTTACGTATATATTTTCTATAAAAATATATTATTTCATTTATAAATAAAATGTATGTACACAGGGAGAAAATGAGTATTTTGGTAATGCTGGCAAGAAATTCCTCTTATACATATTATTATTGCACTGAGCGCGCACGAACGTGGTGCGCGGTCCCTTTGGCGTGATTCTCTAGATTTAGTTAAGCTTTGTTTGCATGAGGTGGAGGAATATTCTGGAAGTAGAACCATAGCAGGGTTTATCAAGAGAGTAAAGTTAACCTTGAATGAACTGTACAAGCGGTGGGCCATCGTGTGTCTCCATTTAAACCAAGTGTTTTGAAGTACGCCATAAACCTTTTTTTTTTGGTCTGTTATTTAAAACATTTGGGCAGCTATTAACACAGAGGTCTTGAGAACCCATGACGGCGAGTATGGACCAGCACCGGAATGCAAGGGCGGAGGAAACGGGAGATCCCCGAGAAACCCCGCCGACCGGCAGCATCGTCTGGCACGATTCCCACGTGCGAAAATACTGGAGCGACCCCGCCGGGAATCGAACCCGGCTCGCCTTGTTGAAAGGAGAGTGGTCTACACCACCGTGGCTCCTAGCTAGTTTGTAATAACCCAACTTAGTNTGTTGGTAATGCTGGCAAGAAATTCCTCTTATACATATTATTATTGCACTGAGCGCGCACGAACGTGGTGCGCGGTCCCTTTGGCGTGATTCTTTAGGTTTAGTTAAGCTTTGTTTGCATGATGTGGAGGAATATTCTGGAAGTAGAACCATAGCAGGGTTTATCAAGAGAGTAAAGTTAACCTTGAATGAACTGTACAAGCGGTGGGCCATCGTGTGTCTCCATTTAAACCAAGTGTTTTGAAGTACGCCATAAACCTTTTTTTTTTGGTCTGTTATTTAAAACATTTGGGCAGCTATTAACACAGAGGTCTTGAGAACCGATGACGGCGAGTATGGACCAGCACCGGAATGCAAGGGCGGAGGAAACGGGAGATCCCCGAGAAACCCCGCCGACCGGCAGCATCGTCTGGCACGATTCCCACGTGCGAAAATACTGGAGCGACCCCGCCGGGAATCGAACCCGGCTCGCCTTGTTGAAAGGAGAGTGGTCTACACCACCGTGGCTCCTAGCTAGTTTGTAATAACCCAACTTAGTGATAGAAGTGACGTATCTGCTCTAGATTACTGTCCACCGAGCGGGAATAGTACTTCCACCATATCGAAATAGTCATTTGGCAGATACACCAGGCGCTGATTGGCTAACAACGACATGTTACTGGTCAGTGACGCAATATTGATGGCGTGTGCGGACGTGTTCGTGGTATAAGGGGCTGTTTTTCCATCTGTATTGTCAAATACCCTGTAACGGTAACTACAAAATCTGCGGAATACGTTTTTTTTTTTTACAAAAAATGCTTTTAACAATTACCAGCACAATTTAAAATAATTAATCTCTAAAATCTTACCCTTCTTGGGGGGCCACGGTGGCTGAGCGGTTATATTGCTCGCCTCCCACATAGGCGAACCGGGTTCAATCCCCGGCCGTGCCCACTCCCGGACTTTCGCAAGTGGGAATCGTGCCGGACGATGCCGCTGGTCGACGTGCTTTCTCGGGAAGTGAGGGGGGGGGATCTACCGCTTCCCCCGCCCTTGCATTCCGGTGCTGCTCCATTACCTCCTCATATCCCCCACGTTGGCTCTCAAAGCCACGTTGTTTAGAGCCGCCCAAATATCTCAACTGAACTCGCCCTTATTTTATTTCTGTACCTGTAAATGCCAATTGTAGACATGCCAGTTTTCTTATGGTAACGTTTGGCGTTGGAATGGAACTTTTCGCTTCAAAATGTAGAACGTGAGTTACCACTTGGGTTGCATTTGTTTCAGACGCTAACATTAGCTCCAGGCAANGTTCGCTTCAAAATGTAGAACGTGAGTTACCACTTGGGTTGCATTTGTTTCAGACGCTAACATTAGCTCCAGGCAATCCTTCTCTGCGACCTTGTCTGAGCAAATCCCAAGGTGAGCAGGTGGCTACAGAGGCTCTGCTCTCGATCTGCCGGTAGCGGGTGTTGCCAACCAACGAATACGTGTTTCATAAGGGGAAATTCTCGCAGGTCCTGGGTTTCCCGCGCGCGGTCCATAAACGTCAACGGCGATTTCGTAACTCGAATTTTCTAGTTTCGANTCGCAGGTCCTGGGTTTCCCGCGCGCGGTCCATAAACGTCAACGGCGATTTCGTAACTCGAATTTTCTAGTTTCGATTATTAGCGAAATAACCAAGTTAGCAAAGTTGGATGTTCAGATCAACACCACGCTACCCGGGCAGTTCACCTTCAATCGATAAATTTTTAAGTCGTGTAAGATACTTCTGAATTTTTAACACTTTGAGTGCGGTACAGATCTACCGCTAATTAAGACAAGCTAGGAGTAAGTCGCCTNTCGCAGGTCCTGGGTTTCCCGCGCGCGGTCCATAAACGTCAACGGCGATTTCGTAACTCGAATTTTCTAGTTTCGAATATTAGCGAAATAACCAAGTTAGCAAAGTTGGATGTTCAGATCAACACCACGCTACCCGGGCAGTTCACCTTCAATCGATAAATTTTTAAGTCGTGTAAGATGGTGTATTACTTCTGAATTTTTAACACTTTGAGTGCGGTACAGATCTACCGCTAATTAAGACAAGCTAGGAGTAAGTCGCCTATACGCTCTATTGCATGACCACCAGTTTCTATGTTCCCAATTTACAACCATTCTCTTGGTTCACACAACTGCGGGCACTCTTGCTATAATGAACAACGTCCATTACTGGTCGGCTTTCTGCCAATAAAATGCCGGGTTGAAAGTGCCCCAGTCAAATCGTTTGTCCTGCGTAGACTAATATGCCATACATCCTGTTCATTAGAGTAATTTACATTTTGAGTGTTCCTGGCGTAATATGTAGAGATGATGGATTATCGTGTGAAAAGTTGATTGTTTTCTAGGATTCAACGTACTGTAAATATTACCAACAGTTTCCTTTTCTTATTGGCCGTGATACACATATGAAGCTACTATCCCATTTAACTGGGTGAATAAGGATTTCGATACTCTAAAGCTAAGGGCAGTGATATTTCGCGAAAAGATTTTGAGACAAGATACAGTCCAAAGCGCTGTAGGGTCGTCCAGCTTCTTTAATTGGCTAAAAAATGTTCTGGCCCGTGTTATCCGTTTGCGCACGAATCACGAAGGTTCAGTGTCGGAGTTACTTAGTCCTGAGACGGACACGGCACCAGCAGGCAATGGAGGTGTAACAACAGCTGAGGTGTGTATATAGTATTGAAGTCTACTGTGCACTCCGATTTTTACGCGAAAAGTCACTGGCCCCTATCTAAAGCAGAACGTTTGTGAATGGCCTGCAAAGAACTTAGCGGAGTCAAAACCTTGGTCATCCAATCACAAAAGGATAAACCAGCTATGATGTTATCGAAAATATTTTGGCTCAAACATTTTCCGCCATTTTCCATCGTCCTTAGTGATATGACGTCGTAGAGAAATTTACAAAAAACAGCTGGCTAAGTAATATACGGTCACCAGTGCCTTCAAAGAATGCGAGTGTCGTAATATTACTGCCAACTCCATACAACACAGTTAAATACCGGCGACCTAGTGTTACGTTGGCAGCACTCAAAGTGCCAAGTACTCTGTGGCCTGGTTGGCGGGAAGTTGAAGCTATGTGGTTGGGCGGGTAGCATGGTGGAAGCAAAGGACAGGGACACCACAATTTCGCGAAAAGAATTCATGACCAACTGCATTTCAAAGCACTTTAGCTCAGAGAAACTTTCCCGAGTGGACGATCTAGGTGTTACACGTCCTAAGTGTCTCCTCACGAATTACAGACGTGCAGTATCGGAGTGTCCTACTTCTGATTGGCCAGTTAAGTAAGAAAATATCTTCACACAACGACGCGTACCAATAGGCAAAGGAAAATTGCTGGTGCGCGCGTGGGGTTTCGAAATCTGCCCTGTGCGGAAATCTTATGATTTCAAGGACTTTAAATTTTTGCAACCTTGCTAACACCAAAAAAATAGTAGCATGACATGCTATACAGTTGGATGTCGTGGTGTTGCGAGTAAACCTTACAAAATGCGAATTACAAATTACGAAACTCGAAACTAATTGGAACACGGCCTCACCTCGCTTCATCCTCATCGGCTCTGAAGCTCCGGTGTTAAGAACCGCACAAAACTCTCCAGTCGTCTCCGCTTTTCTGAACCCTTGCAAATTTTTAACAACTTGATTGCGGTATAGATTTGTGGAAGTTCAAGGCACGCTATAACTAGGGCTTTTTGTTTTTTTGCGAAAATATTGGCGCGTATCTAGACTCCAATGTCCTATGGCGTACGTGTAATTTAACTTCGGTGATTGCGTAAATTGGTAGGGGCACCCGAATTTCACGAAATGATTTCACGACCGGTTGTATTTATAAACACTTTAGCTCAGATCCACTTTCGTGATTGGACGATTCATGTGTTACGCGTCTTAGACGTGTGTCCAGCGAATCACAGACGTACAGTATCGGAGTTAACTAATTATGATTGGCCAATCAAGTAAGGGAATGTCTTACCACAAAGACACGCGTAAGTAAAATTAATCTGTCGGTATATCCGAAACGTATTGAAATCTAGTATGCGCGGAAAACCTTTCGTGAAATTCGGGTGTCCGTCCCTACCTATTGAATTCTCCATCTGAAGCGCGAGTGGACTAGGGAAGATAACAGCACGTCTTATGTCCCATATCCAGACATGACAATGCTACAGAGCACTTGAAATTACAGAGGTGAATTAGCCGCTTGAATCTCGAACTCCAGCGGCACACGCCCGCAAAATGGCGTTACTAGCCAGCATCATGCCGGGACGCCGTCCACCAATCAGCACCTGGTAATATACTCGCCAGCCGGTAGCCCAGCCAACAGGTAATATTTCGGAGTACGCAGTGGCCAATCAGACATATAGGTCCCGTTCCCAGAACCTCGCGCAGCCAATCAGAGACTGGATACGCGTACATCAAAGAAACCGCCACGGCATTCAGCCTCTTCACACGTACCTACTCTGTGACAATGCATACTATACCGTGATACTGATTCCCCATTCTTTCGAAGAGCCGCGGTGGTGTAGTGGTCAGACTACTTTCATCCCACCAAGGTGAACCGGGTTCGATTCCCGACGGGGTCGCTCCCGTATTTTCACACGTGGGAATCGTGCTGGACTAAGACGCTGATCGGCCCGGTTTTCTCGTGGATCTCCCTTTTCCCTGGCCTTGCATTCCGGCGCTGCTCCATTGTCACCTCGTTTCACCCTCATTGGCTCTCTCTCTCTCAAGACCTCATTGCTAAAAGCCGCCCCAATCTCTCTACACTCAACTCAACGACCGATAGGTAGGGGCGGTGATATTTCGCGAAAATATTTCGAGACAAGATACAGTCCAAAGCACTGTAGGGTCGTACAGCTTCTTTGATTGGCTGAAAAAAATGTTCTGGTCCGTGTTAACCGTTTGCCCACGAATCACGAAGGTTCAATGTCAGGAGTTACTTAGTCCTGAGTGGCTTGGTCAAAGACGGGACACGGCACCAGCAGCCAATGGAGGTATACCAACAGCTGAGGTGTGTGTATAGTATTGAAGTCTACCATGTGCTCCGATTTTTACGCGAAAAGTCACTGGCACTGCCGATAGGCCTCTGTAACATCTTCTTAACTGATATTCAGTGACTGGTATTTCAGTGGCTGATATCCGTGATTCAGGTTTAGGGTGTGAGGATGTTTGTGCTGGACGGCTGTACCGGAGCACAGTAACTGTGTCGTGGAATGGGAGCGGTGGGCGACATTTCACATTGCTACGTCTGTGCGCAGGCAGGTGGGCGTCATGTGGTCATTACAGGCCCACACATCACACAGACCGCAGACGGGGTGGTGAAAGTGCTCTCGCCCACAGTTGTTACCTGGGGAGGCGAGGAGTCCGTGGAAGCGTGCTGCAGGGATTTACCGATGGGGCGTCGACGGCGGTTGTTTCGCAACTCCCGCGGGAACCTGTTCCCGGCTCTCCCGCTGAGGACCGGGCGGTGAGTCAAGCTGGGCTGGGTACTGTCCCTTTTGTCCGGATGCCGCACCTATCGACGGTGACCTGCTTCTGTCTGCGGTTTATCCCCCAGGAATCATTACAAGAGACGTGCAACATTCGCGTAAGAACTATTTGGTAACTTTCTAGATTTTAGTGTCCTGTACCTACTTGAGCGCAATTCGTAATTTAACTGGCTACTGTCAACTATACGGCATCATTTGCCTGTGTAACCGCTTCACTGGAGATTGGTTTCTCAACTTTTGAACTTCTACTATTGGCCACAAGTGTCCTTGGGACGAGTCTCGCTTGTTTTCTGCCGATGGCAACAGTCGATAGAAGATACGTCTTGGAGTTTGGTTTTCCGCCAAATAATAACGCGAATTTTTTCTATTTTCTACTTGTAGTACGATGCATGCAGTACTGCGGATCCAAGAGTATCATAGGTTTTCATTGCGTCCCTGCTCCAACATACTTTTCGCAGCCTCAATATCCGTTTCAGTTTGTGAGGCGCGGCAATATTTTCTCAAGTATGACCTGTCATCTCGGTAACTCGCTTCGTTAATTTCTAAACTCGAGCTGTAAATGTTTCGTGTCACGTGTTGCGATAGCGTATGTCTTGACGTGACCAGCCGTGTGCAGTCACCATGGTAACTCGGACTCTGGCTCCTGCGGTAATGGTTTCTGTTGGTACGTTACACAAGTGGCGGGCAACTATCTGACGTGCTGTGTGGCAACCGCGGCCAACCAGGGAGGACTTGACTGAACTGGTGCTGCTACCTACAATGTAGTACACACGCGGTATCTTCACACTTTTTTAATCAAACCTTCGGAATATCAGCCCCTATGTATGTCGTGCTCGGTTGTTTCCTAAATATGCCATGCATAGGGCCAGTGACTTTCGCGTAAAAATCGGAGCACACAGTAGACTTCAATACTATATACACACCTCAGCTGTTGTTATACTTCCATTGGCTGCTGGCGCCGTGTCCGTCTTTGACCAAGCCACTCAGGACTAAGTAACTCCGACACTGAACCTTCGTGATTCGTGCGCAAACTGTTAATACGGACCAGAACACTTTTTAGCCAATCAAAGAAGCTGGACGACCCTACAGTGCTTAGGACTGTATCTTGTCTCGAAATATTTTCGCGAAATATCACTGCCCCTACCTATACGTCGTCTCGTATTATTCTCCAGAATGATAGCACTAGTTATGAGCTGGGAGCAAATAGCCGGTGTGAAGTAGTTCGTACGCTACTAGAGTCTTCAACTTTAGCCTTTTCTTTTTGCATGAGAGCCAACGCGACAATTAGCTGTGGTTTGCCGGCGACGCCCCGAGGGGCGACTGGTATAGCTGGCCCACATGCCGGGGTCGACCTTATAGAACCGCGGGCGACAGCCGTGTCCAGCCGTGGAGATCGCCGGTCCAGTTTAACTTCATGGTTCGTTCCACCTACACAGGGCTGACTGCTTTCAGCAGGTTCGCGTCCTTCTACGGTTATAGGTAGAGACCTGAAAAATTCGCGAGTTCAATGACCTGCAGCCTAGACTCTACAGTCTTAGGTACAAATATTTCTATATTAATTGCACATTGGGTGTCTGCTGTCACAGTGGAAGGCGACGATTGGGGCAGCGTTCTCCAGGAGGTGTCAAACACCGTGCGGACCAATGTCTAAAGATGTATAAACACATGTGTTTTCAATTCTAGCTTCTCTCAAAACGAATCCGCGAATTATTCAGGTCTCTATCGATAGGCTACATTAACATGCCACTCTTGATACGCGAATCACTTTGCTTCACTGGCAAAAAGTTGTTGAATTCTGATTGACCCAGTTAAAAACAGAAACACCTTCTCATGTAGAGGGTGATCAAATTTCAAAATAGATATCTATATCTGTGTATAATAAATTGCTAATTCTCAAGAAATTGCGAAAAAATGACCTTGCTAAATACAAATAATATTATTTGATGGAATTGACGATTTTGTCTATAAAGTATGTAGTTCATAAGTGCCTCATCTCAACTGACAAGGTGGTCCCCAACTTTGCTTAGTTTCAATCAAAAACGTGTGGCAATGAAAAAAAAATCAATAATAAGGGAATTATCGTTTAAGTGAGGGAATTACTTTTTTATGTAATTTCTTTATTAGAGTCTACATGGTTGAATCAAAAAGTACGTCATTAATTTTTTTCATAATTTGAATTTATCTATAAATTACAAATTTTTGTTTTTCAACTTTTTATAGTTTTTTTTTTTTTTTAATTACTGAAATATCTAGTATGTGCTCAGAGTGCTGAAATCTAGGACTACCACGTGCTTAGATTTTTTTTTCTCGCGAAATATCGCTGGCTCTACTCGTGTCACGTGGGCATGCGGAAGAGGACCTTGACGTGACAGTTCCACGTGCGCCGACCAGTAGTCGGGTGTCCTCGGGACACGTCAACGGACAACGCGAACCGCAGACGAGGTCCTCGCACGTCAGCTGACCAGACAAAGCCTCGGTCTTGTCACAGAGTAGGCGGATACCTAGAAACGAAACGACGCGGCGGTTCTTCTGATGTGAGTGTCAAGTTCCGTTCGCGGATTCTTCACACTTTTTAAATCAAACTTTTGAAAAATCGCCCCGTGTACGAAGTGTTTGTTTTTTTCCTAATCATTTTAAGTATCACAAGCGTTTTATACTTGTGTTAACATGAAAGCCCATAAAATTGCATTTTTTTTTTGTTAAACTGAAATTTTACTTATACCTATTTTATCTATAAATTATAATATTTTATTTCAAATTAATATGAATACAAACAGGGAGAACATTGGTGAGTTGGTAATGTCTAGTAAAATAATGTTTTGTATGCAAAATATTATTAGACAGAGTGTCCTTTGGGTGTAATTTTCTAGACTCGGTTAAGCTTTGTTTGCAGGAGGCGGAGGAATATCCCGGAAGTAGAACTTTAGCATGATTTCGAAAAAGTTCGAAGTAACCGTGACTGGACCAAGCCTATTGTCCGATTGGCTACTGCATTCTGCAAAATGTTCCCCATAAGCCGGGCTGCCGACTGGCAATTAGGTTCCCGGGCGCTGATTGGCGAATGCCGTTTTGACATGTTGCTGGTCAGTGACGCTATTTTAGCGGCGTGTGCAGCCGGAGCTCGCGGAGTAAGCTGCGGTTTCTCCTCTGTCTTCTCAAGTATTCTGTGGCCCGGGGCCTGGTTATGCGTATCTTATAGGTAGGGGCAGTGATATTTCGCGAAAATATTTCGAGACAAGATACAGTCCAAAGCACTGTAGGGTCGTCCAGCTTCTTTGATTGGCTAAGAAAATGTTCTGGCCCGTGTTTACCGTTTGCGCACGAATCACGAAGGTTCAGTGTCGGAGTTACTTAGTCCTGAGTGGCTTGTTCTAAGACGGGACACGGCACCAGCAGCCAATGGAGGTATAACAACAGCTGAGGTGTGTATATAGTATTGAAGTCTACTGTGTGCTCAGAATTTCACGCGAAAAGTCACTGGCCCTACTTATAGGAAGACCCGAATTTCGCAAAAAAAAAAAAATTCACGACCAGTTGTATTTCATGTAACTTTAGCTCGGATCTACTTTCTTGGTTGGATGATTAGGTGTTACATGTCTTAGTCGTCTGCCCGCGTATCACAGACGTACAGTATCGGAGTTTCCTAATTCTGATTGGCCAGTCAAGTAATGAAATGTCTTCTCTCAAAGAAACTCCGCCGATAAGAAAAATAAAACTGCTGGTACGCTCGTAGTGTATTGAAATCTTGTATACGCATAAATAATCTTCTCGCGAAATCCGGGTGTCCCTAGGTATCTATAGTAATTCCCAGGAAAGGCCGTCCACAATAAACCGAGCATTTTTAAAGCCCTGCTTAATGTAAGTTTCCGCCATGTGTAAAATTAGCATTGACATGGGCCTGCTCAATTAAATCATGCCTCGGTCAAGTAAAACTGTAAAATTACAAAAAAAATTACAGTAAAATTTTACACTGATGTGCATTAAAAAAAAACAGATAGCAAAATTTATCTTTCAGTATTCGCCAATTTTTACCTGACGCTTTTAATTCAACCTTAAAACGTGAAACTATTTTCCTCTCGTCGTTACCAACTTTACAGGGAGCATGCCACTCAGTGTGCCCGTCAATATCTATGCAGGTAGAGGCAGTGCCTCTACCTGCATAGATATAATTCGCGTTATCTTCCGATGTCATGTTGACACCACTGCATAATAAACAAGTGAGCGCGGTCGGTGGCTTCGTTGGCCACTGCACTGCAATCAACGTCACCTAGCTGCTTGATCTTCTTAAAAAGAGATTGGCCACTCCAGCTCTGAACTTACATTATTGGGTCGAGAGTTCTCCTAGACGTGACAAACGCATTTTCGGCCAACGGCTGAAGTTGGTCAAACGCACAGTATCTTGGAGTCTAGACTGTCCTTAAATCACCACGCAAGTTTTGCTGGTCTGTAGTCATATTTTTCAAAGGTTGATCTCCAAAATGCACAATAACGTGACTACACATTAACAGCTCTATATATA